>LR738713.1:719597895-719700339 GCA_902687465.1 Secale cereale | reverse complement strand
TGAGGTGCGGCTGCCCTCTCTCCCCCCACTATATATAGGGGGCCAAGGGGGGGCGCCGGCCCTAGGAGATCCAATCTCCTAGGGGCGGGGGCGGCCAAGGGGGTGGCTTGCCCCCCAAGCCTAAGGGGGGCGCCCCCACCCCTAGGGTTTCAACCCTAGGCGCATGGGGGGTGCGCCAGCCTACCAGGGGCTGGTACCCCTCCCCCTACGGCCCACGGGGCCCTCCGGGATGGGTGGCCCCACCCGATGGACCCCCGGGACCCTTCTGGTGGTCCCGGTACACTACCGGTGACCCCCGGAACTCTCCCGATGGCCGAAACTGGACTTCCTATATATCATTCTTTACCTCCGGACCATTCCGAAACTCCTCGTGACGTCCGGGATCTCATCCGAGACTCCGAACAACATTCGGGTTTCCGTGTGCATATATCTCTATAACCCTAGCGTCACCGAACCTTAAGTGTGTAGACCCTATGGGTTCGGGAGACAGGTAGACATGACCGAGACGACTCTCTGGTCAATAACCAACAGCGGGATCTGGATACCCATGTTGGTTCCCACGTGTTCCTCGATGATCTCATTGGATGAACCACAATGTCAAGGATTCACTTAATCCCGTATGTAATTCCTTTTGTCTATCGGTACGATACTTGCCCGAGATTCGATCGTCGGTATACCGATACCTTGTTCAATCTCGTCATGGAAAGTCTCTTTACTCGTTCCGTAATCCATCATCTCGTGACTAACTCCTTTAGTCACTTTGAGCTCATGATGATGATGTCTTACCGAGTGGGCCCAGAGATACCTCTCCGTCATACGGAGTGACAAATCCCAGTCTCGGTTCGTACCAACTCAACAGACACTTTCAGAGATACCTGTTGCGTACCTTTATAGCCACCCAGTTACGTTGTGACGTTTGGCACACCCTAAGTATTCCTACGGTATCCGGGAGTTGCACAACCTCATGGTCTAAGGAACATATACTTGACACTGGAAAAGCTTAAGCATTACGAACTACACGATCTTATGCTAGGCTTAGGATTGGGTCTTGTCCATCACATCATTCTCCTAATGATGTGATCCCGTTATCAATGACATCCAATGTCCATGGTCAGGAAACTGTGACCATCTGTTGATCAACGAGCTAGTAACTAGAGGCTTACCAGGGACACGTTGTGGTCTATGTATTCACACATGTATCGCTGTTTCCGTACAACACAATTCAAGCATGAATAACAGACAATTATCATGAACAAGGAAATATAATAATAATCCTTTTATTATTGCCTCTAGGGCATATTTCCAACACTATGGACCCGAAGGTCTGTGGTAAACTACTCACAACTCATGGTGAGGCGATGATGATGATGTAGAAGCACTCCGTGGAAGATCCCCCCTCTGGCGGAGCTCTGGAACAGACCCCAAGATGGGATCTCATGGGAACAGAAGGTTGCGGCGGTGGAACTAGGGTTTTCTCTGATTGTCTGATGGTTTCGGGGTACGTAGGTATATATAGGAGGAAGGAGGGCACCGGGGCCCAGATGTGGGGCCCACGAGGCAGGCAGCGCGCCCTGTAGGGGGGGGGGGGCGCCCCCACCCTCGTGGATGCCACGTCAGTCCTATTCCGTGGTTCTCAAGTCTCCCGTGCATATTTTTCTCCAATAATATCTCTCCCGAAGTTCCATTCCGTTTGGACCCCGTTTGATATTTCTTTTCTGTAAAACCCTGAAATAGGCAAAAAACAACAATGTGGACTGGGCCTTTGGGTTAATAGGTTAGTCCCAAAAATAATATAAAAGTGTATAACAAAGCCCATTAAACATCCAAAACATCATAAATAATAGCATGGAACAATAAAAAATTATAGATACGTTGGAGACGTATCAAGCATCCCCAAGCTTAATTCATGCTCGTCCTCGAGTAGGTAAATGATAAAAACAGAATTTTTTATGTGGAATGCTAACCAACATAATTTTCAATGTATTTCTTTTTATTGTGGCATGAATGTTCATATCTGAAAGATTCAAGACAAAAGTCTATATTGACATAAGAAATAATAATACTTCAAGCATACTAACAAAGTAATCATGTCTTCTCAAAATACTATGGCTAAAGAAAGTTATCCCTACAAAATCATATAGTCTGGCTATGCTCCCTTCATCACACAAAATATTCATATCATGCACAACCCCGGTTTCAGCCAAGCACTTGTTTTCATACTCTATTCTTTCAAACATTTCAACTTTCACGCAATACATGAGCGTGAGCCATGGATAGCACTATGGGTGGAATAGAATGGTGATTGTGGAGAAGACAAAAAGGAGGGAGATATTCTCACATCGAGTAGGCGTATCAATGGGCGATGGAGATGCCCATCAATAGATATTAATCTGAGTGAGTAGGGATTGCCATGCAACGGATGCACTAGAGCTAAAAATGTATGAAAGCTCAACAAAAGAAACTAAGTGGGTGTGCATCCAACTTGCTTGCTCACGAAGACCTAGGGCATTTGAGGAAGCCCGTCGTTGGAATATACAAGCCAAGTTCTATAATGAAAAATTCCCACTAGTATATGAAAGTGACTAAACATGAGACTCTCTATCATGAAGAACATGGGGCTACTTTGAAGCACAAGTGTGGAAAAAGATAGTAGCAATTGTCCCTTTTTTTGGAGGGGCCTTTTCTTTTGTTTGGCCTTTCCTCACATGGGACAATGCTCTAATAATGATGATCATCACACTTATATTGATTTACAACTCGATACTAGAAAAAAGTATGACTCTATATGAATGCCTCCGGCGGTGTACCGGGATGTGCAACGAATCAAGAGTGACATGTATGAAAAATTATGCATGGTGGATTTGCCACAAATACGATGTCAAATACATGATCATGCATGGCAATATGACAATATGAAGCATGTCATATGAACGGAACGGTGGAAAGTTGCATGACAATATATCTCGGAATGGCTATGGAAATGCCATGATAGGTAGGTATGGTGGCTGTTTTGAGGAAGATATATGGTGGCTGTTTTGAGGAAGGTATATAGTGGGTCTATGGTACCGGCGAGAGTTGCGCGGTACAAGAGAGGCTAGCAATGGTGGAAGGGTGAGAGTGCGTATAATCCATGGACTCAACATTAGTCATAAGAACTCATATACTTATTGCAAAAATTTACGAGTCATCAAAACAAAGCAATCAACGCACGCTCCTAGGGGGAGGTTGGTAGGAGTTAACCATTGCGCGCCCCCGACCTCCACACAAAGGATGACACTCTACAAATACCTCATGCTCCAACTTCGTCACATAGCGGTTCACCATACATGCATGCTACGGGAATCACAAACTTTAACACAAGTATTTCTCAATTTCATAATAACTCCACTAGCATGACTCTAATATCATTATCCTCATATCTCAAAACAATTATCAAGCATCCAACTTCTCATCATATTCAATGCACTTAGTATGAAAGTTTTTACTACATTGATCTTGGATGTCTATCATGTGAAGGCTAGTTTTATAGCCAAAGCACATTACCAACTCTCAAAAGGATATAAGTGAAGCATGAGAGATCAACAATTTCTAAAATAAAATCACCACCGTGCTCTAAAAGATATAAGTGAAGCACTAGAGCAAACTATTTAACTCAAAAGATATAAGTGAAGCACATAGAGTGTTCTAACAATTTCTAGGCCATATTTATCTCTCTCAAAAAGGTGTGTACAACAAGGATAAATGTGGCAAACTAACAAGCAAAGACTCAAATGATACATGACGCTCCAAGTAAAACACATATCATGTGGTGAATAAAAATATAGTCCCGAGTATAGTTACTGATAGATGAAGACGAAAGAGGGGATGCCTTCCCTAGGCATCCCCAAGCTTAGGCTCTTTCCACTCTTTGTTCCATAGTCCATCAAAGCAATACTCAAAACTTGAAAACTTCACAACACAAAACTTAGACAAAAATCTCGTGAGCTCCGTTAGTATAAAAAAACAAACCACTACTCAAAGGTACTGTAATGAACTCATTCTTTGTTTATATTGGTGTTAAACCTACTGTATTCCAACTTCTCTATGATTCATACTCCCCAATACTACTCATAGATTCATCAAAATAAGCAAACAACACACGGAAAACAGAATATGCCAAAAACAAAACAGTCTGTAGTAATCTGTAACTTTCGCATACTTCTGTAACTCCAAAAAATTTAAATAAATTGGTAAACGTGAGGAATTTGTCTATTAATCATCTGCCAAAAGAATCTACTAAATAGCACACTCCAGTAAAATCTGGTGACCATTCTAGTGAGCGCTAACGATTCTGTTTTTCATAGCAAGATCATATAAACTTCACACAAGTCTTCCCAAAGGTTCTACTTGGCACAAACACTAAATAAAACACAAAGCCACATCTAAACAGCAGCTAGATGCAATATTTATTCCTAAACAGAAGCAAAAACAAAAAATATAAAATTGGGTTGCCTCCCAACAAGTGCTATCGTTTAACGCCCCTAGCTAGGCACGATACATGGATAGATCTAGGTATTGCCATCTTTGGAAGGCAATCCATAAGTGGCTCTCATAATAGATTCATATGGTAATTTAATTTTCTTTCTAGGAAAGTGTTCCATGCCTTTCCTTAACGGAAATTGGAATCTAATATTTCCTTCCTTCATATCAATAATTGCACCAATCGTTCTGAGGAAAGGTCTACCAAGAATAATAGGACATGAAGGATTGCAATCTATATCAAGAACAATGAAATCTATGGGCACATAATTCCTATTGGCAACAATAATAACATCATCAATCCTTCCCATAGGTTTCTTAATGGTAGAATCCGCAAGGTGCAAATTTAAAGAACAATCATCAAGCTCATGGAAACCTAACAAATCAAAAAACGTTTTTGGGATACTGGAGACACTTGCACCCAAATCACACAAAGCAAAGCATTCATGATCTTTAATTTTAATTTTAATAGTAGGTTCCCACTCAGCATAAAGCTTTCTAGGGATAGAAACTTCTAATTCAAGTCTTTCTTCATAAGATTGCATCAAAGCATCAACTATGTGTTTGGTAAAAGCTTTGTTTTGACTATAAGCATGCAGAGAGTTTAGTACGGATTGCAACAAGGAAATACAATCAATAAAAGAGAAATTATCATAATTGAATCCCTTGAAATCCAAAGTAGTGGGTTCATCACTATGCAAAGTTGTAATCTCTTCAATCACACTTTTAACAATTTTAGCATCAAGATCTAAAAACTCCGAATCATTGGGACACCTTTTAATTAAAGTAGACTCATCTCCAATCCCATCTTTATCAAGATTCCTACTATAAAACAAGGATCTAATAGGCTACACATCAATAACTTTCAGATCTTCATCTTTGTTTTCATGATAACTAGAAGAACACGCTTTTATATAGCTTTCTTTTTAGCACGCATCCTAGCGGTTCTTTCTTTGCATTCATAAATGGAAATTCTCATGGCTTTGAGAGACTCATTGATATCATGCTTAGGAGGAATAGATCTAAGTTTCAAAGAATCAACATCAAGAGTAATTCTATCCACACTTCTAGCCAATTCATCAATCTTAAGCAATTTTTCTTCAAGCAAAGCATTGAAATTCTTTTGCGAATTCATAAACTCCTTAACACTAGTTTCAAATTCAGAAGGCATCTTTCTATAAGAGTTATTGTAGGAATTACAATAATTATTAGAGGAATTACTAGGAAAAGGCCTAGGATTAAAGTTTCCTCTATAAGCATAGTTACCAAAATTATTCCTACCAACAAAATTCACATCCAAAGATTCATTATTATTTTCAATCAACATGGATAAATGCATGTCATTAGGATCAGAAGAAACACTCTTAGCAGCAAATAATTTCATAAGTTCATCCATCTTTCCACTCAAAACACTAATATCTTCAATAGCATGGACTTTTTTTACTAGTAGATCTTTCGGTGTGCCATTGAGAATAATTAACCATAATATTATCTAGGAGTTTGGTAGCTTCTCCTAAGGTAATTTCCATAAAAGTGCCTCCTGCGGCCGAATCTAAAAGATTTCTAGAAGCAAAATTCAAGCCAGCATAAAAGTTTTGAATAATCATCCATAAGTTCAAACCATGTGTAGGGCAATTACGTATCATTAATTTCATTGTAGCGACCTGACTCGAATGGATCAAGTCTCTGTGCTTAAGTGTCATCCCTGGATCGGTATGCTGACACACACAATACTCGAGGATTTATAACAGAGGTAAATCACATGTATAAATTAACGTAAATACTATTACCTCAATCAATCATAGCGGAAGCAACAAAGGTTGTGGAGTTAAATCAACACCAACGGCAAAGTTGAGTGTAGACAGCGCAACCCTAACGTAACACTTACTCGTCGAATAATTCCTGAAACATGAGACATTGCAGCCGTGTAGGTCAGTACATTGAATGTACTGGCAATTTCACACTGTAGTGATAATGATGAATAATGCCTACAACTATATGCATATTTGGCTGGTGGAGGTCGTAAGGCTGTTTTTACATAAAGCTGATTTTTCCCTACCACAAAGGAATAAATTTTATTTTAACTATCATGGTAGTTGAAACATCATTGAGAAGGTACCTCCAACTCAATCCCAATTAAAGTCATAGTTAACCCAACAAATTAATTAAATAGAGTGTGGAGATCAACCAATAATTCAAGTACCATATACTTAAGATTGTCCATAGCCGGGGACACGGCTAATCATGATCAGTTTGTACACTCTGCAGAGGTTTGTGCACTTTTCACCACAAGACTCAATCTCCTCCGTTGGATTTCTCGCACTGCATGGTGTTTGAGAAACGGATGACCGAGACACAGTCTTTCATAAGCATTTACTCTTTACCCCGGGTGGACCGGTACACCTACTTTCCCCTACATCTCCTAGTCCACCACTTAAAAAGCTCACACAACTTACTCATACTATGCCAGAGCCCATAATGGCATTGTGGCTGCACACGGAAGTTTCTAGCATGAATAGTTTTATGATCCCTTTGAGCCTGGGTGGCATTCCATAGGACAATCACACGGAACCCCGGGATTCCCTAGGACAACACTGGATTCTCCAGGTGCCCTGCAACCAATCCACCCAGATTTGTATTCAAGTAGCCACCTTAAGTTGAACCATTAATTAGCAACTCACATCTGTCATGGATTTCACTCAAACCCAAACGACGTCTACGAGCATAGCATGGCAACCTAAGCATAACGTAGAAGTAACTCCCATGGGTTTGAAAATAATGCAGGTAATAGGTTCTACCTCAATCTACTTCCCAGACCCACAAGTTAATTGATCCTACTCATGCAAGTGTTTGAGGATATAACTAATGCAATGAAAACTGGGTATTGGAAAGTATGATCAAAGTGTGAACATGCCTTGTACTGACGATGTAGAAGATTCGCACTCAGAACTCGTGATAGATCTACTCGTCACACTCCGATCAATCTATCGTAAGCAAACAATAGTAATCACACATAAGCAATCACTCAGAAGATCGGACAGAACGAATAAAACACTTCGGAAAACTTCGAAAACAAACGAATGACTCTTGAAGCATAAAACAATTTCCAACAGTACCAAAATTATGTGAATTTGGCCTTGATGGCTGCTCGCCCCTCGTTGGTTACCCCAAGTGGAAGGTTGAGATGTAGCATAGCGGCAAATTTCCCTTGGCAAAGATACCAAGGATCGAATCCCGTGAGACTCCGAGGGTCGACAAGTAGGTGTCAACGGCGCCAGAAACTTAGCGGTTGACGGGACCTGCACACAGATACAGATAACTTTGCTCCCAACGAGTACAGAGAGGTTGTCAATCCCTCCAGCCTTGTTGTTTACAAAGGATCAAACACAAGAGATAATAATGATAGCTATGACTACAACTAGGAAATAAAAACAGGAAGTAAATAGAAGGTGTGATCAGCGGTGGTAATATGGACCGGGGTCCCATGATGTTCACTAGTGATGTCTCTCTCCCAAAAGACGATAAAACAACAAAGCGAGGTAAACAAATTACAGCTGGGCAATTGACAGGATTATGTGCGCAAACCAATGCTAACTATGCCGCAAAGAAAGGTAGAGGCTCAAAAGCATGGGCGGTACGCCAAGGCAAGTAGACCGAAATCCATCTGCATCTACTACTAATCATCCACCTTGAGATATCTATCCAGAACATCTCGCTGGTATTAAGTTGCGAATCCCACCCAAAGTGTAAACTCAAAGCAACAGACAACATCATTAAAAGAACTTTGCGTAAAGTAAACAATCCTTGCACCCGCAAGTACAAGCACCGTTGTTTTCTCCCTTGTGGCAACAACATATCCCCTAGACTCATGTTTCTGTCACTCAAGCTAGTCATCAGGGGGCATGAACCAACAATCAAGCATAACGCTCCCTCTTGGAGTTACTACCTACTACTTGGTCAAAGCAATAAACAGCAACGGAGAACATGCAAGAATTACTCAAGAACAAAGATATAAAAGAGGTGAATCAAATATATTACTCAAACACAATCTGAACATAGTCTCATAATCCATCAAATCCCAGCAAACTCAGCAAAGCAACAGCAGAAAGATTACATATGTGCCTCGATCATGTAGGGCAGCTCACGAGGTCTAAACCATGAAGAGCAAAGAGGGGAGGAGAACATCACATAGCTACTGATCATGGACCCATTGTCCAAGGTGGACTACTCACTACTCATCCGGGAAGCGTCCATGGTGGTGGAGAAGCTCCCGGTGGTGGTTCTCCCCTCCGGCAGGGTGCCGGGAAGAGTTCTCCTGATGCTCCCGATCTTGGAAGCGCCGCGGCGGCGGAACAGAGGCGAGATCGCGAAAAAGGGTTCTGTCATCGAGGGTTTCGAGACGAGAGGGATATATAGGCGAAGGGGGGCAGCCAGAGGCGGAGCAGGGGCCCCAGGCGCCCCCCTGGCGCAGCCAGGGGTGGGGCCGCGCCAGGTGGCCGCCTGGGCCTCCCCTGGCTCCCCTCTGGCCCATCTTTGGTTCTTCGCGAAGCTTCCTGTACGCTGATTTTTCCTATATTTTTCCTGGAATTTTTGGAGCACTTTTAATATGGGGGAAACCTGAAATAGAAAAACAGCAGAAAACAGGAACTGGCACTGTGGTGCACTGAGTTAATAGGTTAGTCCAAATATGATCAAAAGTGTATGGAAGTGCATCAATATCATAGCAATATCACACAAAAGAAGCATGAAGCAAGCAAAAATTATAGATACGTTTTGGACATATCAACATCCCCAAGCTTAATTCCTGCTCGTCCTCGAGTAGGTAAATGATAACAAGCATAATTTCTGTGGTGACATGCTATCAACCATATAAGAACTTTTAAGTAAAGCAATCAAGGCATGTAATTCAATTCAAGTCATAACAAGCAAGAGTCTACATTAGCATTGTAACAAGCAACATAAGAACATAAAGGTGCAAGAGCTCTCGCTGTCCATGACTCGAATGTCTCCAAATGGTGTTTGCATGCAAGAAAGGGGATAGGGATATACGAGAGAGTAAAACATAGTTTTTGTATTCTTGATAACTTAATATACTAAAGTTTCACACTTGGTCTTCTTTGGAATCTTATCTTGACTCATCCCCAGACCACTAGCCAGGTACAAGTCAAAATGATCCACTCCCTTTCGATATTTTGAGCACTCATGCAATGGATGAGCGTAAGCAAGAAAGTTGACACTTAGGATGGCAAAGAGAGAAAAATGATGAAGGGGGAAGACAAAAAAGGTGTGAAAGGCTCACATCAATGAGGACAATCATAGGCGAGAGAAAGCCAAATGATAGATATGATGTGAGGAGTAGGGATTGCCATGCAATGGATGCACATATGAGCTAAGGTAAGCTCTCCAATGGAACTAGTGGGGGTGCATCCAACTTGCTCGCTCAAGAAGACCTAGAGCTCTTTTGAGGAGGCTCATCATTGGAATATACAAGCCAAGTTCTATAGTGTGAAGGTCCCCACAGAGCTATATGCATGAATGATAATCTCTATGGGGTACAAGGTATAAGATGGAGTACGAGTGTGGATCTCTCAAAAGGAATAGTAGTGTGCCCCCTTCTCTCTTTTTATTTCTTTTTCTCCTTTTTCTCTTTTTTATATTTTTTTGTGGCCTCAATGGCTCTTTCTATTTAACTCATTTGTCCTCTTTGGGATCTTTTGATTTTGTCCTCTTTGGGATCTTTTCCTCACTTTAGGGGCAACACTCTATGTATTACAAGAAGTATAGAATATCTTTCACACTTTACAAAAGTACTCAACATAAAGAAAATGAAACTATCATGATGTATGCAAATGTATGCCTCTGCCAGTGTAGCAGGATATGCAATGATACTAGCGCGTCATGTAGCAATGATTAGGGCAAGGCCCAACTAGCATGCGACTCATCGATCAAGCAAAAGCATGTATGACATGAAGATCAAGTCATGAGAAGATGGATGTTGCATGGCAATGTATCTCGGAAAGGCTATGGAAATGCCTTGATAGGTAGGTATGGTGGCTGTTTTGAGGAAGGATATAATGAGACTTATGATGACAGAGCGTATCGTGCCAAGGATTTGGATGCACCGGCGAAGTATGCGCCAACTCTCGAGGTGAGAAAGGGCAATGCACGGTACCGAAGAGGCTAGAAATATATGGCTAGGTGGAAGTGTCAACTTTCGAATACTCACATTAGTCCAAAGAACTCATGCACTTATTATCGGTAACTCTCAATCTAATTAGGAGGTTCACAAAGAGACAAGTACCCCGAGGAGGAGTGTATGGGGGTTTGGTTATCCTTGCGCATCCTCGACTCATGGTACGTGAGTGTACTCTAATATTCGATCCCTCCAAAGATTAGTGATCCATCTAGTAGCTAAAGTTCTCAACTATTTTGTAGGTTTTCGAAAATAAACACAGATTGCCCAAAATACGACATCTATCACTAATAGGCTAAAGCTCTTGACACCAAAAGTTCAGACATTACTCATGGCAATACCTCAAAACTATTGCAAGTTACTACTAAAATTAAATAGCAACCTCAATTACCTACTTTAAGTTAAGACACACAACTCAGTGCAACAGGCAAACTCTCTTAACAAGATAAACATGAAAACTCAAGAGAGTTCAGCAACCAACTAAACAAAAGCTCTTTAAAAAGAAAAGCATGAAAACTAAGAGCTAAACATGACAGCAGCTATGGAAAGATAAAGAACACACACAACAAAGATAAGCATGAAAATCCTATGTTGTGTTCTAGGTTGAAGTGGAGTGTGTTTCTCTCCCACACAAAGAAAGCTGGGTTCTAACTTGTTATGAACAACAAGCAAAGCTAAAGAAAACTAAAAAAAGAAACTAAGAGCAAGACGCTCCAAGCATAGCACATAACGCATGAATTGATAAAATTATAGTGGAACGAAAGACGAACTGATAATTGTTGATGGAGAAGGGGATGCATGGGGGCATCCCCAAGCTTAGACGCTTGAGTCTTCTTGAATATTTCTTGGGGGTGCACGGGGGCATCCCCAAGCTTGAGCGTTTGACCCCCCCGAATCTTCTTTTATCATCTTCCCTCGCACACTTGAAAACTCCCTTCATACATAACTCATCATAATCTGATTAGCGAGGTTAGTACCCACAATAAAATAATTTTTTCCCTACTGGAAATAAAGATAATCTTGAAGAGCTACTGTTTCTCAAGATAGCCAAAAGATTTTTGCAAAGAAAAAGCAAGCTCAAGGTTTGCAAAACGAAGAAAAGGCAAAACATGACAGAATCTGTGAAAAATAGACCAGCAGGTAGTAAATAATTTTTTCGGGGCACTTCTGCAACTCAAATAAAAAAACTCAGAACAGACGCTCGAAACCCAATTGTATAGAGCACGCTGTAAAAAAAATTCAGATCAAAAAGATGATCTGGTGATTTTATTCGAATTTTTCTGTCCAAGGACAGAATCTGTTTTCTGGACAGCACGTCACAACTTTTGAACTTTCTTGAAATCGGAGGCTAAACTTGGCACAAAGCTGAAAAGAAAAGATACAATGATGATGCTACTGTAGTAACAAACATCAAGACACAACAAAAGGAAAATAAAACCTAATTTGTTGTGGGCTGCCTCCCAAAAGCGCTTTCTTTTATGCCTTTAAGCTAGGCATGATGCAAAAAGAGAAGATCAAGTTTTATCAAGAGTAAGAGAATAGCTAGCCCGTGTAACGGACTCAAAAGGCAACTTAATCTTCTTTCTAGGGAAGTGTTCCATCCCTTTCTTGAGAGGGAATTGGAATTTTATATTCCCCTCTTTCATGTCAATGATAGCACCAACGGTGCGAAGAAAAGGACGTCCCAAAATAATTGGACATGAAGGTTCACATTCCATATCCATAATAGTAAAATCAACGGGAACATAATTGTCATTGACAATGATAAGAACATCGTCGATCTTCCCCAAAGGTTTCTTTACGGAAGAATCAACAAGACGAACACCAAAAGAACAAGGATCAAAAGGTTTCAATTCAAACATATCATACATTCTTTTGGGCATAACGGAGGTACTAGCTCCAACATCACATAAATCATAGCAAGAGAAGTTATTCAACTTAATTTTAATCATAGGATCCCAACTATCTTCTAGCTTTCTAGGTATGGAGGCTTTTACCCTAAGCTTCTCCTCCCTAGCTTTGATAAGAGCATTAGTGATATGCTCCGTGAAGGCAAGGTTAAGTGTGCTAGTGTGGGGGTCTTTAGCCATTCTTTGTAAAAAGGTGACAACTTCTGAGAGACTACAATTATCAAAATCAAAGTCACTACTATCAAGTAAAGTGGTAGTGGTGTCCTTTAGGCTCACTTGTTTGGTAGCTTCTATGGTTATAGGAGTTTCTTCTTCTATGGTTGAGGTCATAGCATCACCATTAATAGGTCCAATGGGACTAGGAGTGCATTGGGTGCTAAGAGTTTGGATATCCTCACCAACTTGAATAGTAGCAACAATGTGGTGGGTAGGAAGTCTCTTAATCCTATCTTCTTCCTCCTTTTCTCTAGCCCATCTCTCTTTAAGTTTAGCCATCATCCTAATGTTTTCATTAATTTGCACTTGAATAGCATTCATAGGAGTGGTCTTCCTCTCCTCAAGAGGAGAAGTTCTAATTTTAAGCAACTCTACCTCATGGGCTAAATTGTCTACCTTCGAAGAGAGATTATCTAGTTTGTCTAGTTTTTCTTCTACACTCTTATTGAAGGCCTTTTGGGTAGTGATGAAGTATTTAAACATAATCTCTAGTTCCGAAGTGGAGTTCTTGGTGCTAGGATAAGCATTGTTGTTCCCATAGGAATTAGAGGGGAACGGGCTAGGGTTGCTACCAAAATTACTCCTATAAGCATTGTTATTGAAATTGTTTCTAGAGATAAAGTTCACATCTACTTTATCTTGAGCAATCAAAGAATTTAAAGGAACATCATGAGGATCACTAGAAGATTGCTTGGAAAGTAGAGACATGATCAAGTCAACTTTTTCATTTAGGGAGGAAATCTCCTCGACAGAGTTTACCTTCCTACCTGTTGGAGCGCGTTCGGTGTGCCATTGGGAATAATTGGTCATCATCTCGTCGAGAAGTTTCGTGGCATCACCAAGTGTAGTTGACATAAAGGTTCCTCCCGCGACCGAATCTAACAAGTTCCGCGAGGTAAAGTTCAAGCCTGCATAAAAAGTTTGGATAACCATCCAAGTAGTCAAACCATGAGTAGGGCAGTTATTGACAAGAGATTTCATGCGTTCCCAAGCTTGGGCAACGTGTTCATTATCCAATTGTTTAAAATTCATTATGTTACTCCTTAGTTGGATAATTTTAGCAGGGGGATAGTACTTCCCAATAAAGGCATCCTTGCACTTGTCCCAAGAATCTATACTATTCCTAAGCAAGGATTGAAACCAGATTTTAGCTCCTCCTCTCAAGAAGAAAGGAAAAAGCTTAAGCTTAACAATATCACCATCTACTTCTTTGTACTTTTGCATATCACAGAGCTCAACAAAATTATTTAAGTGCAAAGCAGCATCATCTCCAGCACCGGAGAATTGATCTTTCATAACTAGGTTCAGTAAAGCAGGTTTAATCTCATAAGAAGGTGCTGAAGTGGCAGGTGTAGCAATAGGCGTGCAGATAAAGTCATTGTTGTTATGACTAGTGAAGTCACACAACTTGGTGTTCTCGGTGGAACCCATAGCAGCATCAAGCAAGATAACTATTTTTGTGATTTTTGGTAAGGGACACTAAAGCAAAAACTGAAAGGTAAACTAACAAGACTAAAAAGCAAAGATAAAAGATAGCGTGCAACTCCCCTATCTTGAAGAGTGGAGTCCCCGGCAACGGCGCCAGAAACTTGCTTGATGGCTTCTCGCCCCTCGTTGGTTACCCCAAGTGGAAGGTTGAGATGTAGCGTAGGGGCAAATTTCCCTTGGCAAAGATACCAAGGATCCAATCCCGTGAGACTCCGAGGGTCGACAAGTAGGTGTCAACGGCGCCAGAAACTTAGCGGTTGACGGGACCTGCACACAGATACAGATAACTTTGCTCCCAACGAGTACAGAGAGGTTGTCAATCCCTCCGGCCTTGTTGTTTACAAAGGATCAAACACAAGAGATAATAATGATAGCTATGACTGCAACTAGGAAATAAAAACAGGAAGTAAATAGAAGGTGTGATCAGCGGTGGTAATATGGACCGGGGTCCCATGATGTTCACTAGTGATGTCTCTCTCCCAAAAGACGATAAAACAGCAAAGCGAGGTAAACAAATTACAGCTGGGCAATTGACAGGATTATGTGCACAAACCAATTCTAACTATGATGCAAAGAAAGGTAGAGGCTCAAAAGCATGGGCGGTACGCCAAGGCAAGTAGACCGAAATCCATCTGCATCTACTACTAATTATCCACCTTGAGATATCTATCCAGAACATCTCGCTGGTATTAAGTTGCGAATCCCACCCAAAGTGTAAAGTCAAAGCAACAGACAACTGCATTAAAAGAACTTTGCGTAAAGTAAACAATCCTTGCACCCGCAAGTACAAGCACCGTTGTTTTCTCCCTTGTGGCAACAGCACATCCCCTAGACTCATGTTTCTGTCACTCAAGCTAGTCATCAGGGGGCATGAACCCACAATCAAGCATAACGCTCCCTCTTGGAGTTACTACCTACTACTTGGCCAAAGCAATAAACAACAACGGAGAACATGCAAGAATTACTCAAGAACAAAGATATAAAAGAGGTGAATCAAATATATTACTCAAACACAATCTGAACATAGTCTCATAATCCATCAGATCCTAGCAAACTCAGCAAAGCAACAGCAGAAAGATTACATATGTGCCTCGATCATGTAGGGCAGCTCACGAGGTCTAAACCATGAAGAGCAAAGAGTGGAGGAGAACATCACATAGCTACTGATCATGGACCCATGGTCCAAGGTGGACTACTCACGACTCATCCGGGAAGCGTCCATGGTGGTGGAGAAGCTCCCGGTGGTGGTTCTCCCCTCCAGCAGGGTACCGGGAAGAGTTCTCCTGATGCTCCCGATCTTGGAAGCGCTGCGGCGGCGGAACAGAGGCGAGATCGCGAAAAAGGGTTCTGTCATCGAGGGTTTCGCGACGAGAGGGATATATAGGCGAAGGGGGGCAGCCAGAGGCGGAGCAGGGGCCCCTGCCGCCCCCCTGGCGCGGCCAGGGGTGGGGCCGCGCCATGTGGCCGCCTGGGCCTCCCCTGGCTCCCCTCCGGCCCATCTTTGGTTCTTCGCGAAGCTTCCTGTACGCTGATTTTTCCTATATTTTTCCTGGAATTTTTGGAGCACTTTTAATATGGGGGAAACCTGAAATAGAAAAACAACAGAAAACAGGAATTGGCACTGTGGTGCACTGAGTTAATAGGTTAGTCCAAATATGATCAAAAGTGTATGGAAGTGCATCAATATCATAGCAATATCACACAAAAGAAACATGGAGCAATCAGAAATTATAGATACGTATTGGACGTATCAGACCTTATCAGAAAGTTTAGGTCAAGAGCTTCGATTTGCAAAAAGAATCAACCCACAGAGTTACGAAACTCAAGTTATGATCAAACGAAGTTCAAATTCAAATCTAGTTGAATTCAAATTTTAAGACTTTCAAAAACATGTTTAAGTTGTTTAATTGGAAAGAGGGGATCGCAACAAAGACATGGTCGTTGGTTTCGTTGGATTTGGACCAACGAGCAAAAAGTTATGGCCGTTTGAAGTGTAGGGGCTAAACTATAAAAATAAATTGACAGATAAGTCCCTGGCCGAAAACTAAAAGAAAAAGAAAAAGGTTAATGAGCGAACGTTCGTTTTCTAACCCTAACTCGTGAACGTTCACTAGATAGATCTAACCTACAAAAAACTAAACCGATCTAGAAATTAAAAACCAAAGTAAAAGGAAAACCAGGGCGGTTTATACCTAGGTGGTTTTCTGTGGAAAACCGGTGATTCGGCGGTGAGAACCGGGGTAGATCGGGTCGGATCCGGCCGGCGGCGAACTCCGGCGCGGACTCCGGCGAGCCTGGCGGCGTGGCAGAGGCGGGCGGCGCAGCGCTGGGCGGCGGACGAGCGGGCGGCGGCGGCTCGCGCAAGAGGCACGGCACGGGGCGCGGGAGGCAGCGGCGGCGGCGGTGGTTTGCGGCGGCGGCGGCGCTGGGCGATGCGAGGGCAACGGGGGCCGGGGCTCGGCCTTAAATAGGCGGAGGGGGAGGGGAGATGCCATGGAGGAGGGACAAGGGGAGAGGCGGTGCGAGGTGGCCGGGGCGGGGACGGCACCGGCCGTGGCGGCGGCGGACTCCCTGGAGTCCGTCGGGAGCATGAGGACGACGGCGGCTAGCTGGGCCGAGGCCTGGCGGGCGAGCTGGGCCGGCCCAGTCGGCGGAAGAAAAGTTTTTTTAAAACATTTTTTTTCCAAACAACGAAAACAAGAAATAAATAGAATAAAATAAAATATGCTATAGGCATAGAATATACCAAAATTTTCAGAAAAACATCTCCTACCACATGATCATTTTTCTATTGTCAAATAAAATCCTCACAAATTATAATAAATCAAATAGTGCTACTATTGCTATAAAATCCAATAAAAATCATTTTAAAAATACCAAAAAGACTTCAAATCTATTTATCTCCAATTTTTTGCTGTAGGGAATCATGTTACCCTATTTTCCATATATTTTATTTTTGGAGAAAAATAATTTGAATAAAACCCAAATAACTCAATTTTTGAAAATGAGTTATAGAAAATTTCAGAAAAACCTCCAACTCATATTTCCTATAATTTGAAGACGTCATTTTATCTTCTCTCGGGAAAATCATTGAGTTGCATAAAGTTTCTGAATTTGAAATACTTCGAGGTTGAAATTCAAGAATCCTTTCAAAACCCTTTTTCATTTAATAAATGGAAGAAGTCATATTATCTTCACTCCGGGGTTTTGTGTTGAAAAGGATTTGAATTCCCGGAGATCATAAAAGGCAAAGTGAATGTTTGGGAAAGTCATTTCATTCCCTCTCATTTAACTTTCAAAGGTTTCAAATTTCACTCAACTTCATATAGCACAACACACAAGCAAACAAAACTATCTATTTATTATAACATTCCAAAATTTAGAATTTTGGGATGTTACAAACCTACCACACTTAAAATGAATCTCGTCCTCGAGATTCGAAGGGGATAGCAAGAAATAGGTTAGGGTTTGGGGGTCTCCTAACAAATCCACTGGTTGATATGGTCTAGTGTGCTACCACTTTTAGAAACAAGGTCACGGTTCTAACAAGGGCTCATATACTCCGCCCTTATTGTTGACAGGGTCAGTCTTCTCAAATCTTCGGCATAATACCTTCTCTGGATTCTTCCGTAGTGGCATGACATTTGCCATCCATTCTTGTGTCCTTTCATCTTGGTAAGGTTCCTCTGAGTCTGGTTCTTCTTAAATGACAGGTCTGGCGCCAATACAAAACAAATATCGATATCTCATGGTGGTCATGAAACAATTTGATTGGGTCCCTACAGAAAATGGGTCTGGGCTTCATCCTCACCGTATATCCTACGATTGGCAACAACTGCCTTGTACAGGGGAAACTTTCTATACAATTCTAAGGTTTAAACAAGGTTTTGGCATCGTCGTCTCTCTACTATAGGTAAGTCACTCAGATTTACCATCCCGTATAACAGAGGCGAATAATAAGAGTAAGTCGGTATGGTGATCAATCCATCCCGCACCCAAATCATTACCTTGTATATGGTTTAGTGAATCTCGCATTCTAACACTCGGTCATCCTCACAAGCATTGCAGAATTTCTCTTGTCAACGAACTAAGTTCAGATATATCCATTGATTCTGCAAGCCAAACAGCCATCTATCATTTCTTCACAACCCTCGGGTTTAGCGTAAACACCTATAAGATCGTGTGTTGACAAAGTCGTAACTTCTTCCACGGATTTTCCTTCAGCAAGAGTGTGCTTGCTTCTTTGACAGGTCCTGGGGCCTGTGGGTTATGGCTCATCTCATCACTAGCAACACTTGGTATCATCATCGGGTTGCAACAGATCAATCTTCCAATATCCAACTTCATTGTATTCTTAAATCCATCCAATTTTACTGTATCCCTTACTTCTCTTGGTACAAAACTTAGTGTGATTACTCACACTCATCATTGAGTGGTCCATTCCAAAGTATGTCGTAACTAACCACTAGCTAGTGTATTCGGGTAATGGTGTTGGATTCTACCACACTTAAAATGAACAACACTAGTTTTCTTCAAAATCTTGTTCCATGCATCATGGCTTCACTCATCACTTATATAGTACCAACAAAAAAATAATCCAAAATCAATACCATGCTGCTAACTTCACCAATTTTCAGCTTACTACGATCTACTGCATTTCCATTGCATGCTTCAACTCAACTACTTAGCACAAATCTCATTCTCCTTGGAACAATCTCTAGCAAAGTGCCCTGCTTCACTACAGCAGAAACATAATACTTCTAACAAGTCTCGTGGTTCCCTTATGATTACGTAGCCTCCTTAGGTCCTCGGCTAATGGGTCCACGTCAGAACTTGTATATCCTTAAATCATCCATTGGAGTCACTATTTCTCCATACTTCAGCATTACACCCTCTTAAAAATCCAGTTGTACTTGCTTCCTTCATTCCTTCGGGGTAAGCATCATATCAAAATAAACTCCAACTTATTGGTGTAAACTCCACTAATTGGGGCAACAATTCTCCTTCCTATGGGTCCAGGGTTCACTCAGAAAAGTATCGTCCTAAACAAAATTCACTGGTTCATCCGTAATCCATATCCTCCTCATAACAAATCTTTTATTACTTCCTGAACCATTATTCAATACTCAACTACAATGATGCTTCCCTACAAATGTTACCACCCACCTAGTTGGGTATGGTCAAACATTCCTCTCATCTTTATTCCTTTATCCTAGCTAAGGACGCTTCAGTCCCACTGGAATTGTGCAATGTGATTTTTGTAAATCATCAATCCTTTCCTTAATCCTAGTGGCCGTGTGCTTCATCTCCATCGGGAGATGAAAACGTATTGATCCATGGTTTTTGGGCAAACTCCTTTCACACGGTGGAGGTGTACCTCCACGTACCAGAGTTCAACTCCATTCTCCATGAAGGGATAACCCTTATAAACTGCATCTCCTTCCAGGTGAATATGCTTCATCATGTCCTTCAGGATCTTAGGGTAATCCTGACCGCTAGTAAGGGTCATGATGGTTTTCGGGCCTTTGATAAAAGATTCATAAAGGGTTGTCATCTATAGGTAATAGACAGAAGGGGTACTCGGGACAATGTATCTATTTCCTTGGGGAAACGTGGTTGGTTGTCCGAGAAAGGTTTGGGGTCAGCTTCTCCATGGGTTCTAGGTTTTGGTCTGGGTGAGGGGCACTCACAATCATCCAACAACTCATAACCTTTCCTTCTTAGATTCCAAAATATATCATCTTCTATTACTCCACACACTATTACGATGTTCTTTCCATAACTCAACTCAACATCGTAATAAAAGTGTATTCCATATTTAGCTACATGCTTCATTCTAATATCCAGATCTCAACTATTCTGATCAATCTTTCCTCCGGTCTGAACCTTCTCTTGGCAAAACGCTCTACTTCCTTGTAGTGTAAACTAATGTCATTAGACAAATCTAGGGACTTCATGGTGACTGTCCTGGTTCACTGGGTTCTTGGCTTCCTTGTTGGGCAGTTGCTAGCATAATGACCTAAATCCTTGCACCGGCAACATGTGATGTGACTCAGGTCCTTTTCCGCAGAAATTGGGTTCTTCTGGGGACACATGCTCTTTCTCTTCCTCAACTTCTTCGTTCCTATCAATTCTTCTATCTTTTCTGGATCAAACTTCACTTCTTCTGTCGGGAAGTCTCCCAGATACTCATGGCTTTCCTTCGTACAATACTGTGAAAGATGTCCCTTTTCTCCGCATGAATAGCAAGCACGAGAGAAAAATCTTTTTAGGCTTTCTCCATCAAGGTTGTCAATATCTTCCTTCATCGGGGATTCCTTTAAGGTTTCCTTGAGGGCTTCTTTCATTGCTTTTTTCTTCTGGTGGATAGTTCGCTGTACCATGGGGTAAATGTGACACTGATCAGGGTAGTGGGTAGTCCCTTCACACAAGAAACAAGTAATCTGCCTAGTTGGGCATTCTTCAGCTAGGTGACTTCCTTCACAATTAGGGCATTCATCCATGTGCTCGTCCTGGGTGTGTCCTATTTCTCCACAAATCCTGCAGGCACAAGGTTTCTTCTTTGGGTTGTCACCACACTTTCAGATGAGACGGGATTTTAACAGAGTCTTCTTGAATTCCTCCCAACTTTTTGCTCCATTACATCCTTGTACGGTTTGATGCATTTTCCACCATGTTGCAGCACTTTTTGCAAAGTACTAAAGAGCGTATTGAACCTCATACCTCCTTGCAACCAATTTTTTCCTGAAGTGACCCTCCATGTTTTGTATCCATAGCGCTGCCTCTGGCTGGGTCATTGGTCCAGAGACTTCAAGTCTATCTTCATTCATTCTCTATTGGGTCCAAAGGCTTTGGGATGAGATTCGGGAGATGGAGAGAGATACACTCAATACAAACAAAAGTTTTGAAAAGATGGTTTTGTTTTGTGGCCGTCAGTAAAACATCAAACAATTGACGGCTCACAATCGTCGCATCTAACGCAAGTACATAACAGGGGTTTGGTCTTCTAAAGGTCAACATCTCCTCAAAGTCGTCAACTCTTCAAATCTTCGGAGTATCAACTGTTGTAGCTTCAACACTTCCAATGTATGGTAAAAACCTCTTTACTCCGAAGTGATCCAAATGGTAAATGTTATTGTCTAACTAATTAAAGTAAAAGGGAACATTTGGCAAAACTCGAAAAAGAAGAGAGGTAAGAATCTTTTAGATTTTTTTTGAGAAATCCTTTCCTATGGGCTTGCTAGTTTCTAGGGTCATGTCCTACAGTTAACATGTGCTCTGATACCATCTTGTAGCGACCCGACCCGAATGGATCAAGTCTCTGTGCATAAGTGTCATCCCTGGATCGGTATGCTGACACACACAGTACTCGAGGATTTATAACAGAGGTAAATCACATGTATAAATTAACGTAAATACTATTACCTCAATCAATCATAGCGGAAGCAACAAAGGTTGTGGAGTTCCATCAACACCAACGGCAAAGTTGAGTGTAGACAGCGCAACCCTAACGTAACACACTCGTCGAATAATTCCTGCAACATGAGACGTTGCAGCCATGTAGGTCAGTACATTGAATGTACTGGCAATTTCACACTGTAATGATAATGATGAACAATGCCTACAACTATATGCATATTTGGCTGGTGGAGGCTATAAGGCTGTTTTTGCATAAAGCTGATTTTTCCCTACCACAAATGAATAAATTTTATTTTAACTATCATGGTAGTTGAAACATCATTGAGAAGGTACCTCCAACTCAATCCCAATTAAAGTCATTATTAACCCAACAAATTAATTAAATAGAGTGTTGAGATCAACCAATAATTCAAGTACCACATACTCAAGATTGTCCATAACCGGGGATAAGGCTAATCATGATCAGTTTGTACACTCTGCAGAGGTTTGTTCACTTTTCCCCCACAAGACTCGATCTCCTTCGTTGGATTTCTCGCACTGCATGGTGTTTGAGAAATGGATGACCGAGACACAGTCTTTCAGAAGCATTTACTCTTTGCCCTGGGTGGACCGGTACACCTACTTCCCCTACATCTGCTAGTCCACCACTGAAAGAGCTCACACAACTTACTCATACTATGCCAGAGCCCATAATGGCATTGGGGCTGCACATGGAAGTTTCTAGCATGAATAGTTTTATGATCCCTTTGAGCTTGGGTGGCATTCCATAGGACAATCACACGGAACCCCGGGATTTCCTAGGACAACACTGGATTCTCCAGGTGCCCTGCAACCAATCCACCCAGATGTGTATTCAAGTAGCCACCTTAAGTTGAACCATTAATTAACAACTCACATTTGTCATGGATTTCACTCAAACCCAAACCACGTCTACGAGCATAGCATGGCAACCTAAGCATAACGTAGAAGTAACTCCCATGGGTTTGAAAATAATGCAGGTAACAGGTTCTACCTCAATCTACTTCCCAGACCCACAAGTTAAGAGATCCTACTCATGCAAGTGTTTGAGGATATAACTAATGCAATGAAAACTGGGTATTGGAAAGTATGATCAAAGTGTGAACATGCCTTGTACTGACGATGTAGAAGATTCACACCCAGAACTCATGATAGATCTACTCGTCACACTCCGATCAATCTATCGTAAGCAAACAATAGTAATCACACATAAGCAATCACTCAGAAGATCGGACAGAACGAATAAAACACTTCGGAAAACTTCGAAAACAAATGAATGATTCTTGAAGCATAAAATAATTTCCAACAGCACCAAAATTATGTGAATTTGGCCTTATCAAAAAGTTTAGGTCAAGAGCTTCGATTTGCAAAAAGAATCAACTCAAACGGAGTTACGAAACTCAAGTTATGATCAAACGAAGTTCAAATTCAAATATAGTTGAATCCAAATTTTAAGACTTTCAAAAACATGTTTAAGTTGTTTTACTGGAAAGAGGGGATTGCAACGAAGACGTGGGCGTTGGTTTCGTTGGATTTGGACCAACGAGCAAAAAGTTATGGCCGTTTGAAGTGTAGGTGCTAAACTGTAAAAATAAATTCACAGATAAGTCCCTGGCCGAAAACTAAAAGAAAAAGAAAAAGGTTAACGAGCGAACGTCCGTTTTCTAACCCTGACTAGTGAACGTTCACTAGATAGATCTAACCTAAAAAAACTAAACCGATCTGGAAACTAAAAATCAAAGTAAAAGGAAAACCAGGGCGGTTTATACCTAGGTGGTTTTCAGTGGAAAACCGGCGGTTCGGCGGTGAGAACCGGGGCGGATCGGGTCGGATCCGGCCGGTGGCGAACTCCGGCGAGGTTGTCGGCGAGGCAGAGGCGGGCGGCGCAGCGTGGGGCGGCGGACGAGCGGGCGGCGGCGGCTCGCGCAAGAGGCGCGGCGCGGGGCGTAGGAGGCAGCAGCGGCGGCGGTGGTTTGCGGCGGCGGCGGCGCTGGGCGATGCGAGGGCAGCGGGGGCCGGGGCTCGGCCTTAAATAGGCGGAGGGGGAGGGGAGATGCCGTGGAGGAGGGGCAAGGGGAGAGGCGGTGCGAGGTGGCCGGGGCGGCGGCGAACTCCCTAGAGTCCGTCGGGAGCACTAGGACGACGTCGGCTGGTTGGGCCGAGGCCTGGCGGGCGAGCTGGGCCGGCCTAGTCGGCGGAAGAAAAGTGTTTTTTTAAACATTTTTTTCACACAACGAAAACAGGAAATAAACAGAATAAAATAAAATATGCTATAGGCATAGAATATACCAAATTTTTCAGAAAAACATCTCCTACCAGATGAACATTTTTCTACAGTCAAATAAAATCCTCACAAATTCTAATAAACCAAATAGTGCTATTGTTGCAATAAAATCCAATAAAAGTTATTTTAAAAATACCAAAAAGACTTGAAATCTATTTATCTCCAATTTTCTGTTGCAGGGAATCATGTTACCCTATTTTCCATATATTTTATTTTTGGAGAAAAATAATTTGAATAAAACCCAAATAACTCAATTTTTGAAAATGAGTTATAGAAAATTTCAGAAAAAACTCCAACTCATATTTCCTATAATTTGAAGAAGTCATTTTATCTTCTCTCGAGAAAATCATTGAGTTTCATAAAGTTTCTGAATTTGAAATATTTCGAGGTTGAAATTCAAGAATCCTTTCAAAACCCTTTTTCATTTAATAAATGGAAGAAGTCATATTATCTTCACTCCGGGGTTTTGTGTTGAAAAGGATTTGAATTTTTGGAGATCGTAAAAGGCAAAGTGAAAGTTTGGGAAAGTCATTTCATTCCCTCTCATTTAACTTTCAAAGGTTTCAAATTTCACTCAACTTCATACAGCACAACACACAAGCAAACAAAACTATCTATTTATTATAACATTCCAAAATTTAGAATTTTGGGATGTTACATTCATTCTCTCCCAAGCTTGTGCAACATGCTCATGATCTAGTTGCTTAAAATTCATAATATCGTTTCTAAGAGAGATGATCTTAGCAGGAGGAAAATACTTAGAGATAAAAGCATCTTTGCACTTATTCCACGAATCAATACTATTTCTAGGCAAAGAGGAAAACCAAGTTCTAGCACGATCTCTAAGTGAAAACAGCAATAACTTCAATTTAACAATATCATTATCCGTATCCCTCTTCTTTTGCACATCACACAAATCAACAAAGTTGTTTAAATGGGTAATGGCATCTTCACTAGGAAGGCCGGAAAATTGATCTTTCATGCCAAGATTCAACAGAGCAGCATTAATCTCACAAGATTCAGCATCAGTAATAGGAGCAATCGGAGTGCTAATAAAATCATTATTGTTGGTATTGGAGAAGTCACACAATTTGGTATTGTTCTGAGCCATAGGGACAAGCAAACAATCCAACACACAAGCAAACAAGAAGCAAGCGAACGGTAAACACACGACAAAAGAAGGGCAAATAAAACGACAAGGGTGAAGTGGGGGCGAGAAAAACGAGAGGCAAATAAATGTAATGCAAAGGATAAGGGTTTGTGATAGGTACTTGGTATATGACTTTTGCGTAAGCCTCCCCGGCAATAGCTCCAGAAATTCTTCTTGCTATTTCTCGAGCTTGCGTTGTATTCCCTCGAAGAGGAAATGGTCATGCAGCACAATAGCGTAAGTATTTCCCTCAGTTTTTGAGAACCAAGGTATCAATCCAGTAGGAGACTACGCGCGAGTCCCTCGCACCTGCACAAACAAATAAGAACTTCGCAACCAACACGATAAGGGGTTGTCAATCCCTTTACGGTCACTTACGAAAGTGAGATCTGATAGATAGTATAGTTTGATATTTTTGGTATTTTTGGATATAAGAACAGAAAGTAAAAACGGAAAAGTAAAGTAGATTGTAGATTGATATGTTGAGAACAGACCCAGGGGCCATAGGTTTCTCTAGTGGCTTCTCTCATGATAGCGGAATTCTACGATGGGTGAACAAATTACTGTTGAGCAATTGATAGAAAAGCAAATAATTATGAGACTATCTAGGCATCACGTTCGAGACAAGTAGACCGAAACGATTCTGCATCTACTACTATTACTCCACACATCGACCGCTATCCAGCATGCATCTAGAATATTAAGTTCATAAGAACGGAGTAACGCCTTAAGCAAGAGGACATGATGTAGAGGGATAAACTCAAATAACATGATATAAACCCCATCTTTTAACCTCGATGGCAACAATACAATACGTGCCTTGTTGCCCCTACTGTCACTGGGAAAGGACACCGCAAGATTGAACCCAAAGCCAAGCACTTCTCCCATTGCAAGAACTATAGATCTAGTAGGCCAAACCAAACCAATAATTCGAAGAGACTTGCAAGGATATTATAATCATACGTAAAAGAGTTCAGAAAAGAACCAAATATTTCTCATAGATAATCTTGATCATAAACCCACAATTCATCGGATCTCGACAAACACACCGCAAAAAGAGATTACGTCGAATAGATCTCCTCGAAGACCAAGGAGAACTTGGCATTGAGATCCAAAGAGAGAGAAGAAGCCATCTAGATACTAACTATGGACCCAAAGGTCTATGGTAAACTACTCACAACTCATGGTGAGGCGATGGTGATTATGTAGAAGCACTCCGTGGAAGATCCCCCCTCCTGCGGAGCTCTGGAACAGGCCCCAAGATGGGATCTCATGGGAACAGAAGGTTGCGGCGGTGGAACTAGGGTTTTCTCTGTTCATCTGATGGTTTCGGGGTACGTAGGTATATATAGGATGAAGGAGGGCACCGGGGGCCAGACATGGGGCCCACGAGGCAGGGGGCGCGCCCTGTAGGGGGGGGGGCGCCCCCCACCCTCGTGGACGCCACGTCAGCCCTATTCCGTGGTTCTCAAGTCTCTCGTGCATATTTTGCTCCAAAAATATATCTCCCTGTCGGTGTACTAGAGTAGGGGTACTCCAGTATCGCGAACTTGTGCACGGGCAGTCGCAGCGCCCTGCGGCAAGGCTTGTCAGGTGACCACCAAGGCCCTCTGTGGTTCCTTTGGAGCCATTCAAGAGCAAAGTATTTAAGCCAAGAAGACAAGACCCCGGCAAGAGGAGCTTGCCGGGAAGGCCAACCAAGGCATCTCAAGGAACTTGCCGCGACGCGCCACGCGTCCCGGCAAAGCCCGGTGAGTGGCAAGCTCCCGAACGCGGCAAGACAACGACCGCGGCAAGGCACTTGCCGCGACAAGCTACCACTCTGTACCCGCGCTCCAGCGCATCCACCCACGTGTCGCTATGGGACCCTTCCAGGCATACGTGGCGGGAGGCTGTGCAGCCAGCGGTACGCGGTGACAAGCGGCGCTGACAAGGTTGCCGTCGTGGCGAACGGTGGCGTCCCTTACGGTCCCTTTTTGCACTGTTTGGGCGACACAGACGGGCATTTAATGCTCTTGTCCCCTGCCGTCAGGGTTAGGTATGATACACTGTACAGGTAGCTGTACCAACTACAACATCTTTCCATTTTTGCCCTTGCCTACGTTGCCACCTGTCGGTGACCCCTTGAGCATATAAAAGGAGGCCCATGCGCAACGTAGAGAGGGGTTCGAAGCAGGAGAACACTCACGCTCGGTCTCGTTAGCTGCTAGAGTGCACTGTAGCACTCAGCGCTCCCGAGCAAGAACTCAATACAAACCACAAAGCAGGAGTAGGGTTTTACGCATCCGTGCGGCCCGAACCTGGGTAAACTGCTCGTGTGCTTCGCCTCGATCTGCTCTTCGTGCGATCTCCGCCCCTGCCGAACCTAAAGGGACCCGGCCCGCCGGTCCCACAGGTGTTCGTGGATCAGTTTCCCCGACATCTTTGGCACGCCAGGTAATCCTCTCGCTTCAAACTTCCCTTGGGCTTTTCTTCTTTTGATTCTTCTTTTTGGGTATTTGCTTGACTGTTTTTCTCCCCTTTCCTGCCGTCAGACCCATCTGCTGCGGAGCCGATGGAGACAGAGGCTGCTGGCGAGGAGAATACGCACGGCAACTCCGGCGACGGCGCTGCCACCGAAGAAGCGGCCGGTGCTGACGATCCCGCCGGCGACGAGGCCGCCAAGGCTGCCGCCGCGGCAGCTAGCGAGGGGTCCGGTGATCGCACTGACGGCCCTGAGGCCGCAGGAGCGCCAAGCGCTACGCCGACCGCCGATCCCTCCGCCGCTGCCGTAGCGCCAGGCTCCGAAGAGCCCCAGCCAGACGTCTACCTGAAGGCCGGCGACGGCGTCTTCATCAATCTCCCCTGGGCGTCACTCTCCAGGGCGCCGGTCGAAGGGGAGAGCTTTGACGGAGAAGTGCTCGCCTCCGCTGGGCTGACGTTAGTTGACGCGCCGAGCAGCAGCAGCGGCGAGCCTGAGGAGGAACGGCTACCGCGGAAGCTGTTGTCGCTCTACCGCACTCGGCAAGCCAAGCTGGAGTCCCGCGAGGCTCTTGCCGCGAAGGCGGGAGTCGACATCGAGAAACGCGCGGAGGAGCTCCGGGGTCTTCACCAGGCAGCTCTCCAGTCCTTGGCAGAGGAGCGGGAGCAACTTGCCAAGGAGCAGACGGCCTTCTTCCTCGAGAAGGCCGAAGTCGAAGAGTAACAGCGGCTTGCTGCTGAGAAGCTGTCCGCGCAAGAGGGCGAGCTGGCGCAGCGGAAGATTAACCTCGACAGCCACGAGGAGGATCTTGCCGCGCGTGAGCAATCACTTGGCGGAGCCCTCAAGCAGGCAGAGGACGCTGCCGCAGCTGCTGAGGTCGTCAAGAAGGAGCTGGAGACGAAGGTGGCACAGCTGGAGGCCGATCTTAAGGCGAGCGGCGAGGAGCTTGCCGCGCTCAAGCATGAGCGGGAGAAGGACGCCCATAGCCACTCGGAGCTGCAGGTTTGCCTCGCCGAGAAGGGCAAGGAGCTCAACGCCGCCAAGGACTCCAACGCGGATCTTGAGTTGAAGCTAACCACTTTGACCAAGACGCTGGACGACGCCAGGGAGCGGGAGGCGGCCTTGAAGGAGGAGATCAAGGCTGAGAAGGCGCTGCTGGCGAGTGCTGCTGCCGTCCAGAACACCTTCAGGGAGACCGTCGAGCACTGGACGGAGGGTCTTGTGAACGCTACCGCGGGTATTGACAGGGAGCTGGCGCAGCTGGGGATGGAGGATTTCGGGTATCCCTCCGATGAGAGCCTCCAGCCCAGCGCCAAGCTCACCTTGTTCTTCAAAGGCGTGGCGACGGCTCTCCAGCGACTTCGGGAGAGGATCCCAAAGTAGCTGGCCGACGAGTCGCGCAAGCTCTGCGCGGGAGCCCTTCAAAAGGTGCTGGTGAAGGTGGCTTTCCGCAACCTGGGCCTCAACCTCACCAACGTCCACAAGTCCTTGCCGCCAGATGCTGATCTGGAGGTGCTCAAGGCCCTTGTCGCACCCATTGTGGACAAGGTGAGCGGGATCAAGAGGGTTGAGGGCGATCACGTAGATTAGGCCGCCCGTTTTCTTCTTTCCTTGTCGCTGCTTGCCATGTTACGAGAACAATCTGTTAGAGCTGCGACAAGCTACCTTGTAATATAACTCTATTTTGGGTAGGATTGCTATGTTATTTCCTTTACTTGATTCCTTCCTTTGTATGTTTTTGCCTTACGCTTTTAGGGAACTCGCCGGCGCAGGCACCTTAGCCGCGAGCGCTGAGTGCGGAACGTCAGCAGCCTGCTGGCGGTGCCGCTACCGACCATTGTTCGGGAATTCGGTAACTGGTAACTGCTCGGTCGACTACTGATTAGCGATTAATCGGTTAATCGGCCATTTAACTGAATTAATTGGTCGATCATTAATCGGCTGCACATGAGAATATATTGGCAACATGTAACTAGTTTTTCATGTATTGTACACCACATAATCCAATGCTCATAGCTGCACATGAGATGAATTTTAGCAGAAATGTACCTTGTTGGTTGGTGACTCCTTGGGGACCTGATTCGAGGGGTCGCCGGCGCTGCTGTCTGACCTAGGTCGCCGGCACTGCTGCCTGGCCTAGGTCGATGCTGCTGCCTGTCCTATGTCGCCGCTGCTGCAGCCTACAGGTAGGGGCTGGAAGAGATACGGAGAGAATAGGATGGGAGGGGATGGGGGTCAGAGAAGGAGGCTAGAGTTGGCGATGGGAGCAGGGCGATCGCCGGCGGTGGCTAGGGCCGGCGAGGAGAAGCCATGGTCGTGACTCGTGAGGAGTCAGGAGAGGAAGGGGCGCTGCAATTTGGGCGAGGGAGGATGCAGCACCGGAGGTTACGGGGCCAAATAATGGCCTAGATTACCGCTTTGGTACCCCTTTTTTCATGGATGCCGCTTCAGTTACCTGACCCATCATCGATTAATCGGTTTGACAACCAGTTAATCGTCTGACAACCGATTAAATTCCAGTTAATCGGCTTGACCATTTAATGAACCGAGTATGTGCTATTCACCTCGGTTAGGCACTGAGTAGCAATTAAATAGCCATTTAAATGGTAACTCGGCCGAGTTCTTGAACAATGCTACCGACAAGAAACCTTGTCGCGACTAGTCGCAGCACACTTAAGTTGTTGAGCGGACTCGAAATAAAGTAAGGGCGCGACTCTAGTCGCATCACACTTAAGTTGTTGAGCGGGACTCGAAACAAAGTAAGGGCGCGACTAGCTACGAGTTGGTTCCTCCGCGCACAAGTTTTCCATACAAAGTGCGGTCGTTCAAGGAAGATAACTTAAAAAATTAAAAATCTGATTGCTCAAACTTTGGCGACTTAGCTTTTCTGTCGTTTGCTTCCCGGTAAGGCAAAACCTTCTTGAACGACGCCTGGTCCATACCATTATCTTCTCCTTCCCCCCGGCAAACTTGTGGGCGAGGGAACCTTCCTTTGCTTGAGAAAAAGAAAGAAGAGAAAATAAAGATATGGAGCCTTACGGCTCGTTATTGCTTACCGGGGGTAGGTGCTGCACAAAGTGTCAGATAACACATGCAAAAAATATAAAGCATGAAATCGACAAGATGTGCGGAGTACATGAGCTTTACTTATGCACGGGGTCTGCGCCCGGCTTTGTACAAATGATTACATGCAACAGCGGCAAGACTTGTACAAAAGGTGGTTGCCGGAACGGGTTCCGACAACCGCGCCTTACAGGTAAAACTTATGAAGATGCTCGATGTTCCAGGAGTTGCTCACCGGAATGCCATCTTCGGTCTCAAGGCGGACAACGCCAGGCCTAGTGACTCGTTTCACCCGGTAAGGGCCTTCCCACTTCGGCGTCAACTTGTTGGAATTCTTGGTGGACTGAACGCGCCGAAGAACAAGGTCGCCTTCCTCGAGACTTCTGGCGTTAACTTTGTGGCTATGGTAGCGACGCAAAGCTTGCTGGTAGCGAGCAGCTCGCACAGCAGCCTGAAGACGGTCCTCCTCAAGGAGCAGCGCGTCATCTTGTCGCAGCTGCTCTTGCTCAAGCTTATCATAAGCGAGCACTCGAGGTGACCCATATACGAGTTCCATGGGGAGAACTGCCTCTGCTCCATAGACTAGAGCGAAAGGTGTCTGACCAGTGGCTCGATTTGGCGTCGTCCTGATCGACCAAAGAACCACCGGCAGCTCCTCGATCCAGTTTCTTCCGCACTTGTGCAGCCTGTCGAAAGTTCTGGTCTTGAGTCCACGCAGCACCTCAGCATTCGCCCTCTCCGCTTGACCATTGCTTCTCGGGTGAGCAACAGAAGCGAAGCAGACCTTGGCGCCAAGATCTTGGACGTACTGCATGAAGGTGCGGCTCGTGAATTGTGTACCGTTGTCGGTGATGATCCTGTTAGGGATCCCGAAGCGGCAAACAATCGACCTGAAGAACTTGACTGCTGACTGTGCTGTCACCTTCCTCACTGGTTCCACTTCCGGCCACTTTGTGAACTTGTCGATTGCAACGTACAAGTACTCAAAGCCCCCGGCTGCGCGGGGAAAGGGGTCGAGGATGTCGAGCCCCCAGACCGAAAATGGCCAGGATAAAGGGATCGTCTGGAGAGCTTGAGCTGGCTAGTGTATCTGCTTGGAATGGAACTGGCACGCTTCACACTTGGTTACTTGTGCAGTTGCATCCTGGAGGGCTGTCGGCCAAAAGAAACCTTTCCGGAATGCTTTGCCGGCAAGTGCTCTTGCGCCAATGTGGTGACCACATATGCCTCCATGTATCTCTGCGAACATCCTTTGTCCGTCTTCCCGGTGAATACACTTCAACTTCGCACCGTTGAGTCTTCTTCTGTACAGTGTGTTATCAACAAACTGGTACGTGCTTGACTGTCGGGCTACTCTTTCCGCTTCATCTTGCTCTTCGGGAAGTTCTCCTGTCTGAAGGAAACGGACAATCTGTTGCGCCCATGCTGGAGCTTGTGGCTCGACAACAAGGACTAAAGGCACATCTGCTGCTGCGGGAACATCCGCTTCTACGGCGAGAACATGCGGCTCAGCCGGAGCTTGACATCCCCCGGCAAGCTTGCCGGAACAAAACTTGTCGGGAGCGTTTGCTTCAACGGAACAAACCCTAGGGCTTGCCGGAGCAGACTGCTCCTCAGCACTCTTGGTGTTGACCTTGGGAACCTTCTTGGCGGCGGCTTCGGGGAGCTCTGCCGGAAAATAGTCACCAGAAATCAACTTCCTCTTCTTCCTCTGTCCAGTTGATGGTGTTACGGATGGTTGAGTCAGCTTGAGCACGAAGATCCCTGGTTCCACAGGTAATTTAAGTGCGGCGCACTTTGACAGGCCATCGACGATGTCATTCTGAGCTCTTGGGACGTGCTCCATCTGTAGGCCGTCAAAGTGCTCTTCTAGCTTTCTCACTTCATCAACGTAGGCTTCCATCAATGGACTCTGATAATTCTTGTTCACTTGGCGGACGACAAGCTGCGAGTCACCCCTGACAATGAGCTTCTTGATCCCAAGGTCTGCCGCGATCCTGAGACCGGCAAGCAAACCCTCATACTCTGCGGTATTGTTCGTTGCTTGCTCCTTGGGAAAGTGCATCTGGACTACGTACTTGAGGTGTTCTCCGGTGGGTGCGACAAGCAGCACACCAGCACCGGCGCCTTGCAGCGAGAAGGCACCATCAAAGTACATCAGCCACTCTTTGCTTGCTTCCTTGACGGGGATGCTCGTTTCTGGAATTTCTTCATCTGGTGTTGGCGTCCACTCTGCTATGAATTCTGCCAATGCTCTGCTCTGGATAGTTGAAGTGCTTTCAAACTTGAGGCCAAAGCTTGACAGTTCCAGTGCCCACTCAACAATCCTGCCTGTTGCTTCTGGATTCTGCAGTATCCTTTTCAGCGGAAAGCGAGTGACAACTGTGATCTCATGTGCTTGGAAGTAATGGCGCAGCTTTCTCGAGGCCATGAGGAGGCCGAAAAGCAATTTCTGCACACCAGAGTACCTTGACCTAGCCCCCTGCAGAAGGGAACTGACAAACTAAACTAGGCGCTGCACCATTTTCTTCTGTATCTCCTGCGCAGATCCATCCTTGTCGGGACCAGAGCTTGTCGGGGAAGCCCCCTGCTTGTCGCTGGATGTTCCTGTTGCGGTTGCTGGCTCATCATCTGCCTCCCTCTCCGCTACTAACGTAGCACTAACCACTTGATTGGTTGCCGCTAGATACAACATCAACTTCTCTTGTGGCTTAGGTGCGACAAGTACCGGAGTAGAGGACAGGTATCTCTTCAAGTCTTGCAGCGCAGCCTCCGCTTCCGGAGTCCATTTCATTGGACCTGCCTTTTTCAATATTTTGAAAAACGGCAGGGCGCGCTCAGCAGACTTAGAGATAAACCTGCTGAGAGCAGCCACGCAACCGGCAAGTCTTCGCACATCCTTGACGCGCTTCGGTGCTTCAATCTTCTCAATGGCCTTGATCTTGTCGGGATTGGCTTCAATTCCCCTCTGAGACACGAAGAACCCGAGAAGCTTGCCGGAAGGGACTCCAAACACACACTTCTCGGGGTTGAGCTTGAGGCTGATCTTGCGCCGATTTGTAAAGGTCTCGTCTAAATCTTGAATCAGGGTTGCCTTGTCTTTGCTCTTGACCACTATGTCATCCATGTAGGCTTCCACATTTCTGTGTATTTGTGGCTCAAAAGCTGTGTGGACTACCCTTGCAAATGTTGAACCAGCATTCTTCAAACCGAAAGGCATCCGTATGAAACAGTACGTGCCACACGGAGTGATGAATGCGGTCTTCTCCTCATCCTCTTCTGCCATGAAGATCTGATGGTATCCTGAGTATGCGTCAAGAAATGAAAGCAGGTCACATCCGGCCGTGGAGTCAACAATCTGGTCAATGCACGGCAAGGGAAATGGGTCTTTGGGACAAGCTTTATTGACATTGGTAAAGTCGATACAAAGCCTCCATTTCCCGTTTGCCTTGCGCACGACGACAGGATTGGCCAACCACGTAGGATGGAGCACTCCTCTGACAAGGCCTGCCGCTTCCAACTTCTTGATTTCTTCTGCGATGAATTCTTGGCGCTCCACTGCCTGTTTCCTGACTTTCTGCTTAACGGGCCGCGCATGAGGACAAACGGCAAGATGGTGCTCAATTACTTTCCTGGGAACACCGGGGATGTCAGACGGTTGCCACGCAAACACGTCGACATTCGCCCGCAGGAAAGCAATGAGCGCGCTTTCCTATTTAGGGTCAAGAGCGGCACTGGTGGTGAAAGAAACTGATCCACGAACACCTATGGGACCGGCGGGCCGGGTCCCTTTCGGTTCGGCGGGGGCGGAGATCGCACGAAGAGCAGATCGAGGTGAAGCACATGAGCAGTTTACCCAGGTTCGGGCCGCACGGATGCGTAAAACCCTACTCCTGCTTTGTGGTTTGTATTGAGTCCTTGCTCGGGAGCACTGAGTGCTACAGTGCACTCTAGCAGCTAACGAGACCGAGCGTGAGTGTTCTCCTGCTTCGAACCCCTCTCTACGTTGCGCATTGGCCTCCTTTTATATGCTCAAGGGGTCACCGACAGGTGGCAACGTAGGCAAGGGCAAAAATGGAAATATGTTGTAGTTGGTACATCTACCTGTACAGTGTATCATACCTAACCCTGACGGCAGGGGACAAGAGCATTAAATGCCCGTCTGTGTCGCCCAAACAGTGCAAAAAGGGACCATAAGGGACGCCACCGTTTGCCACGACGGCAACCTTGTCAGCGCCGCTTGCCACCGCGTACCGCTGGCTGCACAGCCTCCCGCCACGTACGCCTGGAAGGGTCCCATAGCGACACGTGGGTGGATGCACTGGAGCGCGGGTACAGAGTGGTAGCTTGTCGCGGCAAGTGCCTTGCCGCGGTCGTTGTCTTGCCGCGTTCGGGAGCTTGCCGCTCACCGGGCCTTGCCGGGACGCATGGCGCGTCGTGGCAAGTTCCTTGAGATGCCTTGGTTGGCCTTCCCGGCAAGCTCCTCTTGCCGGGGTCTTGTCTTCTTGGCTTAAATACTTTGCTCTTGAATGGCTCCAAAGGAACCACAGAGGGCCTTGGCGGTCCCCCGACAAGCCTTGCCGCGGGGCGCTGCGACTGCCCGTGCACAAGTTCGGGATAATAGGGTACCCCTACTCTAGTACACCGACAGGAGCCCCCAGGCCTGGGCCATACACTCCCGAAGTTTCATTCCGTTTGGACTCCGTTTGATATTCCTTTTCTGTAAAACCCTGAAATAGGCAAAAAACAGCAATCTGGACTGGGCCTTTGGGTTAATAGGTTAGTCCCAAAAATAATATTAAAGTTTATAACAAAGCCCATTAAACATCCAAAACATCATAAATAATAGCATGGAACAATAAAAAATTATAGATACGTTGGAGACATATCAGGGAGTAGGAAGGATGTTGAGCATGCCTTTGGTGTTCTGCAATCTCGATGGGGCATCGTTCGGTATCTTGCTAGAACTTGGAGCACCAAAAAGTTATGGGGGGTGATGACTGCTTGTGTGATCATGTTGTAACAGCCATAGTGTCAAGCTACAGTAACCCTCTGTAAATAAGCTAATCATTTTGCTAAACAGTGCTTGATCACCTTTGATTCCATATCTCATTTCATATTCCACTCTGAAATCAAATTTAAATAATAAGTGAAATATTTAAATTCACAAATAAGAAAACTAAAAAGTTCATGTGATGGCCTCTGCTGGCCCTATGCGCTGCCTAGGGGGCTAGCTTAATTAGTGTTTAGGGTTAATTAGGATTAACCATAGACACTAACGTGTGGGCCCCTCCTTATTAAATAACTAGTTTAAAATAATCCTAATGCAATATGTGACAATGATAGTGGGACCCCCCACTTCTAATTGAACTAATTTAATCAATCCTTTAAACACATGTGTCTATGATAGAAGGACCCCACCTGCCAGTTTGACCGATCAAATTTGATCCTTTTGACCTGCTGACTGACAGTTGACCAAGTCAACTGGCCCCACATGCCATTGACTATGGTTGGCTACTGTTGTGTACAAAAACTATTTTCAGCTTAATTCCGAATTAATGTAAATCTAGAAAATTGTTCAAAACTTTGAAAAAATCATATAAATTAATTCGCAAGTCAGATGAAAATAATTTATATATGAAAGTTGCTAAAAAATAAAAGGAATCTGAATATGCAATCCGTTCATCTATCACATGCCTCTAGCATGATGAACATGGAACCTTCCCCTCCGATTTATCTGTCCAAAAAAGGTCAAACATCGAGAAAACATTCCCAGATGTTTTCCCGCTTCGTTTGTATCGAGTAGCACTGTGTTAGGTCACCCCTAGCACTGCTTATTGTCATGTCATGCACCGTGATGCATCTATTTGCTTTATATTTACTATTTCTCCCCCTTCTTCTCTCCGGTAGACCCCGAGACTGATGCTGCCCCGGAGTACAACTACGTCGCCAACGATCCAACATTTTCTTCTACAGAGCTTCCAGGAAAGCAAAACCCCCTTGATCCTTCCGATACCACCCATTTCCCTTCTCTCTTATGCTTGCATTAGAATTGCTACTGCTTTAGTATGATCCTATTCTGATTCATAAACTGCTTTCGTAACCTGCTTTGTACCTTACATGCTTATCCTAAACTGCTTAGTATAGGTTGGTTAGTGATCCATAAGTGACCCTCATCTTGTACTTGTTGCCCCCGTTGGATTACCAGATGACTCAATCAACATGATCGACATCCAGAGCCCGACACATCACATCACACCCCTGCTACTTGTGAACTGCATTGGGATTTCCCCGAAGAGGAGAGGATGATGCAGTACAGTAGAGATAAGTATTTCCCTTAGTTAACAACCAAAGCTATCAATCCAGTAGGAGAACCAAGCAACACTATGTAAACAACACCTGCACACAAACAACAAATCCTCGCAACCCAACACAATAAGGGGTTGTCAATCCCTCGAAGGTTACGTGCAAGATTAAATTGTATGATATTTGATAATTAGATAGATTGATAGATGCAAATAAAATAAAAGTAAATGAATTGCAACAAGGTATTTTTGGATTTTTGGATTAATAGATCTGAAAGTAATGTGATAGAAACAGACCCGGGGGCCACAGTTTTCACTAGAGGCTTCTCTCTTGAAGATAGCATATGGTGGATAAACAAATTACTGTTGGGCAATTCATAGAAAAGCAAATAATTATGACAAAATCAAAGCCAATGATCATGCATACATGTATCACGTCCAAGATTAGTAAACCGACTCCTGCCTGCATCTACTACTATTACTCCACACATCGACCGCTATCTAGCATGCATCTAGTGTATTGAGTTCATGGAAAACAGAGTAACACCTTAAGCAAAAAAGCAGTAACTAGCACTAGGCACTAAGTTAATAGTTTAGTCCCAAAAAATGATATATAATGACATATAAATGCATAATAAACATCCAAGATTGATACTATAATAGCATGGAACAATAAAAAAATTATAGATACGTTGGAGACGTATCTACACACATTAGTGAAAGTTTTATCAGCCCTCGAAGCAAAGTACTGCTCGCATGCCCCTAGGGAGGAGGCCAGTAGAAGTTAACCATAGCACACCCCCAATTATGACAACACTCAAGGATTTCAATCCGATATAAATTTGCTCAAACCTCCCCACCTTGCCATGTTAGACACTTAATTGAGTAGTTAATAACAAGCTTTAATCAATACTAGCAAAAATGCCCGTGTGTTGCAACGGGAGATAAAAAGAAGCACACGTCAGTGCTGGCCAAGCACGCCGCCCTGCTTTGGCTCCTCAGACTGTCGTGCTTGCTCGCGCCACTGCTAGTTCTAACCTCATGATCTGATGCTGCTGCCCACTATGTTGCCGGCTACCGCTGGTTTGACGAGCCCCTGCCAGCCGATGTGCATCGCCCACTCTTGTCTATTGACCTTCCCCATGTGTGCGCCGGTGCAAGCTTCATGCCTATCAGCAGGAGTCACCGCATCACTCCTAGTCGTCACCACCATGGTCCGTTGCCGCTGCCAACCATGCGCTTGGCTTGGCACGCCGCGAGCATCGCGTACTATCACCATTGCCACGAGCCACGCCCGCTGGCCATCGCCGAGTCGCAGACCCACACCATCATGCCATCATGCCACCACGAGCCGCAGTGTTGCAGCGTGTCTTGGCCGCCCACTATGTTGTCGGCTGCTGCTGGTGTGCCGAGCCCCTATGCCAAGAGATGCGCGTCATTCACTCTCGTCCACTGGCATTCATCTGGTGTGCACTATCGCGAGCTTCACGCCTACCAGCAGGAGTCGCCGCACCGCTCCTAGTCATCGCTACCATGCCCTGCTAGCAACCGCACCCCGAGCGCCCACGCGCCTTGTCCCGACTGACTAAGAGCATCATGTGCTACCACCATGAGCCGTAGTGTTCCGGACGTGCATCGACTGCGCCGGATGCACAACCTGATCCACCCAGGCCAGCCAAAGACACTGTGAGCGTCCCTCTGCCGAGTGTCACAGTTTTAGTTGGTCTTGAGCTGGGCTTAAGAGGCGAGTTCGACTGACCTGACGTATAGTGCCTAACGTTGATAAATTATTCTCTTTGACGGACAAGAAGAAAAACCAATAGTTTTTTCCTCACTTATGGGTGGCATTGGTGGGTAATTTTCATCAACTCTAGACAAACTTTTAATCTCAGCCGTCGGTTTTTATACTTAAAAACAAAATCAACGAATATAAAACGGTGACGGAGAACTATGAAAGTCTCCGTCCTTTATTATTAGGTATATATTTCTAGTAACCAATGACCATGAACCAATACCCTTTCATATTACGCCATCAATATAATTAAAGCATATGTTTCATATTTAGTGATCTACATGAAAGTTTTTATTATACCACTCTTAAATACCTATGATTTTTTATGCAAATTAGAGTACAAAACAAGAGCAAACGTGTTCGGAAAAGTAGATACTTTTGGGACGTATCACGTAGTCACCTGTGTCTGGGCAGACGATGATGGATGTCATCACACCGAGAGGGCCCTAAGAATATCTCGTCATTGTCGGAGGAGAAAATTCCACTCTCGAGCTATCATGTCCCTTGTCGAACTCTCCGATGGACCTATAAGTTGTTGTTATGATCACCGTGTTATAGATGACGTTTGAGCAACCCCAAAGCTCATCATACGGTAAGAAGTGACTACAATACTCTCATGGTCTAAGGAACTAAAGCACACATTAACACTTCGTGTTATAACAATTGACTTGTAAAATATCATCTTACAGTATAACAAACAAGTTTGGGTCGATTCACTATGATCGTTCTTCTAACACCATACTCTCAATGTTGTCTTATGACTATCGTTACACTTAACAATATCGTAAGATCCGGAAAATGTGATCACCAACAACACTTGAGTCAATGTTAGAGGCGAGAATATCATTCTTATTTTATTGTATATCATTTCACACGTGCATATGAGTTTTCCACTGAATCAAATATTCCAGGATCATATCAGTTATGGCATATAATATAAACTCTTAGTTATGAACATGGAAATATAATAATACAATATTATTGCCCCTAGGTCATATTTCCAATAGGACAATGACTGGGCGTCCCTCAAATAACTCAATTTGCAACCACAATCCCTACTTTCGAAATATCAAATATATGTAAACACATGCACATTGATCATCTTGGCCAAACAATTAGTGCACTCAAATACAACTATTCATATTTAAGAATACATAATGAAAACATAGTTCAAACTAAAATATTGTTCATAGTGCCTGACTGATAAATTAAAAGTGAAGTTTACAGATTTTTAGCGTGGATCCATATATGCTCCACAAGATCATCCATAAGTTGCAAATGTACTTGTTGATCTCGCAGTTATTGAGGTATCTCCAGAAAGTTGGCAATGTGTTTTGCCTCTTGTTCCAGGAGGCATAACTAAACACTGGGCCTCTCAAATTATGCGTGCGAGCTACCCCTTCACCCTCATACTCGACAATCATGTTGTGCAAGATTACACAACATATCATGCATTGACAAAGTGACTCCGCTTGCCACATCATCATAGCTCCACAAACAATACCCTAATGAACTTGGAGCACTCCAAATACCCTCTCCACATCCTTCCTAACCGCCTCTTACATTGTTGAAAAGTGGCTTTGTTTATTGCCTTGGGGATCAGATATGGTCTTCACAAACGCTGCCCACTGAGGATAGATACCATCGGCAAGGTAGTACCCCATTGTAGTTGTGCCCATTGACGATGTAGTTGGATGATGGGGCTTCCCCATCACAAATTCACTTGAACAAAGGAGATCGTTGGAGCACAATGATGTCATTTCACAAACCTGGCGTGCCAAAGAAAGCATGCCAAATCCACAAATCCTACGATGCCACTGCTTCAAGTATGTTGGTGGCTTCTTTGACATGACCTTGGTATTCCCACACAAACTCTTTGGGCATTTCTTCCACTGCCAGTGCATGAAATCAACTGAACCCAACATACCCGGGAATACTCTTGATGCTCCAATTGCCAACAATTTTATTGTGTCCTCCATAGTTGGCTCTCTCGGGTACTATGGTACTAACTCCTTCGCCATAGTGCGTGCAAATTGCACCGTGGTCTTCAGGACTGTGGTCTCTCCCATTTGGATTTCAGTATCAATTTCATGCATTTGCGGCTTTACCATATGCAAGCATCGTCAGAGCAGTTGTGCATTTCTGTAGAGGAGATTGAGAAAAGGTTGTCCGCAACAATCATTCCTCAACTTGATGTTGTCATCTGTCTTCTCCACGGTAATCACTAAATGTAAGAAATAGTTTCTGCTCATTTAGAGGCAACATTGAAAGAAACATTCATGGTATGTTGCCTCTGCTATGAAGTAGTCCATGTATAGAAGCCACACATCGGAAATCCTATCTCGGGGAATGACTCTCTAGCCCTTTATGGAACCCTTGAAGTTCAAGACGTGGTCCTATGTCTTCTCCATCTCCTCTTGGATGCTCCTCCTCCTCGTCATTTTAGCATCTTCATCGCTCGAGGCGATGCACTTGTTAAATATGATTTCGTCAAGGTCCGGGTTCTCACAACCATCATTCCATGATGAATCCATCGGTGACATAGAAGTAGTGACGAAAAGAATAAAATGTTGGGAACGTAGCATGCAATTTAAAAAATAATCCTACGCTCACGCAAGATCTATCTAGGAGATGCATAGCAACGAGACGGGAAGAGTGTGTCTACGTACCCTCGTAGACCGAATGCGGAAGCGTTGTATTAACGCGGTTGATGTAGTCGAACGTCTTCATGATCCAACCGATCCAAGTATCGAACGTACGACACCTCCGTGTTCAGCACACGTTCAGCTCGATGACGTCCCTCGAGCTCTTGATCCAATAGAGGGTCGAGGGAGAGTTTCGTCAGCAGGACGACGTGGCGACGGTGTTGGTGATGTGATCCATGATGACCCACAAGTATATGGGATCTATCATAGTCCTTTCGATAAGTAAGAGTGTCGAACCCAACGAGGAGCTGAAGGAAATGACAAGCGGTTTTCAGTAAGGTATTCTCTGCAAGCACTGAAATTATCAGTAATAGATAGTTTTGTGATAAGGTAATTCGTAACAGGTAACAAGTAACAAAAGTAAACAAGGTGCAACAAGGTGGCCCAATCCTTTTTGTAGCAAAGGACAAGCCTGGACAAACTCTTATATAAAGGAAAGCGCTCCCGAGGACACGTGGGAATTATCGTCAAGCTAGTTTTCATCATGCTCACATGATTCACATTCGTTACTTTGATAATTTGATATGTTTGTGGACCGGTGCTTGGGTACTGCCCTTCCTTGGACAAGCATCCCACTTATGATTAACCTCCCTCGCAAGCATCCACAACTACGAAAGAAGAATTAAGGTAAACCTAACCATAGCATGAAACATATGGATCCAAATCAGCCCCTTACGAAGCAACACGTAAACAAGGGTTTAAGCTTCTATCACTCTAGCAACCCATCATCTACTTATTACTTCCCAATGCCTTCCCCTAGGCCCAAACAATGTTGAAGTTTCATGTAGTCGACGTGCACATAACACCACTAGAGGAAAGACAACATACATCTCATCAAAATATCGAACAAATACCAAATTCACATGACTACTTATAACAAGACTTCTCCCATGTCCTCAGGAACAAACTTAACTACTCACAAATCATATTCATGTTCATAATCAGAGGGGTATTAATGTGCATAAAGGATCTGAACATATAATCTTCCACCGAATAAACCAACTAGCATCAACTACAAGGAGTAATCAACACTACTAGCAACCCACAGGTACCAATATGAGGTTTTGAGACAAAGATCGGATACAAGAGATGAACTAGGGTTTGAGAGGAGATGGTGCTGGTGAAGATGTTGATGGAGATTGACCCCCTCTCGATGACAGGATCGATGGTGTTGACGATGGTGATGATTTCCCCCTCCCGGAGGGATGTTCCCCCGGCAGAACAGCTCTGTCAGAGCCCTAGATTGGTTCCGCCAAGAGACGGCGGAGCTTCATTCCAAAAGCTTCCTTCTGATTTTTTCTAGCGAAAAAGACACCTTATACCAGAAGATGGGCATCGGGGGGCTTCCAGGTAGCCCACGAGGCAGGGGGCGCGCCCAGGGGGGTAGGGCGCGCCCTACACCCTCGTGGACAGTGGGTGCCCCCCTCTAGTGCTTTCTTCGCCGAATATTTTTAATATACTCCAAAACTGACTTTCGTGGAGCTTCAGGACTTTTGGAGTTGTGCAGAATAGGTCTATAATATTTGCTCCTTTTCCAGCCCAGAATTCCAGCTGCCGACATTCTCCCTCTTCATGTAAACCTTGTAAAATAAGAGAGAAAAGGCATAAGTATTATGACATAATGTGAAGTAATAGCCCATAATGCAATAAATATCGATATAAAAGCATGATGTAAAATGAACGTATCAATCCGCGTAGGGCTCGCCTAAGCACTACGACGCTATGACCTGAGGAGTAAACTGTGGAGAGGGGCACCGCACACGGCTAAGAGATTGTTTGTTGTGCCTTTGGGGTGCCCCTGCCCACTATATAAAGGAGGGGAGGGGAGGAGGCCGGCCTAGGAGGAGGCGCACCAAGCGGGATTCCTACTTGGAATCCTAGTCCAAGTAGGATTCGGCCCCCCTTTTTTTCCTTCCAATGGAGAGGGGAAAGGGGAAAGGGGGAGAGGGAGAAGGAAAGGGGGGCGCCCCCCACCCCTTGTCCAATTCAATTTGGGCTTGGGGGGGGGGGTGCCACCTCTTGTGGCAGTCTCCTTCTCTCCACTATGGCCCAATAGGCCCATTAACTTTCCCATAGGGTTCCGATAGCTTCCCATTACTCTGATAAATCCCCGGTCTTCTTCGAAACCATTCCGGTGTCCGTATATAACCTTCAGACCATTTCGAGACTCCTTGTCATGTCCATGATCTCATCCGGGACTCCGAACAAACTTCGGTCACCAAAACACATAACTCATAATACAAATCATCATCGAACGTTAAGCGTGCAGACTCTACGACTTCGAGAACTATGTAGACATGACTGAGACACATCTCCAGTTAATAACCAATAGCGGTACCTGGATGCTCATATCGGCTCCTACATATTCTACAAAGATCTTTATAGGTCAAACCGCATAACAACATACGTCATTCCCTTTGTCATCGGTATGTTACTTGCCCGAGATTCGATCGTTGGTATCATCATACCTAGTTCAATCTCGTTACCGGCAAGTCTCTTTACTTGTTCCGTAATGCATCAATCCTTAACTAACTCATTAGTCAGATTGCTTGCAAGGCTTATAGTGATGTGCATTACCGAGAGGGCCCAGAGATACCTCTCTGATACACGGAGTGACAAATCCTAATCTCGATCTATGCCAACTCAACAAACACCTTTAGAGACACCTGTAGAGCATCTTTATAATCACCCAGTTATGTTGTGACATTTGATAGCACACAAGGTGTTCCTCCGGTATTCGGGAGTTGCATAATCTCATAGTCAGAGAAACATGTATAAGTCATGAAGAAAGCAATAGCAATAAAACTAAATGATCATTATGCTAAGCTAACGGATGGGTCATGTCCATCACATCATTCTCCTAATGACGTGATCCCGTTCATCAAATGACAACACATGTCTATGGTTAGGAAACTCAACCATCATTGATTAACGAGCTAGTTTAGTAGAAGCTTACTAGGGACACTGTGTTTTGTCTATGTATCCACACATGTATCAAGTTTCCGGTTAATACAATTCTAGAATGAATAATAAACAGTTATCATGATATATAAGGAAATATAAATAACAACTTTATTATTGCCTCTAGGGCATATTTCCTTCAGTCTCCCACTTGCACTAGAGTCAATAATTTAGATTACATAGTAATGATTCTAACACCCATGGAGTCTTGGTGCTGATCATGTTTTGCTCGTGGAAGAGGCTTAGTCAATGGGTCTGCAACATTCAGTCCGTATGTATTTTGCAAATCTCTATGTCTCCCTCCTTAACTTGATCGCGAATAGAGTTGAAGCGTCTGTTGATGTGCTTGGTTCTCTTGGGAAACCTGGATTCCTTCGCCAAGGCTATTGTTCCAGTGTTGTCGCAAAAGATTTTCATTGGACCCGATGCACTAGGTATTACACCTAGATCGGATATGAACTCCTTCATCCAGACTCCGTCATTTGCTGCTTCCAAGCAGCTATGTACTCCGCATCACACGTAGATCTCGCCACGACGCTCTGCTTGGAACTGCACCAACTGACAGCTCCACCGTTCAACAAAAATACGTATCCAGTTTGTGACTTAGAGTCATCCAGATCAGTGTCAAAGCTTGCATCAACGTAACCGTTTACGACAAGCTCTTTGTCACCTCCATAAACGAGAAACATATCCTTAGACCTTTTTAGGTACTTCAAGATGTTCTTGACCGCTGTCTAGTGATCCACTCCTGGATTACTTTGGTACCTCCCTGCTAGACTTATAGCAAGGCACACATCAGGTCTGGTACACATCATTGCATACATGATAGAACCTATGGCTGAAACATAGGGAATGACTTTCATTTTCTCTTTATCTTCTGCTGTGGTCGGGCATTGAGTCTGACTCAACTTCACACCTTGTAACACAGGCAAGAACCCTTTCTTTGACTGATCTATTTTGAACTTCTTCAAAACTTTATCAAGGTATGTGCTTTGTGAAAGTCCAATTAAGCGTCTTGATCTATCTCTATAGATCTTGATGCCCAATATATAAGCAGCCTCACCGAGGTCTCTCATTGAAAAATTCTTATTCAAGCATCCTTTTATGCTATCCAGAAATACTTTATCATTTCCAATCAACAATATGTCATCTAAATATAATATTAGGAATGCTACTAAGCTCCCACTCACTTTCTTGTAAATACAGGCTTATCCAAAAGTCTGTACAAAACCATGTGCTTTGATCACCTCATCAAAGCATATATTCCAACTCCGAGATGCTTGCACCGGTCCATAGATGGATCGCTGGAGCTTGCACACTTTTTTAGCACCTTTAGGATCGACAAAACCTTCTGGTTGCATCATATACAACTCTTCTTTGAGAAATCCATTAAGGAATGCAGTTTTGACATCCATTCGCCAGATTTCATAGTCATAAAATGCGGCAATTGCTAACATGATTCGGACAGACTTGAGCATTGCTACGGGTGAGAAGGTCACATCGTGGTCAACTCCTTGAACTTGTCAAAAATCTTTTGCAACAAGTCGAGCTTTGTAGAAAGTAACATTACCATCGGCGTCAGTCTTCTTCTTATGGATCCATTTATTTTCAATGGCTTGACGATCATCGGGCATGTCAACCAAAGTCCACACTTTGTTCTCATACATTGATCCCATCTTAGATTTCATGGCCTCAAGGTATTTTGCGGAATCTGGGCTCATCATCGCTTCCTCATAGTTCGTAGGTTCGTCATGGTCGAGTAACATGTTGAAAATATGCCCTAGAGGCAATAATAAAAGTATTATTATTATATTTCCTTGTTCATGATAATCGTCTGTTATTCATGCTTGAATTGTATTGTACGGAAACAGAGATACATGTGTGAATACATAGACCACAATGAGTCCCTGGTAAGCCCCTAGTTACCAGTTCATTGATCAACAGATGGTCACGGTTTCCTGACCATGGACATAGGATGTCAGTGATAACAGGATCACATTATTAGGAGAATGATGTGATGGACAAGACCCAATTCTGAGCATAGCACGAGATCGTTTAGTTCGTAATGCATAAAGCTTTTCGGTGTCAAGTATTTATTCCTTAGACCATGAGGTTGTACAACTCCCGGATGCCATAGGAATACTTTGGGTGTGCCAAACGTCACAACGTAACTGGGTGGCTATAAAGGTACGCATCGGGTATCTCCGAAAGTGTCAGTTGAGTTGGTACGAACCGAGACAGGGATGTTGTCACTCCGTATGACGGAGAGGTACCTCTGGGCCTGTAATGCCCCGGATGTAATACTTTCCCTTTTGGGTATATAATAAATCTCCGGCTTCATCTATTTCCATTTCGGGTTCTTTGTCTTTCGGGGTTTCGTCGTTTTGTTGTGTCAGTGTGTGGCATTCATTCATATCATGTAGACATGTGCATCGCATTGCATTGTGTTGTCGGTTGCATCCGGTTCCGCGTGTTTCTTCCCGTTGTCCGTTTCGCGTTCCGGAGCTCCCTCACGTGTCCGTGACGTCCCGTAGGCCTACTTTGTTGTTCGGGCGTTTAACGTTACCGGTGTGCCGCGAGGTTGTTGTCTGTGTTGTTGTTTTGTTGTGTGCAACCCGCCTCTCAAATCTCGTCTCGTTTGGACTCCGTTGGTTTTCCCATCCGTTGTTCATGTGGGTCCAAAGTGCCTTCACTTCGTGTCCCAGAAACGCCCCTACTGCAGTCTACTTCTATTCCCTAGTCCCTTCTAAACTACCCCCGCGATCGGATCCGTCGGATCGCGATCGGAGGGCTCCTAGCACCCCCAGATCCCTCCTAACCCTAAAAACTGCTATATATTAGACCCTAGTCTAATTTTGGGCATCCCCTTCTTCTTCCTCCTCCTCCGCCCTAAAATTACTCAGATCTGCCTTCCACCTACTGCCACTTGGCAAGTTTCCTCCTGGAAACCAGCCGCCGCCGTTTTCCTTCCGCAACAGCAGCAGCTCGATCGCAGCGCCCCGGAGTCAACGCGCTAGGCCTCATCGACCGCAGCGCCTTCCCCCCGCTCGATCTGGTCCGAGGGACCAGGTTCCCGTCGCCAGATCTGCCGCGCCAGGAGGCCCGAGGCCTCACCGCACCCACTCCGCGTCAACGCTCCAGACCGGGCTGGGGGACCACATCGCCTTCGCCCAGCCGGCACGTACCCCGCCGCGCCTCAGTGGGCCGCCGCGCCGCAGGTTCCCGCGCCAGGCGCCAGGAGCGTTCGCCTGGGCCGAGGCCCCGCACCAGGCCGCACCAGCCTCGCCGGGTGGGCCTCGCCGCCAGTTCGGGCCGCCAGGTCACCGCCTCCTCTGCCAGACCGCACCGCCTGGCCTTCTCCGCGCCGCGACCGGGCCGCCGCCTCGTCAGCTCCACCAGGCCACCTCCCACCGCGCCGCGGGCCGCCGCTGTTCCTCTTGCGGGCCGCCTCTTCCTCCAGCCGCGCGGATCCGCCACCTGGGCCTCAGCCACCTCTCTCCTCCGGCCCAATTCCTTCAGATCTGTTGTGAGGTTGAACCATAAAATTCACTAAGTCCCAGATCTGTTCATCTCTGATGCTATGTTTGACCATGCATAACTTTTTGCCTGATGCTCCGTTTTGCGCGTGTGATATGTCCAGACGTTCATGGAGATGTGCTCTACGTTTCCTCTGTTGTTGTCATGCATGTTAGAGATCATCTAGGTGCTTGTTTTGCTGTTGCAAGAGTGCATCATGACATAAACTGCTGCTATGTGTTATTTTTGTGCCACCTTTGCCATGTGATATCTTTTAGCTCGTTTGTCCGAATGATGCAAATGACATGTCCACGTGTTCGTCTTGCCACGAACTACGTGTTGCTTGTGATAGGTTGCATGGTAGATTTATTATTGCCTTGTTATCATCGTTGCAAAGTGCCATGTGGCTATGATGTTGTTTCACTTGTTATGAAATACCATCTTGTTGAGCTCGTTGCAATCGTTGTGTTCACCTCTATGATGCATGCTTGTGTGTTTCAGGATCACCTTCATGTGCACTTTGATGAGGTGCTTACCTTTTGCCATGTTTAGTTTCGAGGTGACTTAAACATGCTCTTTTATATGCCATGATGATATTGCTGTTTTAGGACTTAGTGGTTTTTCACTAAGTCTGAAATCTGTAACGTTCCGATGCCATGTTCGTGTGATGTTCTAGGACAAAGCATGATAGTTTTGGAGTGGATTTTGATTGTTCATTGTAGTATATATTGTTGTCTTTCCATCAATGTCCTCACATGTCCATTTAAGTGGCTGTAGCATGTTTATCTTTTGCTCTAAAGTTTCAATAAAATTCTGCTGCCAGAATTTTATTGTCAAGTTCAATATGTCCAAGATCATTGCTATTGATCCGTGGCTCCGTTGGGGTGCACCTTTGGACTTAGTTGCTGTACTATATGTCTAGTTTGTGTTCATGCCCTTTGCCATGCTTTTTGAGTGCTGTAGCTTAATTATTTTGAGCTCCGAAGATGCTATGATGCTGTATTTTTCAGCTTTCGCTCAAATCTTGTTTCGGGCATAACTTTTAGCCCGTAACTCCGATTTCAGCGAATCTTATATCAAACTTGATTGTTTTTCTGTGTAGATTAATATTATCAGGTTGTTATCTTGTTTTGAGGTGTTTTGCTTGAGTGATATTTTCCGTGCTCCGTGTGCATCCTTAGTGCTTCCATCATGCATTCATCTTTTCCGAGTGCGCATTGCATCTTGTTGATTGGTGCTTGGTGTGATTGTTTTGTTTAGAGCCGGAAGCTGAGACCGAGATCGAGTACGAGCACGAGGTTACCAACGAGGTTGAGCACGAGGACCCTTCTTACGATCCGAACGACTTCTCTTCAAGCAAGATGACCGAACCCCGATAACATTACTATCTTTGCCTATTGCTAGTGGTCTCGATCTATAGTTTTGCCTCGATGCCCATGATCTTCTTGTCAGCCTCCTACTTGTAACCAATTGCCATGTTTAACCAACCTACCTATGCAAACCGTTGCTTGGCTAAGTACGCTTCGCTCAGCCCTTCTTATAGCATTGCTAGTTGCAGGTGAAGATCGAAGATGCTTGCTCCATGTTGAAGTTTGGTTGGGTTTTATCACACTACATAAATGCTTAAAAAAATGAAATCATCTATATATTGGCAAGGGTGGAAGGCTAAGCCTTTTGCTTGGTGATTTGTTCCACTCATGCCGTTAGGATCCGTATAAGCCGGTATTATGTTCCTTGATTATGCGTTCCTAACACGGTTGGGGTGTATGAGACCCCCTCGATAAACCGCTAAGTGCTAAGTCTTTTCCAGCTAGTCCCAACATTGGTACTATTTGCCTAATAACAAACTAAACTTGCATAGGGAGTTATAAACCCTTTTTCTTAATCAACAACCCCGGGCCAGTGCTCCTCATGAGTGTTGGTCCGAAATGAGCGGACTGCGGGGCCACCTCAAGGAAACTCGAGGTCTGGTAAAAACCCGTAGGTTGTCTCATCCGGTCATGGCCTGAGACGAGATACGCGCGGCTACTATCAGGGTGTCGGCATGCCGGGAGGATTTGCTGGATTAGCCTTACCTTAGATCGGTATATCTTGAGCATGGGATTCCGAGGATACTCGGGTCTTCCCACTTTGGAGTTGAGACTCTGCGGATCGTGGGCTTGTAATGGGTCAAGTTGGAACACCCCTGCAGGGTTTGAACTTTCGAAAGCCGTGCCCGCGGTTATGTGGCAGATGGGAGCTTGTTAATTCCGGTTGTAGATAACTTGACACAATGTTTCTAATACACTACCAGCGTATGTTCCGTGACTGTCAATTTCCGAATAGGGATTCGGGAGTTGAACACGGAGGGGTTATGATTGTGGAGCTTGTAGCTAGGATCACTTCGTGATCACTTCTCGCCGAGGCTTTCTCTTCTCGCTCTCACTTACGTAAGCTAGATGCTAGTTGCTGCTGCAGACTTATTCTTTCTTCAGCCTTTTCCTCACCCAAAGGCTTTGATAGTCTTGTTACCCGGAGACGGTATTGCTGAGTCCTCTGTGGCTCACAGTTACTTCACACACTAGATGCAGGTCCAGCTGTGAGCTATCCAGGTGATGGCACCGAGCTGGATTGGGAGTACGACGAGGAGCGTAGTCGGTACTATGTGCGCTACCCGGACGATCAGTAGTGGAGACTCTTACTAGGATTCGATCCGCCTGTGGTTTATTTATCTAAGTTTGGTACTTTGACATTTGGCTTTTGCCCTTAGAGGGTTGTGATGTTCTTAATGTATGATGTTTGAGACTTGTACTGTAATTCTGTGACGTGGCGAGTGTAAGCCAACTATTTTCTGTTTACTATCCCCTCTTTTACATGAGTTGTGCAAAGATTACCAGACTTGAGATCATTCTAGGATGGATTTATGCCTTTAAGTCGTGCCTCGACACGTAGGAGGTATAACTCCATCCTGGGCATTACAAGTTGGTATTCAGAGCCTTCTCCGACCTAGGAGCCCCCACTGTTTGATCGAATCGTTGACGGTCGAGTCTAGGCACACACTGAAAACTTTTTGAGTCCTATATTATATCGGAGAGTAGGATTTCTTTGCTTCTCATCCCCTTTCTCTCTGGTGAGGACTCCTGACAACTACTCTTGTCTCTCCTATCTTCAAAAATTGCACAAATTTTTTTTAGGAATCCCGCGAGTATTCTGGGATTGTTTCGATGTTCTTGTGACAAGGATATTGTTCCCGATGCCTCCTGTTACCGAGGAGTTGAGCTTCGGGGTATCATTGTAACAAGCATATCGCGGCAGTACTAAATACTTAAGACGGCCGACATCGAAAATCTCCCCTATACGGCCAGTGGCAAGATAACCCCGACATCACCCAGTACTGGGGAGGTAGTTCGGGAGTATTGCCATAGCTTGTTATAGTGGATGCTTTTCGAAGGTCCGAGGTACACAGTTTCCGAGAAAGACTGGTTATGTGTTGAAGGATGGATACACCTGGATGTAGGTTTAGAGTTGATTGCGCGGTGCTTCCCGTGTATCCCCAACACCTGATTGCATAACTGGAATCTTTCGGAAATCTATAGGTGGGTTTTATCCAGTAGATCGTAGGCATTCTTCCAACGAATGCAGGTTAGTGAGTTCGGGGTTCGACATTGAGTGAAGGGGTTATATGACCGATGTTACTATCAGGAGTTGCATCTTAAAGGGTCCTTGGCTATGCTGATCCGGGGATTGCAAAACCTTTTCGTAACGCGTTCATATGCTTTCAGCACAAAGATGTTAGAATGAAACTCCTCTCTTGTGTTTGTTCCCGTCCGTACCTTGTTGTTTTCTTATTTTATCCTTTTGTCCCTTATGTGACTTCTCGTGAAGACTGATGTTATCATTTAACTGAGAATATCATTCGTTCCTCTTGTTCGGATGATTTCATTCATTCTTATTGTTCGAATGATTATTGTGAAGACTTGTTGCAATTCATTCCATTGATTCAGCTTATTCCTTTTGTCAATCAATTGCTGATTCGTGGTCATCTCTTACAGGATGGCTCCGAAAAAGGTTCCAAACGCTAACCCAGAGGTGGAAGAGGCTCCTGAGCATCCTCCTTCCCCTCCTCCTCCGCCTGAGGCTTGGAGAGCAATTATGCAGACTACTGCCCAGAACACTTAGTTGATGATGCAGATGATGCAGCAGATGCAAACTATGCAAGCTAATCAGGGTGTTCCAGGGAATCAAGGCAACTTCTTCCAGCAGCACCATGCTACCCTCAACCAGTTCCTGGCTAACAATCCTAAAGCTTTCAGTTACTGTGTCGACCCTCTTGATGCTGAGGATTGGTTGACCGACATAAAGAAGCATTTTGAGTGCAGTAACGTGAAGGAAGATGACTATGTGAAGTTTGCAGCCTTCCAACTGAAAGATCAAGCAGCTGACTGGTGGCAGTAGTACAAAGACTCCAGGCCGGGTCAAGTGATCTCTTGGGAGAATTTCTGCAAGGATTTCCGCTCGCACCACATTCCTACAAGTGTCAACGAGGGTATGCGTGAGCAATTCCGCAACCTCAAGCAGGGCTCCATGACAGTCTATCAGTATAATGTCAAGTTCCAAAACCTCGCTCGCTATGCTAAGCAAGACATTCCTGATGCCAAGAGTAAAATCTATCAGTTCCGTGGAGGTCTCAAAGATGAACTTCAGCTTGCTCTCACTTTGTTCGAGCCCGATGAATTCGACAAGTTCTATAACATGGCTTTGAAACAAGAAGCAGCTCAGCTTAAGATGGAGGCTTCTAAGAAGAGAATTCGAGATGCTGTTCACTCTTCCACATCGTCTCAGTTGGCTGCAAAACAACAGAAATTCTGGCTTCCTCCTCCTCCAGTGTTTCGAGCTCCATACAACAACTCCAACAACAAGAACTCTAGTGGTCGTGGTTTCTCCCACCCACCCAACCCGAGCAACCAGTCGAAGAAGCAGTTTCAGTCTCAAGGCTCCAAGTCAAGTGGCTCTCATTTCCGTCCTCTCTCAGAAGTGACTTGCAACAAATGCACTCAGAAAGGTCACTATGCCAACAGATGTCCGAATCCGAAGAGTCTTCCACCTCCTCCGCCTATGAGTTCAGCTATTGTCAGGCATGATCCAAAGTCTGCAAGGGTCAATCTGATGAATGCAGCACAAGCGGAGGCTTCTTCTGATGTCATTTTGGGTAACCTTCCAGTTAACTCTTTTCCAGCTAAAGTGTTATTTGATTCGGGTGCTTCACATTCTTTCATGTCATTCCCATTTGCATCCAAGTATAATGTGGGCACCATGGCCTTGCCAAGGGAGTTGCAAGTGATTTCTCCGGGAAGATGCATGACTTCTAGATTATATGCTCCGGATGTTTCTATTCGCATGGGTGATTATCGATTTTTGGCTTCTCCGGTGGTTCTTGGTAATTCTGACATCGACCTCATCCTCGGAATGGATTGGCTTTCTCAGCATGATGCTCACATTGATTGTGCTCAAAAGGAAGTCAAGTTGACTCATTCTGATGAAGATGTGATTATCTTCGCCTCCAGGGATAATACTATTCGGCTTTTCTCTCTTAATGATAAGGGTGAAATTAATGCCATAAATCAAATTCCGGTGGTGAACGAATATCAAGACGTCTTTCCAGAAGAACTTCCAGGCATGCCTCCACACCGTTAGGTGGAGTTTGTCATTGAACTCGAGCCGGGCACTGAGCCTGCTTGCCGGCGTCCGTACAAGCTCTCTCCGGATGAACTGAAGGAATTGAAGAAGCAGCTTGATAAGCAGGAGAGTATGGGTCTCATCAGACCGAGTACATCTCCGTGGGGCTGTGGTGTCTTATTTGTCAAGAAGAAAGATGGCACGGAGCGTCTCTGTGTTGACTACCGGCCATTGAACAAGAAGACGATTAAGAACAAGTATCCGCTCCCCAACATCAACGAACTCTTTGAGCAGCTCAATGGAGCTAAAGTGTTCTCTAAGCTTGACCTCCGAATGGGCTACCATCAAATTCGCATTCGCGAGGAAGACATTCCCAAGACGGCCTTCAGAACGAGCTACGGTTCATACGAGTATACCGTCATGTCCTTCGGTCTCGCTAATGCTCCTCCTACCTTTTCAAGGATGATGCATTACATCTTCAACCCCTATACTGGCGAGTTTGTGCTTGTGTATCTGGATGATATTCTGGTGTTTTCCAAGAATGAAGAAGATCACGAAAAGCACTTACGTCTGGTTCTTGATCGACTCCGAGAGCATAAATTCTATGCCAAGTTCTCAAAGTGCGAGTTTTGGCTCGATAAGGTTTTGTACCTAGGCCACATCATCTCAGCTGACGGCATTGCGGTTAATCCCGAGAAAGTTGAAGCAATTGTCAACTGGGAAGCTCCTCAGAACGTCAAGCAGCTCCGCAGCTTTCTGGGTCTTGCCAGCTATTGCAGAAGGTTTGTTGAGAACTTCTCCAAGATTGCCAAGCCTCTTTCCAACCTGCTTCAGAAGAATGTCAAATACTTTTGGTCTCCCGAATGTGAAGTGGCATTCAAAACCCTCAAAGAGAAGCTTGTTTCTGCTCCAGTTCTGACTCCTCCGGATGAATCCAAGCCCTATGAAGTATTCTGTGATGCTTCTCTTCAAGGTCTTGGTGGTGTGCTTATGCAAGATAAGAGAATTGTGGCATACACTTCTCGTCAGCTAAAGCCAAGTGAGAAGAACTATCCCACACATGATCTCGAGCTAGCAGCTGTGGTACATGCTCTGATTACGTGGAGACATCTGTTGTTGGGCAGAAAGGTCGACATCTTCACTGATCACAAGAGCTTGAAGTACATCTTCACACAGCCGCATCTGAACCTCCGTCAGACTCGTTGGGTTGAAATGATCCAAGAGTACAACCCCAGCATCGAGTATACTCCAGGCAAAGCGAATGTGATTGCAGATGCTTTGAGCAGAAAGGCATATTGCAACAGCCTCCTTATCAAGCCGTATCAGCCTAAGCTTTGTGAAGCTTTCAGGAAGCTCAACCTTCAAGTTGTTCCGCAGGGTTTTCTTGCAAATCTCCAAATTGCTCCTACCTTGGAAGATCAAGTCCGTGAGGCCCAGCTCAGTGATACCATGGTGAAGAAGGTGAAACATGGGATTGCAAAGGGCACTCCAAAATACAAGTGCTTCCGTGTTGATGAGAGAGATACCTTGTTCTTCGAGGACAGACTCGTTGTTCCCAAAGGTGATCTCAGGAAGCTCATAATGGAAGAAGCTCATGATTCTCTCCTTTCCATTCATCCTGGCAGTTCCAAGATGTATCAAGACCTCAAGCAATCTTACTGGTGGACACGCATGAAAAGGGAGATTGCCCAATTCGTGAACGAATGTGATGTATGCAGAAGAGTGAAAGCAGAACATCAACGTCCAGCCGGTCTTCTCCAACCTCTTCCTATTCCCGAGTGGAAGTTCGACCACATTGAAATGGACTTCGTCACTGGCTTTCCTAAATCCAAGCGAGGAAATGACGCTATCTTTGTGGTGATTGACAAGCTTACCAAAGTCGCTCACTTTCTTCCAGTCAAAGAATCAATCAATGCAGCTCAACTTGCAGAGCTGTACACTTCCAGAATTGTGTCCCTACATGGCATTCCTCAAGTTATATCCTCAGACCGTGGAAGCTTGTTCACATCAAGGTTCTGGGACTCCTTTCAGTCCGCCATGGGCACTAAGATCAGGTTCAGCACTGCCTTTCATCCTCAGACTAGTGGTCAAGTCGAGCGTGTGAATCAGATTCTAGAAGACATGCTCAGAGCCTGTGCCATCTCCTTCGGTATGAAATGGGAAGACTGCCTTCCATTTGCCGAGTTCTCTTACAACAACAGCTTTCAAGCAAGTGCAGGCAAAGCACCGTTTGAAATTCTCTATGGCAGAAAGTGCCGTACTCCTCTCAACTGGTCTGAAACAGGCGAACGCCAACTCCTTGGCAATGACTTGATCTCAGAAGCCGAAGAAATGTGCAAAGTCATACGTGAGAATCTCAAGGCCGCTCAGTCGCGTCAGAAGAGCTACTATGACGGCAAGCATCGTGATTTGGCTTTCGACATCGGTGATCATGTCTATCTCCGAGTTTCTCCGATGAATGGCACCCAAAGATTCGGTATCAAAGGAAAGCTTGCTCCTAGATACGTCGGGCCTTTCAAGATTCTTGGCAAAAGAGGCGATCTAGCCTATCAACTTGAGCTCCCTTCAAACTTTGCAAATGTTCATGATGTCTTCCATGTGTCTCAACTTCGCAAATGCTTCAAGGCACCTGAGCGCATGATTCCGTTTGAAGAGATTGATCTTCAACAAGACCTTTCCTACCGAGAGCATCCAGTTGCAATTCTCGAAGAAACCGAACGCAAGACCCGCAACAAGTCCATCAAATTTCTGAAAGTCAAGTGGTCACATCACACCGACCGAGAAGCTACCTGGGAACGAGAAGATCATCTTCGTTCCGAGTACCCTTCCTTTTTCCAGTCCTAGATCTCGGGACGAGATCTTTTTGTAGTAGAGGAGAGTTTGTAATGCCCCGGATGTAATACTTTCCCTTTTGGGTATACAATAAATCTCCGGCTTCATCTATTTCCATTTCGGGTTCTTTGTCTTTCGGGGTTTCGTCATTTTGTTGTGTGAGTGTGTGGCATTCATTCATATCATGTAGACATGTGCATCGCATTGCATTGTGTTTTCGGTTGCATCCGGTTCCGCGTGTTTCTTCCCGATGTCCGTTTCGCGTTCCGGAGCTCCCTCACGTGTCCGTGACGTCCCGTAGGCCTACTTTGTTGTTCGGGCGTTTAACGTTACCGGTGTGCCGCGAGGTTGTTGTCTGTGTTGTTGTTTTGTTGTGTGCAACCCGCCTCTCAAATCTCGTCTCGTTTGGACTCCGTTGGTTTTCCCATCCGTTGTTCATGTGGGTCCAAAGTGCCTTCACTTCGTGTCCCAGAAACGCCCCTACTGCAGTCTACTTCTATTCCCTAGTCCCTTCTAAACTGCCCCCGCGATCGGATCCGTCGGATCGCGATCGGAGGGCTCCTAGCACCCCCAGATCCCTCCTAACCCTAAAAACTGCTATATATTAGACCCTAGTCTAATTTTGGGCATCCCCTTCTTCTTCCTCCTCCTCCCCCCTAAAATTACTCAGATCTGCCTTCCACCTACTTCCACTTGGCAAGTTTCCTCCTGGAAACCAGCCGCCGCCGTTTTCCTTCCGCAACAGCAGCAGCTCGATCGCAGCGCCCCGGAGTCAACGCGCTAGGCCTCATCGACCGCAGCGCCTTCCCCCCCCACTCGATCTGGTCCGAGGGACCAGGTTCCCGTCGCCAGATCTGCCGCGCCAGGAGGCCCGAGGCCTCACCGCACCCACTCCGCGTCAACGCTCCAGACCGGGCCGGGGGACCACATCGCCTTCGCCCAGCCGGCCCGTACCCCGCCACGCCTCAGTGGGCCGCCGCGCCGCAAGTTCTCGCGCCAGGCGCCAGGAGCGTCCGCCTGGGCCGAGGCCCCGCACCAGGCCGCACCAGCCTCGCCGGGTGGGCCTCGCCGCCAGTTCGGGCCGCCAGGTCACCGCCTCCTCTGCCAGACCGCACCGCCTGGCCTTCTCCGCGCCGCGACCGGGCCGCCGCCTCGTCAGCTCCACCAGGCCACCTCCCACCGCGCCGCGGGCCGCCGTCGTTCCTCTTGCGGGCCGCCTCTTCCTCCAGCCGCGCGGATCCGCCACCTGGGCCTCAGCCACCGCTCTCCTCCGGCCCAATTCCTTCAGATCTGTTGTGAGGTTGAACCCTAAAATTCACTAAGTCCCAGATCTGTTCATCTCTGATGCTATGTTTGACCATGCATAACTTTTTGCCTGATGCTCCGTTTTGCGCGTGTGATATGTCCAGACGTTCGTGGAGATGTGCTCTACGTTTCCTCTGTTGTTGTCATGCATGTTAGAGATCATCTAGGTGCTTGTTTTGCTGTTGCAAGAGTGCATCATGATATAAACTGCTGCTATGTGTTATTTTTGTGCCACCTTTGCCATGTGATATCTTTTAGCTCGTTTGTCCGAATGATGCAAATGACATGCCCACGTGTTCGTCTTGCCACGAACTACGTGTTGCTTGTGATAGGTTGCATGGTAGATTTATTATTGCCTTGTTATCATCGTTGCAAAGTGCCATGTGGCTATGATGTTGTTTCACTTGTTATGAAATACCATCTTGTTGAGCTCGTTGCAATCGTTGTGTTCACCTCTATGATGCATGCTTGTGTGTTTCGGGATCACCTTCATGTGCACTTTGATGAGGTGCTTACCTTTTGCCATGTTTAGTTTCGAGGTGACTTAAACATGCTCTTTTATATGCCATGATGATATTGCTGTTTTAGGACTTAGTGGTTTTTCACTAAGTCTGAAATCTGTAACGTTCCGATGCCATGTTTGTGTGATGTTCTAGGACAAAGCATGATAGTTTTGGAGTGGATTTTGATTGTTCCTTGTAGTATATATTGTTGTATTTCCATCCATGTCCTCACATGTCCATTTAAGTGGCTGTAGCATGTTTATCTTTTGCTCTAAAGTTTCAATAAAATTCTGCTGCCAGAATTTTATTGTCAAGTTCAATATGTCCAAGATCATTGCTATTGATCCGTGGCTCCGTTGGGGTGCACCTTTGGACTTAGTTGCTGTACTATATGTCTAGTTTGTGTTCATGCCCTTTGCCATGCTTTTTGAGTGCTGTAGCTTAATTATTTTGAGCTCCGAAGATGCTATGATGCTGTATTTTTCAGCTTTCGCTCAAATCTTGTTTCGGGCATAACTTTTAGCCCGTAACTCCGATTTCAGCGAATCTTATATCAAACTTGATTGTTTTTCTATGTAGATTAATATTATCAGGTTGTTATCTTGTTTTGAGGTGTTTTGCTTGAGTGATATTTTCCGTGCTCCGTGTGCATCCTTAGTGCTTCCATCATGCATTCATCTTTTCCGAGTGCGCATTGCATCTTGTTGATTGGTGCTTGGTGTGATTGTTTTGTTTAGAGCCGGAAGCTGAGACCGAGATCGAGTACGAGCACGAGGTTACCAACGAGGTTGAGCACGAGGACCCTTCTTACGATCCGAACGACTTCTCTTCAGGCAAGATGACCGAACCCCGATAACATTACTATCTTTGCCTATTGCTAGTGGTCTCGATCTATAGTTTTGCCTCGATGCCCATGATCTTCTTGTCAGCCTCCTACTTGTAACCAATTGCCATGTTTAACCAACCTACCTATGCAAACCGTTGCTTGGCTAAGTACGCTTCGCTCAGCCCTTCTTATAGCATTGCTAGTTGCAGGTGAAGATCGAAGATGCTTGCTCCATGTTGAAGTTTGGTTGGGTTTTATCACACTACATAAATGCTTAAAAAAATGAAATCATCTATATATTGGCAAGGGTGGAAGGCTAAGCCTTTTGCTTGGTGATTTGTTCCACTCATGCCGTTAGGATCCGTATAAGCCGGTATTATGTTCCTTGATTATGCGTTCCTAACACGGTTGGGGTGTATGGGACCCCCTCAATAAACCGCTAAGTGCTAAGTCTTTTCCAGCAAGTCCCAACATTGGTACTAGTTGCCTAATAACAAACTAAACTTGCATAGGGAGTTATAAACCCTTTTTCTTAATCAACAACCCCAGGCCAGTGCTCCTCATGAGTGTTGGTCCGAAATGAGCGGACTGCGGGGCCACCTCAAGGAAACTCGAGGTCTGGTAAAAACCCGTAGGATGTCTCATCCGGTCGTGGCCTGAGACGAGATACGCGCGGCTACTATCAGGGTGTCGGCACGCCGGGAGGATTTGCTGGATTAGCCTTACCTTAGATCGGTATATCTTGAGCACGGGATTCCGAGGATACTCGGGTCTTCCCACTTTGGAGTTGAGACTCCGCGGATCGTGGGCTTGTAATGGGTCAAGTTGGAACACCCCTGCAGGGTTTGAACTTTCGAAAGCCGTGCCCGCGGTTATGTGGATGATGGGAGCTTGTTAATTCCGGTTGTAGATAACTTGACACAATGTTTCTAATACACTACCAGCGTGTGTTCCGTGACTGTCAATTTCCGAATAGGGATTCGGGAGTTGAACACGGAGGGGTTATGATTGTGGAGCTTGTAGCTAGGATCACTTCGTGATCACTTCTCGCCGAGGCTTTCTCTTCTCGCTCTCACTTACGTAAGCTAGATGCTAGTTGCTACTGCAGACTTATTCTTTCTTCAGCCTTTTCCTCACCCAAAGGCTTTGATAGTCTTGTTACCCGGAGACGAGATTGCTGAGTCCTCTGTGGGTCACAGTTACTTCACACACCAGATGCAGGTCCAGCTGTGAGCTATCCAGGTGATGGCACCGAGCTGGATTGGGAGTACGACGAGGAGCGTAGTCGGTACTATGTGCGCTACCCGGACGATCAGTAGTGGAGACTCTTACTAGGATTCGATCCGCCTGTGGTTTATTTATCTAAGTTTGGTACTTTGACATTTGGCTTTTGCCCTTAGAGGGTTGTGATGTTCTTAATGTATGATGTTTGAGACTTGTATTGTAATTCTGTGACGTGGCGAGTGTAAGCCAACTATTTTCTGTTTACTATCCCCTCTTTTACATGAGTTGTGCAAAGATTACCAGACTTGAGATCATTCTAGGATGGATTTATGCCTTTAAGTCGTGCCTCGACACGTAGGAGGTATAACTCCATCCTGGGCATTACAGGGCCCACTCGGTAAGACATCATCATAATGAGCTCAAAGTGACTAAGGAGTTAGTCACGGGATGATGGATTACGGATCGAGTAAAGAGACTTGCCATGACGAGATTGAACAAGGTATCGGGAATACCGACGATCGAATCTCGGGCAAGTACCGTACCGATGGACAAAGGGAATAACATACGGGATTGAGTGAATCCTTGACACAGTGGTTCATCCGATGAAGATCATCGAGGAACACGTGGGAACCAACATGGGTATCCAGATCCCGCTGTTGGTTATTGACCGGAGAGTGGTCTCGGTCATGTCTACGTGTCTCCCGAACCCGTAGGGTCTACACACTTAAGGTTCGGTAACGCTAGGGTCGTAGAGATACATGCACGTGGAAACCTGAAAGTTGTTCGGAGTCCCGGATGAGATCCCGGATGTCACGAGGAGTTCCGGAATGGTCCGGAGGTAAAGAATGATATATATGAAGTCCAGTTTCGGCCATCGGGTGATCTTCGGGGGTCACCGGGAGTGTCCCGGGAGCACCAGAGGGGTCCCGGGGGTCCATCGGGTGGGGCCACCCATCCCGGTGGGGCCCCTAGGCCGCAAGGGGGAAGTGGTCAGCCCTAGTGGGCTGGCGCACCACATGGGCCCTCCTCCCCATGTGCCTAGGGTTGAAACCCTAGGGGGGAAGGGGGCGCCACCTTGCCTTGGGGGGCAAGAATCCCCCCTGGCCGCCGCCCCACCCTGCAGATGGCATCTGCAGGGCCGGCGCATGATGTATACACATGCTTCTACTCTTGTAGACTATGTTGGGCCTCCAAGCGCAGAGGTTTGTAGGACATCAGCAATTTCCCTCAAGTGGATGACCTAAGGTATATCGAACTCAGGGAAGTAGAGGTTGAAGATGGTCTCTCTCAAGCAACCCTACAACTAAGATACAAGAAGTCTCTTGTGTCCCCAACACACCTAATACACTTGTTAGATGTATAGGTGCACTAGTTCGGCGAAGAGATGTTAAATGGCAAGTGATATGGATGGCAAAACAAAGTAATATAAATCTGTAATAAAAAGTGCAGCAATCAAACAAGTGGTAAACGTGAGCACAAATGGTATTGCAATGGTGGAAACAAGGCCTAGGGTTCATACTTTCACTAGTGGCAACTCCCAACAACATTAACATAATCGAATCACATGATATTTCCCATAAAACATGCAAAGGGGACGCACCCGGAGGTCATTCCTTCGTGGTCAAGAGAGGACGAGAATTATGTAGGGCTACAAAAGCACACCTCAAGTTCGTAGTTCTTCAATCTAAGGATTTCCCAATGTCACCGCGGCCATCCAAAGAGAGTCCCACAATCACCACAACATATCTAAAGGATAGTCAAAGACAAGCACCAAGAGACTCTCAATCTTCAATCAACACACAAGAGAGGAAATCACTCATGAAAATACTTTTCTAATCCATGTCCAATAGACCGCTGTCACCTTGGTCTCGGGGATTATAGTAGATAAACACAAGTGAGTACATCAATCCAATACATAGAGGAAGGGGAAATATCATGGGATCACCCTAGATTAACATAGCCTATGATCACAACGAAGATCACATCATGGGAGAGAGAATTGACCACATAGCTACTGGTAAGAACCTCAGCCCCGATGAGGAACTACTCCTGCATCATGGAGGGAGGAAGCAACGTCGATGGAGATGAATCCGGGGGCACTTCCCCGTCCCGACAGGGTGCCGGCGCAGGAATTCTGGTCCCCCGAAGCTTGATGGCGATGGCGGCGGAGATCGGAATCGCGTGTGGAGAAAAAGGGTCTGGAATCAGGGTTTTCTCGACGGACCTTAAATATATGCCAAAGGGGGTCACCAGGGGAGTCCTGGGGGGCCCAGGCGCCCCCCCGGCATGGCCTAGGGGTGGGCCGCCTGGGCAGGCCGCCTGGAGCCCCTGTGGGTCCCCCCGGCTGTACTTTGGCCGCACGGTAGCTCCTGGAACGCTGATTTTTTATATATTTTTTCTGGATTTTTCCTGGCAGTTCTTGTAATGTGAAAACCTGAAATACAAAAACAGCCGAAAACAGAAACTGGCACTGGGGTGCACTGAGTTAATAGGTTAGTCCAAATATGATCAAAAGAGTATGGAAGTGTATAAATATCATAGCAATATCACCCAAAAGAGGCATGAAGCAAGCAGAAATTATGGATACGTTTTGGACGTATCAACATCCCCAAGCTTAATTCCTGCTCGTCCTCGAGTAGGTAAATGATAACAAGAATAATTTCTGTGGTGACATGCTATTAACCATATAGGACTTATTCATAGTCATATGACAAATCTTACTGAGACAATGAATCTGTAGTAATTAAGTTGCCTCATGAGAAAATCACAAAGAACTGAAAGTTTTACAATATGATACTGAAACATCAAATAGATTTGCAATGAACATGATGTGCAAATATGATAAAGTGATATCTAGCTTGCCCCCTTTAGTGAAGCAAAACATAAATGCAGGGGCACCTTCAAGGTTTAAGTGATGACTAGATACAATGATTTCAAAATAAACGATATCACAATCATGCAAAAGACAATGCTACTTTGGGACAATGCACATTACACTCAGAATGACAATCATGCTCTCAGTAGTTGGTGCTTTAAAAGAAGGTGGAGACTCAACATAAAAGTAAAAGAATGGCCCTTCGCAGAGGGAAGCAGGGATTACTCATGTGCTAGAGTTTTTTATTTTGAAAACATAGAGGCAATTTTGTCAACGGTAGTAATACTTCATATGTGTTATGCATAAGACATCCTATAAGTTGCAAGCCTCATGCATCGAATACCAATAGTGCTCGCACCTTGTCCTAATTAGCTCGGATTTCCATGGGTTATCATTGCATTACATATGTTTCAACCAAGTGTCACAAAGGGGTACCTCTATGCCACCTGTACAAAGGTCCAAGGAGATAAATCGCATTTGGTTTCTCGTTTTTGATAGATCTCAACTTGAGGACATCCATACCGGGACAACATAGAAAATAGATAATGGACTCCTCTTTAATGCTTAAGCATTCATAAGAGGTTGAGGATTAATGTCCAAGCTAAAACTTCCACCATGATACATGGCTTTGGTTGGCGGCCCAATGTTCTTCTCTAACAATATGCATACTCAAACCATTCAACTCATGGCAAATCACCCTTACTTCGGACAAGACGAACATGCATAGCAACTCACATGATATTCAACAAAAGTGTAACAGTTGATGGCGTCCCCAGAAACATGGATACCGCTCAGCAAGCAACTTATAAGAAATAAGATACATAAGCGACATATTCTTTACCACAATAGTTTTTAAGCTACTTTCCCATGAGCTATGTATTGCAAAAATGAAGGTTTTAAAGGTAGCACATGTAAATTTACTTGGAGTGGCGGTGAAATACCACATATAGGTAGGTATGGTGGACTCATATGGCATAACTGGATTAAAAGAATGTGGATGCACAAGCAGTCAGTCCGCTTAGTACAGGTGGAGGTTAGCAAAAGACTGGGAGCGACCAACTAAGAGAGCAATGATGGTCATAATCATGCAGAGCGACAAAGCAACATTGAATCAGGCATGGAAGTTATATCGCTACTCAGAAATAAAAGATCATCAAGGCTTGACAGACTTTCTTTACAGTCTTAAATATGCGTGAGCATACGCCAAGTCAATCAAAATAAATTCTCGAAGGAAGATATTACTAAACCATACCACATCATAGGCAAACAAATCATGTTGGTATTCCAATAACACATTGGGAATCCCCCAGCTATTTGAGACTAACCATAAGAAAACCTGAACTACTAAGCGCCATTATGCACGTAGCATCTTTATCATAGACATATTAACCAACGCAACGGAAGCAAACTCTCTTAATAAGGTGAGCATGGTAATTAAAGAGAGTTCAAACAACCAACTAAACAAAAGCTCTTTGAAAAGATAAGCATGAAAGCTAAGAGCTGAACATGATAGTAGCTATTAAAAGACAAAGAACACACACAGCAAAGATAGACATGAAAATTCTATGTTATGTTCTAGGTAGAAGTGGGGCGTGTTTCTCTCCCACATAAAGAAAGCTGAGTTCCGACTCGTTATGAAAAACTAAAGAAAACTAAAAACAAGACGCTCCAAGCATAGCACATAACACATGAAGTGATTAAAATATAGTGGAACGAAAGACGAACTGATAATGTTGATGGAGAAGGGGATGCACGGGGGCATCCCCAAGCTTAGACGCTTGAGTCTCCTTGAATATTTCTTGGGGTTGCATGGGGGCATCCCCAAGCTTGAGCGCTTGACACTCCTGAATCTTTTTATCATCTTTCCTCGTACACTTGAAAACTCCCTTCATACATAACTCATTATAATCTGATTAGCGAGGTTAGTACCCTTAATAAAATAATTGCACCTTGCTGGAAATAAAGATATTCTTGAAGTTCTACTGTTTCTCAAGATTGCCAAAAGGTTTTTGCAAAGAAAAAGCAAGCTCTTGGTTTGCAAAATGAAGGAAAGGCAAAACAGGACAGGATCTGTGAAAAACAGAACAGCAGGTAGTAATTGATTTGTTCGGGGCACTTCTGCAACTCAAATCAAAAAACTCAGAACAGACGCACGAAAGACAATTATATAGAGAACGCTGTCGAGAAAATTCAGACCAAAAAGATGATCTGGTGATTTTATACGAATTTTTCTATCCAAGGACAGAATCTGTTTCCTGGACAGCACCTCACAACTTTTGAACTTTCTAGCAATCAGAGGCTATACTTGGCACAAATATGAAAAGCAAAGATACAATGATGATTCTACTGTAGTAAACAACATCAAGACACAACAAAAGCAAAATATAAATTTATTCATGTGGGCTGCCTCCCAAAAGCGCTTTCTTTTATGCCTTTAAGCTAGGCATAGGACTTTAATGATGCTCTCGTAAGAATAAGAGCTGAAGAACAAAAGAGGGCATCAAGAAGCAAATGCCAAATACATTTAAGCCTAACATGCTTCCTATGCATAGGAATATTGCAATAGAATAATTCATTGAAGCACGAAGCAACTAGCATAGGAAGGCAAAACAAGCATAACTTCAAAATATTCACCATAAAGAGAGGAAACTTCTTATTATTAAGATATTTAGAACCAAGCCTCCCTCTCTCATTATAAATTTCAGTGGCATCATGGATGAACTCAACAATATAAGAATCACATAAAGCATTGTTACCATGATCCTCATGCAAAAAGGTACTCTCACTCCCCACATAAGCATAATTTTTCTCATTGGTAATAGTGGGAGTAGGACTATCATAAACAACTTGAACACTATAGATTAGTTGTATATTAAGAGGGTGGTGTTCAACAAGGGAGTAATTCCCTTCATGATTATGACAAGTTTCATAAGGATAATTTCTCCTTATGTCATAGGTACCTTTATAATCACTATAGATTGGAGTTATAATATCATCATGGTAGAGAAGAGCATTATCATTGCTAGCAACTATATTTGTAAACATGTTGTCTTTATTCTTACTAGCAAGAGAATTATCAATTATCACATCACTAGTGGGGATAGGATTTGCAATCCTATCATCCCCAAGCTTAGAGCTTCCCATATCTTCACTTTCAGAGTTGGTACCAAAAAGATTTTCAAGATCATAAGCAGCATTATCATCATTTTCCTAATCACAATAAGTAACATGCATATCATAATCAAAATCATCTTCAATAGTACCTACGGACGTATCATCAAGATGATAATTAAGGCAATAAACTTCACCTTCTTCTTTAAACTTACAACCGTTAGGATAAAAGTTGATAGGAGGAATATGCTCAGGCCAGGTTGATACCCATTCTTCTTCCTTCTTGCTCCTCCTCCTCCTCCTCTTCTTTTTCTTCTTCTTCACCTTAGGAGGGGGTGGTTGGAGATGAAGCTTCTCCACATATCCTGGTTTATCATCAGAAACAATAGGGGAAACTTGGAAGAAACTCTCCTTTTTATTAGCAGAAATATAAGAGACATTTTTATACTTTGGTAAAGTTCCCACCTTTCTAATCTTACTTATGTAATCATTTTCATGGCAATTAACAACACGATAGAGATGGCAATTTTGCAAAGTGTTTTTTATTCCTATGGCATTATCATCCAGCCAAGAAGTCTTTTCTGATAACTCTTCACACATCAAAAATAACATAAGCTCATCATAAAGATCAGAGGTGATCATGTTATCACACAACCGGTTAACAGTTATGTTTTGAAAGTTCATGCATTGAAAATTAAAGTGACCCTCTATACGGTAAAGTTCACAAGTAAAAGGATAAAGGTCACACAATTCTCTAGCAATTTCATTTAAATCTCTGACCCAAGTGATTGTTCTTTCATGCTTATGTTGCTTACAATACTTCTCTTCTTCAATCATAGGCCTTTCACAAGGTCTATCCACTCCACAAAAATTAACATGCTTATATAAAGCTTTATTTTTAGGAATTGGGTCATGCATGTTGCAATCATCATGAACAATTTCATTTTCTTTGCAAGTCTCTTTAAAAGGTTTATGATACTTGATCCAATCCTCCTTAGGCATATTAAGATGTGAAGCAAAAGATTTGAGGAAATCAACAAGGAGTTGAGAATCAAGTCCAAACTTAGCACTAAACTTATTAAAACTTGTAGTTTCAACAAATGACTTAATGCAATCATACTCATAAATTATACCTGACTCTTTACCTTTGTCGATCTCCCAATCTTCAGTGTTGCGTTGAATTCTTTCAAGGAGTTCTCATTTAGCGTTAGTCTTTTTGTTTGTGAAAGAACCCATAGAGGAAGCATCGAGCAAATCTTTATCCTGTCGAGAGAGCCTCGCATAGAAATTCGTAATAATCATATCTTTGGGGAGCCCATGGTTAGGACATTTTAGCATTAACGTTTTCAGTCTCCCCCAAGCTTGAGCTATGCTCTCTCCGTCATGAGGATAGAAATTATAAATATAATTCCTATTCTCATGGACTTCATGAAGAGGATAAAACTTGGAGTAAAAGAGAGACTGGATCTCTTCCCAATCCAGCATGTGAGAGTCATCTAGTAGCCTATACCATTCCAATGCTTTTCCTTTCAGTGACAAGGCAAATAATTTCCTCATGACAAACTCCCTTGATACACCTGCAAGCTTAAATAATGAACATAGTTGTGACAGATATAGCAAGTGTTCACCGGGATGTCTGTCTCCTGCATAACGATTAGCCAAAACATAATCGATAATACCAGCTGGTATTTTATAGGGCACAATTTCAGTAGGGGGAGGAGCAACCACCATAGGTGTGGGGCGTCTTCCCGCAAGCAACGATCCAATAGCACGGTTTTCCATAAACATAACTAGTGAAATAAAAACAAGAAACAAAAAGATTTAATTGCAAGATCTAAAGATATACCTTCAAGCGCTCACCTCCCCGGCAACGGCGCCAGAAATAGCTTGATGTCTACACACGCTTCTACTCTTGTAGACTATGTTGGGCTTCCAAGCGCAGAGGTTTGTAGGACAGCAGCAATTTCCCTCAAGTGGATGACCTAAGGTTTATCGAACTCAGGGAAGTAGAGGTTGTAGATGGTCTCTCTCAAGCAACCCTGCAACTAAGATACAAGAAGTCTCTTGTGTCCCCAACACACCTAATACACTTGTTAGATGTATAGGTGCACTAGTTCGGCGAAGAGATGTTAAATGGCAAGTGATATGGATGGCAAAACAAAGTAATATAAATCTGTAATAAAAAGTGCAGCAAGCAAACAAGTGGTAAACGTGAGCACAAATGGTATTGCAATGGTGGAAACAAGGCCTATGGTTCATACTTTCACCAGTGGCAACTCCCAACAACATTAACATAATCGAATCACATGATATTTCCCATAAAACATGCAAAGGGGACGCACCCGGAGGTCATTCCTTCGTGGTCAAGAGAGGACGAGAATTATGTAGGGCTACAAAAGCACACCTCAAAGTTCGTAGTTCTTCAATCTAAGGATTTCCAATGTCACCGCGGCCATCCAAAGAGAGTCCCACAATCACCACAACATATCTAAAGGATGGTCAAAGACAAGCACTAAGAGACTCTCAATCTTCAATCAACACACAAGAGAGGAAATCACTCATGAAAATACTTTTCTAATCCATGTCCAATAGACCGCTGTCACCTTGGTCTCGGGGATTATACTAGATAAAGACAAGTGAGTACATCAATCCAATACATAGAGGAAGGGGAAATATCATGGGATCACCCTAGATTAACATAGCCTATGATCACAACGAAGATCACATCATGGGAGAGAGAATTGACCACATAGCTACTGGTAAGAACCTCAACCCCGATGAGGAACTACTCCCGCATCATGGAGGGAGGAAGCAACGTCGATGGAGATGAATCCGGGGTCACTTCCCCGTCCCGGCAGGGTGCCGGCGCAGGAATTCTGGTCCCCCGAAGCTTGATGGCGATGGCGGCGGAGATCGGAATCGCGTTTGGAGAAAAAGGGTCTGGAATCAGGGTTTTCTCGACGGACCTATGCCAAAGGGGGTCACCAGGGGAGTCCTGGGGGGCCCAGGCGCCCCCCCGGCGCGGCCTAGGGGTGGGCCGCCTGGGCAGGCCGCCTGGAGCCCCTGTGGGTCCCCCCGGCTGTACTTTGGCCGCACGGTAGCTCCTGGAACGCTGATTTTTTATATATTTTTTCTGGATTTTTCCTGGCAGTTCTCGTAATGTGAAAACCTGAAATACAAAAACAGCCGAAAACAGAAACTGGCACTGGGGTGCACTGAGTTAATAGGTTAGTCCAAATATGATCAAAAGTGTATGGAAGTGTATAAATATCATAGCAATATCACCCAAAAGAGGCATGGAGCAAGCAGAAATTATAGATACGTTTTGGACGTATCAGCGCACCACCCTGGCCCCCTATATATATGTGGGGGGGGGAGAGGGCAGCCGCACCCTTGCCCCTGGCGCCTCCCCCCCTCCCGTCACACCTCCATCTCCTTACGCAGGGCGCCCGGCGAAGCCCTGCAGGATTCTCCACTGCACCCACCACCACGCCGTCGTGCTGCTGGATCTCCGACGACCTCTCCCCCCCCCCTTACTGGATCAAGAAGGAGGTGACGTTGTTGTACCGGACGTGTGTTGAACGCGGAGGTGTCGTCCGTTCGGCGCTAGATCATCGGTGACGAAGAACGAGAAGAGTACGACTACTTCATCCACGCTTCTTCGAAAGCTTCCGCTCGCGATCTACATAACGGTATGTAGATGCACTCTTATTTGCTCGTTGCTAGATGTCTCCTTAGTTGGATCTTGGTGAAAGCATAGAATTTTTTTGAATTATGCTACGTTCCCCAACAGTGGCATCTGAGCTAGGTTTTATGCGTAGCATCTTGCATGAGTAGAACACAAAGCAGTTGTGGGCGTTTGAGTTTGCTCAATTTTCTTGCCGTTACTAGTCTAGTCTTGATTCGGCGGTATTGTGGGATGAAGCGGCCCGGACCGACTTTACACGTACGCTTACGTGAGACTGGTTCCACCGACAGACATGCACTAGTTGCATAAGGTGGCTGGCGGGTGTCTGTCTCTCCTACTTTAGTCGGATCGGATTCGATGAACAGGGTCCTTATGAAGGGTAAATAGAAATTGACAAATCACGTTGTGGTTTTCGCGTAGGTAAGAAACGTTCTTGCTAGAAAACCTATAGAAGCCACGTAAAAACTTGCAACAACAATTAGAGGACGTCTAACTTGTTTTTGCAGCATGTGCTATGTGACGTGGTATGGCCAGAAGAAGATGTGATGAATGATATATGTGATGTATGAGATTGATCATGTACTTGTAATAGGGAATCACGACTTGCATGTCGATGAACTTGACAACCGGCAGGAGCCATAGCAGTTGTCTTAATTATTATATGACCTGCGTGTCACTGAATAAACGCTATGTAATTACTTTACTTTATTGCTAAACGTTAGCCATAGTAGTAGAAGTAATAGTTAGCGTGACGACTTCTTCAAGACACGATGATGGAGATCATGATGATGAAGATCATGGTGTCGAGCCGGTGACAAGATGAGCATGGTGCCCCGAAGATGGAGATCCAAGGAGCAAGATGATATTGGCCATATCATGTCACTTTAATTGATTGCATATGATGTTTATCATGTTTATGCATCTTGTTTACTTAGAACGACGGTAGTAAATAAGATGATCTCTCACTAAAATTTCAAGAATTGTGTTTCCCCTAACTGTGCACCGTTGCTAAAGTTCGTTTTTCCAAAGCACCACGTGATGATCGGGTGTGATAGGTTCTAACGTTCGCATACAACGGGTGTAAGCCAGATTTACACACGCAATACACTTAGGGTTCACTTGACGAGCCTAGCATGTACAGACATGGCCTCGGAACACGGAAGACCGAAAGGTCGAACACGAGTCGTATAGAAGATACGATCAACATGAAGATGTTCACCGTTGATGACTAGTCCGTCTCACGTGATGATCGGACACGGGCTAGTCGATTCGGACCGTGTATCACTTAGATGACTAGAGAGATGTCATTCTGAGTGGGAGTTCATTAAAATTTGATTAAGATGAACTTAATTATCATGAACTTAGTCTAAATTCTTTACAATATCTCTTGTAGATCAAATGGCCCACGCTCAAGTTTCCCTCAACTTCAACGCGTTCCTAGAGAAAACCAAACTGAAAGACGATGGTAGCAACTATACGGATTGGGTCCGTAACCTGAGGATTATCCTCATACCTGCCAAGAGATCATATGTCCTTGAAGCACCACTAGGTGATGCACCTGCTCCCGATGCGGCCCAAGACGTTTTGAACGTCTGGCAGTCGCGTAGTGATGATTACTCCCTGGTTCAGTGCGGCATGCTTTACAGCTTAGAGTCGGGGCTCCAAAAACGTTTTGAGAACCACAGAGCATATGAGATGTTCGAAGAGCTGAAAATGGTTTTCCAAGCTCATGCCCGAGTCGAGAGATATGATGTCTCCGACGCATTCTACAGCTGTAAGATGGAGGAAAACAGTTCTATCAGTGAGCACATCCTCAAGATTTCTGGATTGCACAACCGCTTGTCTCAGCTGGGAATGAATCTCCCAGATGAAGCGGTCGTTGACAGAAACCTCCAGTCGCTCCCACCAAGCTTCAAGAGCTTCGTGTTAAACTTCAATATGCAGGGGATGGAGAAGTCCATTCCCGAGGTGTATTCGATGCTGAAATCAGCGGAGGTGGACATCAAGAAAGAACATCAAGTGTTGATGGTCAATAAAACCACTAAGTTCAAGAAAGGCAAGGGTAAGAAGAACTTCAAGAAGGACGGCAAGGGAGTTGCCGTGCCCGATAAGCCTGTTGCCGGGAAGAAGCCAAAGTATGGACCCAAGCCTGAGACAGAGTGCTTTTATTGCAAGGGAACGGGTCACTAGAAGCGGAACTGCCCCAAATGCAGACAAGAAGGCCGGGAACGTCAAAGGTATATTTGATATACTTGTTATTGATGTGTACCTTACCAGCGCTCGTAGTAGCTCCTGGGTATTTGATACCGGTGCGGTTGCTCACATTTGTAACTCAAAACAGGAGCTGCGGAATAAGCGGAGACTGGCGAAGGATGAGGTGACGATGCGCGTCGGGAATGGTTCCAAGGTCGATGTGATCGCCGTCGGCACGCTACCTCTACATCTACCCTCGGGATTAGTTTTAAACCTTAATAATTGTTATTTAGTACCAGCTTTGAGCATGAACATTGTATCTGGATCTCGTCTTATGCGAGATGGCTACTCTTTCAAATCGGAGAATAATGGTTGTTCTATTTATTTGTGAGATATGTTTTATGGTCATGCCCCGCTGGTCAATGGTTTATTTTTGACGAATCTCGAACGTGATGATACACATATTCATAGTGTAGATGCCAAAAGATGTAAAGTTGATAATGATAGTCCCACATACTTGTGGCATTGCCGCCTTGGTCATATTGGTGTCAAACGTATGAATAAGCTCCATTCAGATGGACTTCTAGAGTCTCTTGATTATGAATCATTTGACACGTGCGAACCATGCCTATTGGGCAAGATGACCAAGACTCCGTTCTCCGGAACAATGGAGCGAGCAACCAACTTATTGGAAATCATACATACCGATGTGTGCGGTCCAATGAGTGTTGAGGCTCGCGGAGGCTATCATTATGTTCTCACCCTCACAGATGACTTGAGTAGATACGGGTATATCTATTTGATGAAACACAAGTCTGAGACCTTTGAAAAGTTCAAAGAATTTCAGAATGAGGTTGAGAATCAATGTGACAGAAAAATAAAGTTCTTACGATCAGATCGTGGGGGTGAATATTTAAGTCATGAATTTGGCACACACCTTAGGAGTTGTGGAATTGTTTCACAATTGACACTGCCCGGAACACCTCAACGTAACGGTGTGTCCGAACGTTGAAATCGTACTCTATTGGACATGGTGCGATCTATGGTGTCCCTCACCGATTTACCGCTATCTTTTTGGGGTTATGCTTTAGAGACTGCCACATTCACTTTAAATAGGGCTCCGTCGAAATCCATTGAGACGACTCCGTATGAACTTTGGTTTGGCAAGAAACCGAAGCTGTCGTTTCTAAAAGTTTGGGGTTGCGATGCTTATGTCAAGAAACTTCAACCTGAAAAGCTCGAACCCAAATCGAAAAAATGCGTCTTCATAGGATACCCAAAGGAAATGATTGGGTACACCTTCTACCACAGATCCGAAGGCAAAGTCTTTGTTGCCAAGAATGGATCCTTTCTGGAGAAAGAGTTTCTCTCGAAAGAAGTGAGTAGGAGGAAAGTAGAACTTGATGAGGTGACAGTCACCCCTCCTGAAAGTAGCGCAGCGCAGGAAATCGTTCCTGAGGTGCCTGCACCGACAAGGGAGGAAGTTGATTATAATGATCATGAAGAAACAGATCAAGTTACTACTGAACTTCGAAGGTCCACGAGGGCACGTTCCGCACCAGAGTGGTACGGCAACCCTGTCCTGGAAATCATGTTGTTAGACAACGGTGAACCTTCGAACTATGAAGAAGCGATGGCGGGCCCGGATTCCAATTAATGGCTTGGAGCCATGAAATCCTAGATAGAATCCATGTATGAAAACAAAGTATGTACTTTGGTGGACTTGCCTGATGACAGGCACGCCATAGAAAACAAATGGATATTTAAGAAGAAGACAGACGCGGATGGTAATGTGACCATCTATAAGGCTCGGCTTGTCGCTAAGGGTTATCGACAAGTTCAAGGGATTGACTAAGACGAGACTTTCTCTCCCGTAGCGATGCTGAAGTCAGTCAGAATCATGTTAGCTATTGCCGCATTCTATGATTATGAGATATGGCAAATGGACGTCAAAACAGCATTCCTTAATGGCTTCCTCAAGGAAGAGTTGTATATGATGCAGCCGGAAGGTTTTGTCGATCCAGAGAACGCTAACAAGGTATGCAAGCTCCAGCGCTCGATTTACGGGCTGGTGCAAGCATCTCGGAGTTGGAATATTCGCTTTAATGATGTGATCAAAGCGTTTGGCTTTATACAGACTTATGGAGAAGCCTGTATCTACAAGAAAGTGAGTGGGAGCTCTGTGGCATTTCTCATATTATATATGGATGACATATTGCTGATGGGAAATGATATAGAATTCTTGGAAAATGTAAAGGCCTACTTGAATAAAAGTTTTTCAATGAAGGACCTTGGAGAAGCTGCTTACATATTAGGCATCAAAATCTATAGAGATAGATCAAGACGCCTCATTGGTCTTTCACAAAGTACATACCATGACAAGATATTGAAGAAGTTCAATATGGATCAGTCCAAGAAAGGGTTCTTGCCTGTTTTGCAAGGTATGAGATTGAGCAAGGCTCAGTCGCCGACCACGGCAGAAGATAGAGAAAAGATGAGTGTCATTCCCTATGCCTCGGCCATAGGTTCTATCATGTATGCCATGCTGTGTACCAGACCTGATGTGAATCATGCCATAAGTTTGGTAGGGAGGTACCAAAGTGATCCCGGTATGGAACACTGGACAGCGGTCAAGAACATCCTGAAGTACCTGAAAAGGACTAAGGATATGTTTCTCGTTTATGGAGGTGACGAAGAGCTCGTCGTAAAGGGTTACGTCGATGCTAGCTTCGACACAGATCTGGATGACTCAAAGTCACAAACCGGATACATGTATATTTTGAATGGTGGAGCAGTCAGCTGGTGCAGTTGCAAGCAGAGCGTCGTGGCGCATTCTACATGTGAAGCGGAGTACATAGCTGCTTGCGAAGCGGCACATGAAGGAGTCTGGATGAAGGAGTTCATCACCAACCTAGGAGTCATTCCAAGCGCGTCAAGCCCGATGACTTTCTTCTGTGACAACACTAGTGCTATTTCCATTACCAAGGAGCCCAGGTTTCAAAAGAAGACCAAGCACATCAAGCGCCGTTTCAACTCCATCCGGAATTATGTTCAGGATGGAGACATAGATATTTGTAAAGTGCATACGGATCTGAACGTTGCAGACCCGTTGACTAAACCTCTTCCACGGGCAAAACATGATCAACACCAGAACTCTATGGGTGTTCGATTCATCACAATGTAACTAGATTGTTGACTCTAGTGCAAGTGGGAGACTGTTGGAAATATGCCCTAGAGGCAATAATAAAAGTATTATTATTATATTTCCTTGTTCATGATACTCGTCTGTTATTCATGCTTGAATTGTATTGTACGGAAACATCGATACATGTGTGAATACATAGACCACAATGAGTCCCTGGTAAGCCTCTAGTTACCAGTTCGTTGATCAACAGATGGTCACGGTTTCCTGACCATGGACATAGGATGTCAGTGATAACGGGATCACATCATTAGGAGAATGATGTGATAGACAAGACCCAATTATGAGCATAGCACGAGATCGTTTAGTTCGTAATGCATAAAGCTTTTCGGTGTCAAGTATTTATTCCTTAGACCATGAGGTTGTACAACTCCCGGATGCCATAGGAATACTTTGAGTGTGCCAAACGTCACAACGTAACTGGGTGGCTATAAAGGTACGCATCGGGTATCTCCGAAAGTGTCTGTTGAGTTGGTACGAACCGAGACTGGGATGTTGTCACTCCGTATGACGGAGAGGTACCTCTGGGCCCACTCGGTAAGACATCATCATAATGAGCTCAAAGTGACTAAGGAGTTAGTCACGGGATGATGGATTACGGATCGAGTAAAGAGACTTGCCATGACGAGATTGAACAAGGTATCGGGAATACCGACGATCGAATCTCGGGCAAGTACCGTACCGATGGACAAAGGGAATAACATACGGGATTGAGTGAATCCTTGACATAGTGGTTCATCCGATGAATATCATCGAGGAACACGTGGGAACCAACATGGGTATCCAGATCCCGCTGTTGGTTATTGACCGGAGAGTGGTCTCGGTCATGTCTACGTGTCTCCCGAACCCGTAGGGTCTACACACTTAAGGTTCGGTAACGCTAGGGTCGTAGAGATACATGCATGTGGAAACCCGAAAGTTGTTCGGAGTCCCGGATGAGATCCCGGACGTCACGAGGAGTTCCGGAATGGTCCAGAGTTAAAGAATGATATATAGGAAGTCCAGTTTCGGCCATCGGGTGATCTCCGGGGGTCACCGGGAGTGTCCCGGGACCACCAGAGGGGTCCCGGGGGTCCACCGGGTGGGGCCACCCGTCCCGGTGGGGCCCCTAGGCCGCAAGGGGGAAGTGGCTAGCCCTAGTGGGCTGGCACACCACATGGGCCCTCCTCCCCATGCGCCTAGGGTTGAAACCCTAGGGGGGAGGGGGCGCCACCTTGCCTTGGGAGGCAAGAATCCCCCCCTGGCCGCCGCCCCACCTTGCAGATGGCATCTACAGGGCCGGCGCACCCCCCTGGCCCCCTATATATATGTGGGGGGAGAGGGCAGCCGCACCCTTGCCCCTGGCGCCTCTCCCCCTCCCGTCACACCTCCATCTCCTTACGCAGGGCGCCCGGTGAAGCCCTGCAGGATTCTCCACTGCATCCACCACCACGCCGTCGTGCTGCTGGATCTCCGACGACCTCTCCTCCCCCCTTGCTGGATCAAGAAGGAGGTGACCTTGCTGTACCGGACGTGTGTTGAACGCGGAGGTGCCGTCCGTTCGGCGCTAGATCATCGGTGACGAAGAACGAGAAGAGTACGACTACTTCATCCACGCTTCTTCGAAAGCTTCCGCTCGCGATCTACATAACGGTATGTAGATGCACTCTTATTTGCTCGTTGCTAGATGTCTCCTTAGTTGGATCTTGGTGAAAGCGTAGATTTTTTTTGAATTATGCTACGTTCCCCAACATAACATAACTTCCAAATAAGGATTACCGTAACACTCTGGTGCGACACGTACTCTGGTTGACCTACGTGGTTCGGTAGTAACTTGATCTGAAGTTTCATGATCATCATCATTAGCTTCCTCACTAATTGGTGTTGGAATCACTCGAACTGATTTCTAAGATGAACTACTTTCCAATTCGGGAGAAGGTACAATTACCTCATCAAGTACTAGTTTCCTCCCACTCACTTCTTTCGAGAGAAACTCCTTCTCTAGAAAGGATCCATTCTTAGCAACAAATATCTTGCATTCGGATCTGTGATAGAAGGTGTACCCAATAGTTTCCTTTGGGTATCCTATGAAGACACATAACTCCGATTTGGGTTCGAGCTTATCAGCTTGAAGCCTTTTCACATAAGCATCGCAACCCCAAACTTTAAGAAACGACAACTTGGGTTTCTTGCCAAACCACAGTTCATAAGGTGTCGTCTCAACGGATTTAGATGGTGCCCTATTTAACATGAATGCATCCGTCTCTAAAGAATAACCCCAAAACGATAGCGGTAAGTTGGTAAGAGGCATCATAGATCACACCATATCTAATAAAGTACGATTACGACGTTCGGACACACCATTACGCTATGGTGTCCCAGGTGGCGTGAGTTGCGAAACTATTCCACATTGTTTCAAATGAAGACCAAACTCGTAAATCAAATATTCGCCTCCGCAATCAGATCGTAGAAACTTTATTTTCTTGTTACGTTGATTCTCTACTTCACTCTGAATTCTTTGAACTTTTCAAATGTTTTAGACTTATGTTTCATTAAGTAGATATACCCATATCTGCTCAAATCATCTATGAAGGTCAGAAAATAACGATACCCGTCGCGAGCCTCAACACTCATCGGACCGCATACATCGTTATGTATTATTTCCAATAAGTCAGTAGCTCGCTCCATTGTTCCGGAGAACGGAGTTTTAGTCATCTTGCCCATGAGGCATCGCAAGTATCAAATGATTCATAATCCAGTGATTACAAAAGTCTATGTGCATGGAGTTTCTTCATGCGCTTTACTCCAATATGACCTAAACGGTAGTGCCACAAATATGTTGCACTATCATTATCAACTTTGCATCTTTTGGCATCAATATTATGAATATGTGTATCACTTCAATCGAGATTCAACAAAAATAGACCACTCATCAAGGGTGCATGACCATAAAAGATATTACTCATATAAATAGAACAATCATTATTCTCTGATTTAAATGAATAACCGTCTCGCAACAAAAAAGATCGAGATATAATGTTCATGCTCAACGCTGGCACCAAATAACAATTATTTAGGTCTAAAACTAATCCCGAAGGTAGATGTAGAGGTATCGTGCTAACGACGATCACATCGACTTTGGAACCATTTCCCATGCGCATCGTCACCTCGTCCTTAGCCAATCTTCATTAATCCGTAGCCCCTGTTTCGAGTTACAAATATGAGCAACGGAACCAGTATCAAATACCCAGGCGCTACTACGAGCATTAGTAAGGTACACATCAATAACATGTATATCAAATATACCTTTGTTCACTTTGCCATCCTTCTTATCCGCCAAATACTCGGGGCAGTTCCACTTCCAGTGACCAGTCCGTTTGCAGTAGAAGCACACAGTTTCAGGCTTGGCTCCAAACTTGGGTTTCATGCTGGGAGTAGCAACTGGCTTGCTATTCTTCTTGAAGTTCCCCTTATTCCCTTGCCCTTATTCTTGAAACTAGTGGTCTTGTTAACCATCAACACTTGATGCTCCTTTTTGATTTCTACCTCCGCAGCTTTGAGCATTGCGAAGAGCTTGGGAATAATCTTCTCCATCCCTTGCATATTATAGTTCATCACGAAGCCTATATAGCTTGGTGGAAGTGATTGAACAACTCTGTCAATAACACTATCATCATAAACTTTAACTCCAAGCTGAGTCATGTGGTTATGGTACCTAGACATTCTGGGTAAGTGTTCACTGACAGAACTGTTCTCCTCCATCTTGCAGCTATAGAACTTGTTGGAGACTTCATATCTCTCAACTCGGGCATTTGCTTGAAATATTAACTTCAACTCTTGGAACATCTCATATGCTCCATGCTGTTCAAAACGTCTTTGAAATCCCGATTCTAAGCCGTAAAGCATGGCACACTGAACTATCAAGTATTCATCAGATCGAGCTTGCCAGACGTTCATAACATCTGGAATTGCTCCTGCAGCAGGCCTTTCACCTAGCGGTGCTTCAAGGACATAATTCTTCTGCGCAACAATGAGGATAATCCTCAAGTTACGGACCCAGTCCGTGTAGTTGCTACCATCATCTTTCAACTTAGCTTTCTGCAGGAACACATTAAAATTCAAGGGAACGGTAGCACGGACCATTGATCTATAACATAGATATACAAAAACTATCAGGAATAAGTTCATGATAAATTAAGTTCAATTTATCATATTACTAAAGAACTCCCACCTAGATAGATGATACATCTCCAATTTATCTATAATTTTTGATTGTTCCATGTTCTTATATTATCATTCTTGGATGTTTTACAATCATTTTATAGTCATTTTATAGCATTTTTTGGTACTAACCTATTCACATAGTGCCAAGTGCCAGTTGCTGTTTTCTGCATGTTTTTTACATCGCATGAAATCAATATCAAATGGAGTCCAAACACCGCGAAACTTTTTGGAGATGTTTTATGGGATAGAAGACACCAAATGGGCCATAGCTGCACCTGGGGGGGGTGCCTCGAGGGGGGCACAACTCACCAGGGCGCGCCAGCCCCCCCTGGCGCACCCAGGTGGGTTGTGCCCACCTTGGTGGCCTCCCACACCGCCTCTTTACCCTATAAATTCACAAATATTCCAAAATCCTTAGAGGTAGACCTAGATCAGAAGTTGCGCCACCGCAAGGCTCTGTAGCCCACGAGATCCAATCTAGAACCCTTTCCGGCACTCCGTCGGAGGGGGAAACCATCACCGGTGGCCATCTTCATCATCCCGACGGCCAGCATGATGAGGAGGGAGTAGTCCACCCTCGGGGCTGAGGGTTTATACCAGTAGCTATGTGTTTAATCCCTCTCTCGTGTTCTTGAGATGCACAATCTTGATGTATCGCGGGCTTTGTTAATATTGTCGGATCATATGGTGTTTTCCCCTCTCTATCTTGTTGTGATGAATTGAGTTTTCCCTCTGAGATTTCTTTGGATTGAGTACTTTTATGGATTTGAGAACACTTGATGCATGTCTTGCAATTGAATACTCGTGGTGACAATGGGGTATCATATTGATTCACTTGATATGTGTTTTGGCACTCAACTTGCGAATTCCCGCGGTGACATTGGGGTAATCTATGCATAGGGGTTGATGCACATTCTTGTCTTTGTTTCTCCGCTAGAAATCTTGGGGCACTCTTTGAAGTTCTTTATGCTCAATTGAGTATTATGAATATGTATTTGTTTTGGTGACTATTCTAGTACGAACTCTTGATAGATCGATAAGAAAGAATGACTTGTGTTATTTTAGTAGGAACTCTTGATAGATCGAATGGAAAGAATACCGTGTTATTTTAGTACAAACTCTTGGATAGATCGATCGGAAAGAATAGCAACAAACAATTCCTTCTTATGTTCTCCACTAGATAGGAACTTTGGAGTGATTCTTCATCGCACGTTGAGGGATGGTTATGTGATCCAATTATATTAGCATTGTTGAGAGATTGCACTAGCGAAAGTACGGACCCTAGGCCTTGTTTCCAAGCATTGCAGTACCGTTTGTGCTCCATTTTATCACTTGCTATCTTGCTGTTTTTATTGTTAATATTATAAAAATCAATATCTACTATCCATATTACACTTGTATCACCATCTCTTCCCCAACTAGTGCACCTATACAATTTCCCATTGTATTTGGTGTCTTGGGGACACAAGAGACTTCTTATTATTTGGTTGTAGGGTTGTTTGAGAGATACCATCTTCATCCTAAACCTCCCACAGACTGATAAACCTTAGGTCATCCACTTGAGGGAAATTTTCTACTGTCCTACAAAACTCTGCGCTTGGAGGCCCAAAACGAGTCTACAATAACAGGTTGTGTAGTAGACATCAATAGACATCCCTCAAGTCATCTAAATGACCACGTGATCCAAATCAACTAAACCAGGTCTGATCATCACGTGAGATGGAGTATTTTTCAATGGTGAACATCTTATGTTGATCATATCTACTATATGATTCACGCTCGACCTTTCGGTCTTCAGTGTTCCGAGGCCATGTCTGTACATGCTAGGCTCGTCAAGTTTAACCCGAGTATTCTTCCCGTGCAAAACTATCTTACACCCGTTGTATGTGAGCGTAGAGCTTGTCACACCCAATCATCATGTGGTGTCTCGGCACGATGAACTGTCGCAACAGTGCATACTCAGGGAGAACACTTGGACCTTGAAATTTTGTAAGGGATCATCTTATAATTCTACCGTCATTCTAAGCAAAATAAGTTGCATAAAAGGATAAACATCACATGCAATCAAAATATATGTGACATGATATGGCAATCATCATCTTGTGCTTTTGATCTCCATCTCCAAAGCATCGTCAAGATCTCCATCATCACCGGCTTGACACCATGATCTTCATCGTAGCGTCATGGTCATCTCGCCAACTATTGCTTCTACTACTATCGCTAAGTCATAGTGATAAAGTAAAGCAATTACATGGCGTTCGCAATTCATACAATAAAGAGACAACCATAAGGCACCATCCGGTTGCCGATAATTTACAAAACATGAACATCTCATACAATAACGTATAACTCATCACGTCTTGACCATATCACATCACTCCATGCCCTGCAAAAACAAGTTAGACGTCCTCTACTTTGTTGTTGGATGTTTCACGTGGTTGCTACGGGCTTCTAGCAACAACCGTTCTTACCTACACATCAAAACCACAACGATTTTTCATAAAGTGTGTTGTTTTAACCTTCAACAATGACCGATTGTAGTCAAATTCGATTCAACTAAAGTTGGAGAAATAGACATCCGCCAGCCACCTGTGTGCAAATCACATCGGTAGAATCAGTCTCATGAATGCGATCATGTAATGTCGGTCCGGGCCGCTTCATCCAACAATACCACCGAATCAAAGTAAGACGTTGGTGGTAAGAAGTATTACTATTATCGCCCACAACTCTTTGTATTCTACTAGTTCATATCATCTACGCATAGACCTTGCTCTGATACCACTATTGAGAACGTAGCATGCAATTTCAAAAATTACCTACGCTCACGCAAGATCTATCTAGGAGATGCATAGCAACGAGACGGGAAGAGTGTGTCTACGTACCCTCGTAGACCGAAAGCGGAAGCATTGTATTAACGCGGTTGATGTAGTCGAACGTCTTCACGATCCAACCGATCCAATTACCGAACGTACGGCACCTCCGTTTTCAGCACACGTTCAACTCGATGACGTCCCTCGAGCTCTTGATCCAGTAGAGGGTCGAGGGAGAGTTTCGTCAGCACAACGGCGTGGCGACGGTGTTGGTGATGTGATCCGCGCAGGGCTTCGCCTAAGCACTACGAGGCTATGACCCGAGGAGTAAACTATGTAGAGGGGCACCGCACATGGCTAAGGGATTGTCTGTTGTGCCTTTGGGGTGCCCCTGCCCACGTATATAAAAGAGGGGAGAGGAGGAGGCCGGCCTAGGAGGAGGCACGCCAAGGGGGGAGTCCTACTTGGACTCCTAGTCCAAGTAGGATTCGCCCCCCTTTTTTCCTTCCAATGGAGAGGGGAAAGGGGAAAGGGGGAGAGGGAGAAGGAAAGGGGGGCCGCACCTCCCACGCCTTGTCCAACTCGGTTTGGGCTTGGGGAGGGGGGGGCACGCGCCACCTTTTGTGGCAGCCTCCCTCTCTCCACTATGGCCCAATAGGCTCATTAACTTTCCCGAGGGGTTCCGATAGCCTCCTGGTACTCCGATAAATCCCCGATCTTCTTTGGAACCATTCCGGTGTCCGTATATAACTTTCCAATATATGAATCTTTACCTCTCGACCATTTCGAGACTCCTCGTCATGTCTGTGATCTCATCCGGGACTCCGAACAAACTTTGGTCACCAAAACACATAACTCATAATACAAATCGTCATCGAACGTTAAGCGTGCGGACCCTACGGGTTCGAGAACTATGTAGACATGACCAAGACACATCTCCCGTCAATAACCAATAGCGGAACATGGATGCTGTAGGATCGAAAGTATGTCTAGAGGGGGGGTGATTAGACTACTTGTAAATATAAAAATTCTGCCTTTTGATCATGAACAGTTTTTGGCAGATTCACAATTATGATCAAGTCAAGCATCACCCTACATGCAATTCTAGAGTATAAGCAGTGGAAAGTAAATTGCACATGTAGTAGAGGGAGGTGGAGAAGAGCAAACGCAATTTGGAGACGCGGTGATTTTTCCCGTGGTTCCGATAGGTGGTGCTATCGTACATCCACGTTGATGGAGACTTCAACCCACGGAGGGTAACGGCTGCGCGAGTCCACGGAGGGCTCCACCCACGAAGGGTCCACGAAGAAGCAACCTTGTCTATTCCATCATGGCCTACGCCCACGGAGGGCTAGCCTTACTCGGGGTAGATCTTCACGAAGTAGGCGATCTCCTTGCCCTTACAAACTTCTTGGTTCAACTCCACATCTCGATGACGGAGGCTCCCAAGCGACACCTAACCAATCTAGGAGGCACCACCCTCCAAAAGGTAATAGATGTTGTAGATGATGATGAACTCCTTGCTCTTGTGCTTCAAATGATAATCTCCCCAACACTCAACTCTCCTCACTGATATGGCTGTGGTGGAAGAAAGGATTGAGTGGAAAGCAACTTGGGAAGGTTAGAAACCAAGTTTCATATGGTAGGAATGGAGCAACTTGATCTCAACACAAGGGTAGGTAGTTCTCTTCTCAGAAAGTGTAAGGTAGGAGTGGTAGTTCTTTCTGATGGCTCTCTCCACGAATGAAGAGGGGGTGGAGGGGTATATATAGCCTCCACACAAAATCCAACCGTTACACACATAATTGAGCAATCTCGGTGAGACCGAAGTTGACAACTCGGTCAGACCGAAAGTTCAAATATAGTGAACGTTGGGGTTTTCGGTGGGACCGAAAATACCATCTCGGTTTGTCCGATTTGAGTAAAGATAGGAACTTGCCAGTTTCGGTGGGACCGAAATCATCAACTCGGTTATTCCGATTTGAGGACAAACGGTTACAGAAGCTTGGCAGCCCGTGTTTCGGTGAGACCGATCTCAAACTCGGAGTGACCTATTTTTCTAGGGTTTGGCTTATGGCTGAGGTGCTTCATCTCGGTGGGACTGAGTTTGGAAAATCGGTTGGTCCGAGATTACTTATGAGTGTGTATTGTAGTGAAAGTTGCTGATAGTTGAAGGAGATATATCACTAAGCACTTGAGCAACCAGATCATCAACACAACCTCATCCCCTTTTAATAGTATTGGCTTTTCCTATGGACTCAATGTGATCTTGGATCACTAAACCAAAAATGGAGTCTTGAGCTTTTGCCAATGCTTGCCTTAGCATTTTGAGGGGTCCACTTCTTCAGTCATTGCCATACCCATATCACTGAACTTCTCTGAAATGATTCTCAAGTAACTATTAGTTCAATGATATATATGTTGTTATTAATTTCCAAAACCACCCGGGGATTAGTTGCACTTTCAGATGCTCATATTGGCTCCTACATATTCTACGAAGATCTTTATCGGTCAAATCGCATAACAACATACGTCATTCCCTTTGACATCGGTATGTTACTTGCCCGAGATTCTATCGTCGGTATCATCATACCAAATTCAATATCGTTACCGTCAAGTCTCTTTACTCGTTCCGTAATGCATCATTCCGTAACTAAATCATTAGTCACATTGCTTGCAAGGCTTATAGTGATGTGCATTACCGAGAGGGCCTAGAGATACCTCTCCAATACACGGAGTGACAAATCCTAATCTTGAACTATGCCAACTCAACAAACACCTTTGGAGACACCTTTAGAGCATCTTTATAATCACCCAGTTATGTTGTGATGTTTGATAGCACACAAGGTGTTCCTCCGATATTCGGGAGTTGCATAATCTCATAGTCAGAGGAACATGTATAAGTCATGAAGAAATCAATAGCAATAAAACTAAAAAATCATTATGCTAAGCTAATGGATGGGTCATGTACATCACATCATTCTCCTAATGATGTGATCTCGTTCATCAAATGACAACACATGTCTATGGTTAGGAAACTCAACCACCATTGATTAACGAGCTAGTTTAGTAGAGGCTTACTAGGGACACTGTGTTTTGTCTATGTATCCACACATGTATCAAGTTTCCGGTTAGTACAATTGTAGCACGAATAATAAACATTTATCATGATATATAAGGAAATATAAATAACAACTTTATTATTGCGTCTAGGGCATATTTCCTTCATAAAAAACTAGCTCAGACATTTCATCGAACATGTCGAGCGCGAGGTATATACACGGGGGAGTTGAACGTACCGAGGCGGCATCCAGTGGCGATGACCTTGACAGGTCATGGCACGGTAGGCGATGGTGTGGATTGGGAATGATCGCAGATCAACGATGATGGCAAAACTCCGATGGCCGCTGTGCAAGTGAGGGAGAAAAGAGAAGAGGATTGGTCTGGCAAGGAGGGGGTACGAATATGGGTGAATTGGTGAGAGCCCTTGCGGCCAGTCTTACTTGGCGGACGCGTTCGGGTTTCCCTATATCCGCCCCAGATATAGGCCGGGTATGGAGAGTACCGGTCAGCCCAGGCGTTTGGACCAGATTAGCCAAGTACAATTGGGTGGCAATTTTTGTTTGAAGAGTGACCGGGCCACCCGTCCGAGTGTTTATGGCGGATATGGGTCGGGTTGGTTACTGACAAGCCCTTCCAGGAAGGTGGTAACCGCTAGAGGGGTATTTTGATTGATCCTGGAACCGGCCAGTGGGATGCGATGCTGATTCATGACATTATGTGGATTGCTGGATGCAGACAAAATAATAACGATTCCTTTGAGTCCAAATAGTTTTGATGATTTCATTGCATGGCATTTTAACAAATAAGGTATCTTTTCAGTTAGGTCAGCGTACCATGCGGAGTGGAGACATCAGTATGAAAGTGCCAATTTAATCCCATCCTCATCAGTGGAAACGAATCGTATATGGAGTTAAATCTGAAAGCTACCAATCCCTGGGAAGATAAAGATATTATTCTGGCGTGCTCTTCATGCAACAATTCAGGTAAAAGCAATGCTGGTACATCGTCACGTTGGGTCTGATCCCACATTCCCTATTTGTTATACTGGGTTGGAAGATATGTCACATCTTTTGTTCGAATGGAAAGACATGAACCTGGAGGATAGAATTCTGGGAGCTTTTGCTGTGGAAAGGTCGGGGTTAGAAATGTTGGAAGAACTCCTAAATTCTTTAGAGGATCAATACCAGAGCCTACAAGGGGTGAGCACACAGGGAACAATAGCTACATCGTGTTGGTATTTATGGTGGATCCGACGATGAACAACACATAATGAGACTAGGAGAGTGTTCCGCCACACTCACTTTGGATGATGTCAATTCTTGCCCTCTGGAATGCTGTTGTTAAAGCAAATCAGAAGATTGTCACAAGGCCTTTGGTGCGATGGGAGAAGCCAGAACAGATGCGCGTTGATACTTCATTCCACGGTGAAACTAGTACGAGAGCAACAACTACAATTATGAGAGACAGCTATGGCAAATTTGTGGCTGCATCATGTTCCTTCATTTCTTTTGCGTCGGATGACCCGAGATTCCGCTTTAAAATAAATTATTTAATAAATCATAAAATGTTTGTGTGTTCAAAAATTGTTCATAATTTAATAAAAAATGTTTGCTTATTCAAAAAATGTTCGAAATTTTGAAAAAACAATGTTCAGGAAATAAAAAATCATGGTTATTTTCAAAGTTCATTTAATAAAAAGTGTTAATAAAATGAATTTTTTTGGCTGATTCAAAAAATGTTCATGAATGGAAAAATATCCTAAAAATTCAAAAACTGTTTGTGACTTACAAAATAATTAATTCATTCATAAATTGTTCGCTGATTCAAAAATTTCAAAAAAAGTTTGTTGAATCAAAAAAATATTCGTGAAATTGAAAAATTGTTCCACCAATTTACAAAATAATACTCGCCCATTCCAGAAATGTTTGCCGATTTAAGATAATTGTTAAAAAATGTTCACAAATTTAGAAAACTGTTCGCAAATAATATAAAAGGTTCATGAATTGAAAAAATTATCTTGATTTTAGAAATTGTTTAAAAATATGTAAAAGTGTTCATGAATTTGAAAAATGTTCACGAGTTTAAAAAATGTTCATGATTTCACGAAATTGAGAGTGATAGTGTATCTCGGTGATGCAGCAAAATGTGATCATGGCCATCGGAGATTATGATTTTTTTTTTCCTGTTGAAACGCACGGGGCCTTTTGCTAGTATTGCATTAAATCAATCAAAGGGCGGGTGAATAGCCATAAATTCAACCAATAATATCTAAATCGTTTTTGGAAGGTCATCCACGTTTTGTATCTTCTCTTCACCAACATTGATCTATCTACAAGATAGATAGCTTTTGGTTTATATCTGCTATAATATAATATATGATCTTTAGTTTGTCCTATATGCACGTGTAGAAGCCGCACCAAGCATACCACACAAGACCTCGTTCGCCGCATCCCAACCTCCATTTTAAGACAACAGCCGAGGCCGCTCTCTGACTCGAAGGAGGGAGTGATGGGAAGTCGACAGAGAGTGGTCGCCGCGCTGTTGTTGCTGGCGGTGCTTGCCGCGTGTGCGGCGACGCCGGCGACGGCGGAGCACAGGATCTACATCAACTGGCTGGCCCACGGCAACTACTCTGACTGGGCCAAGAGCCACGGGCCCTTCTCCAAGGGAGACTATCTCGGTACGCACGCACAAGGATTCACCATTTCTTTTTCTCCCATGAATTCTCTGGCCGATTCGCTTCGTGTCATCGTGCGCAGTGTTCTACACGCCGGACAAGAAGCTGGATGTGGTGGAGGTGAACGAGCGTGGGTTCGACATGTGCGACCCCAGAAACCCCATCTACCGCTCCTCCGGCGGTCGTTCTTATACCCCCATCCTGCTCAGCGAGGCCAAGGTTTACTACTTCATCTGCAGCGTCGGCCGATACTGCCCTGACGGGATGCGCCTCGCCATCGAGGTCCATGACATGCCACGGACGTTGGCCTCCGAACGCGACGACACGTCCGGCGCCCCGATGGTGGAGAACACCGCCACCTCACCGGCGCCTGGACCATGAGCGAGCTCGGAGAGCGAGGGAGAGAGGCAGGCAGGAGGAGGATTGACGATTATGTTCGTCTGTTCGGGAAAACTAGAAGGAACAAGCGCATTGGGCTGAGGCCCGCCCGTAAATTAGACATTTAGTCAAAAAGGTACTACTAATATACACCAAAATCAAATGATGTACTAAATTAGACCAAATGAAATAAAATAACAAGTTAAAAAGTGAAAACGGATCAATAATTTTGTGTTGGTAACTCATTTTGTGAGAGAAGAATAATTTAGAAATGAAAATATAAACTATTCCATTGGTGCAACAAATATAAGATGATACGGGAACAAATCGAGAGTGCACGGGAAATACTTCGACAATTTAAAACAATATTTTCTCCATCCGGAATTATTTAACACTCAAACGGATGTATCCGGTGTCTCTTTAGTATAAAAAACTGCTTAGTAAGAGCATCTTCAGCCGTTGGCCCTTCAGGAGGGGCTAAAAATCGTCCCCTGGGGGCACACCGGCGCTAAACTGCGCACTGGGGGCGTGATGCCCCCCAGTCGCGGCGCCCACGTTTTTTTTTTTGAAAAAATGAAATACGGCGCATACACGGTTCAAATTTAACGCAAACATCGTCGAGTTTGTTCAAATTTAAACATATTTTACAAAAAATAAAAAGAAAAACTAGCACGGGCTGCCCCGGCCGTCTCCATCGCCGCTCCTCGCCGTTAACTCGCCGGCCGCCGCCCGCCTTTGCAGTTCTACATGCCGAGGAGGCGGTAGAACCGCGTGTAGTCGTCGTCGTCGTCGTCGTCGTCGTCCTTGCTGCATCCCTCCCCCGGTTGGCACGGCGGGTTGGACGGTCCGGGGGCGTCGTCGTCGCTGTCGCTATCGAGGACCACGACGACGTGCTCGTCCTCGCGCCCACGTTTGCGTGCGGCGATCTCCTCCAGGGCCCGGCACTGCCGGACCATCTCGTCGCAGAGGTAGTCGTCCCGCGCCCACCGCATGGCGACCTCGTCGGAGAAGCCGCGCCGGGCTATCTCCTCGTACTCCGCGGGGAGGCCGGGCTCCGACTTGGGCTCGACGAGAACGCCGGAGCCGCGGGTACGCGCGCTGACAGGCGTGTCCTGGGGCTCCGGCTTGACGGGGCGGAGGCAGGGAGAGCCCGACGAGCGGTCGGACGAGGAGGAGGACGCCCCGGGCTGCTCCATGTGCCTCGGCGTCCAGGAGCTTCCACGGCGGCGTGAGAAGAACGGGGGAGCGGGGTACTCGAGGCGTGGCGTGTTGCCGCCCTCGATGTACTCGAGGACGGCCTCCAACGTGCGGCCGGGCACGCCCCACCACCGACGCCAGCCCTCGGAGTTGAGCCTGCCGGAGGGCACGACGCCGTTGGTGGCCTCAAGCTGCTCGGCGTGATGGCGGCGGAAGTAGGGCTCCCAGATCGGGCTGTCGGGGACGTACCGGGGCCCCTCCCTCGCCTCACGCGGCAGGGACGCGCAGATACGTGCGATCTCCGCACGCCGCGCCACTCCGGTGGGTGGCGGTGGCACCGGCACGCCGTCGGCGCTGATCCTCCAAGCCCCGGGCACCCGCATGTCCGGTGGGACCGGGTACTCGGCCTCGAAAAGGAGACGAGCCTCGTCCTCGTGAAGATGGCGGCGCCCGAAGCCATTCGCCGCCGCGCCGTCGCCTGGAAAGCGCTCGGCCATTCTTCTCAACTGGAGACGGCGAGAGGAGGAAGGGGGGAGAAATGGGCGCGTCGGCGGTGGAGTATCTGTGTGAGTCTCCGGCGCGTTGGCTGTCGACTTATATAGGCGGAGGCGCCGCGTCGTAGGCTTGGCCGGCGCGTTACGTGGCGTGATGGCGTGGCAGCCGAGGGGACGCGCGTCGCCCGACCTTCACTGCGCCACCCGTGAGGCATCAATGGAGGCTGACCGGCGCGGCAGCGCGCGTAGCTTTGGCATTGATTCGCCGCGGGAAACGAGGCGATGAGGACGACGAAGCGGCGAGAAAAGAGTCGAGTCGCTGAGGCGACTGGCCCGAAGCTCTTCGCACCAAAAACGATTCGCCCGGCGCCCCCGAGCGACCCCAGCGCGCCGGGTTCGGGTTGGGTCCGCTGGCGCCAATTTCGACCCGAGCCGGCGAAAACTGGGCTCTTGGGGGCGCGACTGGGCCGATTTTTTGGCGCCGGCGGCCGAAAAATCTCCTGAAGGCCTTCTTGGGGGCGCGCCTGAAGATGCTCTAACAGTCGAACATGTGTATAATGTTGTGGTGAACCAAGAAAGTTTGGGTAGAGCCGAATCTAAGTGATGGCTAGGTGAACAGCTCGAGAAAGGTAGCAAAGCAAGTCGAGTGAGTATTTGAGACTTAAAAGTGCGTGTAAAATACTTAAACACTTTTATTAGAACTAGTAAGTTTGCATGTGCAATGCACGTGTAACATTAGGAAGAATTTTGAGCTGCATGTCTTGCATCCAGATGTCTGCTGCACTTGTGTAAAACAAAACTTTAATGGTTTACTCAAGTCATTCTCCACTCCATTTGTGTCCAAGTTTTATTTCCTCCATTTTATGATTAATAAAACATTTCATGGAAAAAGCTTTCTTTGTCAATGAAGTTTTGTTGAAAACAATGTATCATGGTTGTTCACCTTCAATCATCATGTCATTTTCCAAATTGGAATAGTATTAAGTTGTGCATTAATGTCACTATATTTGATCCATGGATGCTTATTTAATAGTAGGTGATACATATACCTTATTTGTACACATAATTCCAACCTCGACAGACTGATTATATGATACCGCAAAAGAAAATCCATTTCATCTGTTACACGCAAGGCAAACCTCTCAAGTATTCAATATTAGGAAAGCGAACTGCTAGATTAAGTTCGCATGAGCCGTAACTTAAGGTTCTTCTGAAGAACCGGAATCTATGAATCATAAAAATCAACATGGCCTCGTCAGAAATATAGCTCCACATTGTCCATGTAGTTTAAAACAATGGCCTAAAGGGATTGTACCTGAACACATTTCAACCAAGGAGTGAAATCAATCATTCATTCAATTGAGATGTGTGTGTAGAATGGGATTAACACCAGTTAACAAAACAAAATGTCGAGCATAACGTATCTCGGATTGTATTGTGAAAACAAATATAATGTGCTAACTTCAACTTGTATACAAGTTAATGTAAGTGTGTGAGAGAGGTGACAGGATACACCATGAACTCATTCCTTTTACCAAGCAGTGCATACTTTTCGTGCCCGTTAGAGCTAGACAAAAGAAATAGGTGCCGTGTGAACTAATAAAGGATAAAAGAAGAGAAACAATCTCAACAAAATTGCCTAAGCTTTGGCTAATAGCAAATAACATGGCATGGTACACATGGCTGAATTGTACATACAGTCCACTGTGGATTCCAACAAACAACCCCTTCTTACCTCCATACTATTACTATTATGTGAAAGCACTTTTCTGAACGACCTCGTCTTGTATCTCATATTATACTGAATTGTAAGTAAGACCACTTGATAAATGTGCTATCCACATCTGCGAGCAAAGAAAGAAGATAAAAAAATCATTCCCATATGGTCGTACGTAGTGCGAGATTACAGTAATAATATCCTTAACAACAAAGACTATGGGTGTCGAGAAAGCTATTTGTTGAGTTGCATTGCATCATACCCACTCCCTTTGGCAGCATCTACTAATTCAGAACTTAATTTGAAAGCCATATTTCAACCCGGACTCTTTTGGGATGCTTCTAATTGTTAGAATAAATCTGAGGCATACCGTTGATCATCCGAGGACCAAGCAATCACACGAGGCACGACGCCGAGATTTGTTAACGAGGTTCACCATCATGGCTACATCCCGGGGCTTGACTACGGGTGCTCCTCCCCATGACACCGCTACAATACCGCACCCCGGCCACCCGGGCGCCGGCACATGCCGCCGGCTCCCCCTTGCGCGTCTGTGTATTATGTTGGCATAGGTTACATCGTGTGTCTACCCCCGCTATATATGAGAGGTCTAGGATACAAGTGTCTTACTTGGACACGACTCCATATCCTACCTAAACACAGTCCAACTACAAGTCCAACTATAACCTACCTTGTACAATAATATTCGACACAACTCTAACAAAATCCACCTTGGCGAATATTCTCCATCACCTTGGATTCATCCGTGTGTCGAACCTCCATGTACATTGGACTTGAGATACACCATGAGCACCGCTGCTACTCCCAGACTCCATTTGACTCCACCTGCAACTGTAGTCCCTTCTCGTCTTCTTCACAGTCAACACTCGAGCAAAAATAAGTTCCTCATTACTCTACCTTGTGCTCCCAACTTCCGGAGTATCCGTCCAATGCCATCACACACCGATCTCTGTCTGCGTGAAAATAAACAACTCACATATTGGACGCCACATATAAGAGTTACCTGAACTCAACATCACCGCTCTTTCATGACCGCCTGTCTGAAACTTGAAGGAATTTCACCATCGCCCTGTGTCACCCTTTGTCAAATTTACAGTTGTCTCATCCTTTTCCCGGATAGTCTTTGGCATGTCCCACAGCTATAGCAGTCCGCCTCCTTCTGTACTTGTCATCCGCACTTTGCATGTGCACTGAACACCACTGAATATACGACCATGTACGCTCGCCGCTTTCGACAATCTCAGACTTTCCGCCACTTTCTCAGATTCTCCACGGTCAACTCCTGTCCATCAACTAGCACCGACAGACCCAGTCACCAACTTAAATCTGGTACTCGTCAACACTGCTTCAGCACCCCTGCACACTTTGTCTGACCACATGTCTGACCATCAGTGCCCTGGCATGTCGCTGTGTCCCGTGCTTACCACACGCCTCGCCGCTATCACCGCGTCGAGCCTCTGCTGTCCTGATCGAGTCTCCCGGGTCGCGAACCCACACCACTCAACCCCCACTGCAGAGAACCACCGATCATCGCCGACCGATGCCGAGTATCACGCCTCCATCAGACCATTGGTACCCAGTCCGATCCACGTGTCTCTCGTTATCCCGCTGAAATAGGCTTCGACTCTCCATACGCCGTAGCCCCTCCATCAGCACAGAGTGAAGTCGTCCATCAGACTCCAGCTCCACCTTCAACATGACTCCATGTAGCTGGCCGTGCTACCCCGCGCCTTGTCGACTTCAAGCTCTCATGTGTACACTGCCTTGAATCAACCCTGCGACATAGTCTTGTTGAAGCCGCACATGCCCTCATGCTTGCACCACGTGTTTCCACGCCCCAGAAGTCGGTCACCATCAGCATCACGCTCCTATGTCGTCGTCGCCGAAATCACCATCGTCCTCTGCTTTGACCAACATCCCCGTCGATCCATCAGACTGTCCAGTCTGATCCAGCCGAAGAATATTCGACCGCAACCATGCTCCATCCTGCGTCGTGTCCGCCCCGCACATCCCCGTGCATTGCTTTGACGCCCCGTGTTTGCATGATCCTGACGCGCTCCAGGCTCCAAAATCTTCCGCGAAACTCATCCATCACATGATACCTCCATCTTAGCTCGCCCTGACTTCCCGCAATGACTCCAAACATCCCTGTTGTGCCAACAAAATTTTCATCCTTGCCCACCATATGGTTGACCCATGAAAAATAACCAAGTTACAACACTTTCCATGCATGTGCCGAAGTGCACTTAACCTGAGACATGCTTCACGTACCGCTGCTTCCACAACACCCGATGCCTTCTTTTGTTATTGCTGCCAAAGCGTTATCTGATGGGTTCTCCCCTTGATGAATTTTATTTCTGTCCATTGATTTGCTGCCGTCGTCAGGGTCGCTTGCGAGGATTCCATCCTCGTACGCCCAATCGCTAGCGCAACCGGCTCGGCCTGCTGGCAAGCCTCGCAGCGCATCGGCCATCCCATGCTACCGCCCACGAACCAGCTGCTGCACATGGGCCTCCATCCAACATGGGCCTCGTGCCTGGACAGTACCCGAGTCCGCTTCGCATCCGCACGATGCAATCGATCCACAGATCGATCCGTGCGCCTGGCTTGCCTTGCCGCGCTAGTGCACGCACCACCAAGTGCCGCCGTCGTTTCCTCTGATCTGCTTCTATTACTTCTCTAATTGCTCCAGTCGTCGACTTTAGATTCAATCGATCCCGATGCTTCGGTTCTCATAGTTCTGCCAAACGATACCTGCACCTGATCTTGTCGATTTCGCCATGAGCTCTCGCAGATGGTTCCACGTTATCTCCTCGCCGATAATCTCGACACTGATCACGAATCCGAAGGAACTTCTTCTCGGCAACTCCACGCAATTTCCACTAGATCAACACCTCCGAACAACCTAGCTCATGATACCACTTGTTAGAATAAATCCGAGGCATACCGTTGATCATCCGAGGACCAAGCAATCACACGAGGCACGACGCCGAGATTTGTTAACGAGGTTCACCATCATGGCTACATCCCGGGGCTTGACTACGGGTGCTCCTCCCCATGACACCGCTACAATACCGCACCCCGGCCACCCGGGCGCCGGCACACGCCGCCGGCTCCCCCTTGCGCGCCTGTGCTATTATGTTGGCATAGGTTACATCGTGTGTCTACCCCCGCTATATATGAGAGGTCTAGGATACAAATGTCTTACTTGGACACGACTCCATATCCTACCTAAACACAGTCCAACTACAAGTCCAACTATAACCTACCTTGTACAATAATATTCGACACAACTCTAACAAACTCCACCTTGGCGAATATTCTCCATCACCTTGGATTCATCCGTGTGTCGAACCTCCATGTACATTGGACTTGAGATACACCATGAGCACCGCTGCTACTCCCAGACTCCATTTGACTCCACCTGCAACTGTAGTCCCTTCTCGTCTTCTTCACAGTCAACACTCAAGCAAAAATAAGTTCCTCATTACTCTACCTTGTGCTCCCAACTTCCGGAGTATCCGTCCAATGCCATCACACACCGATCTCTGTCTGCGTGAAAATAAACAACTCACATATTGGACGCCACATATAAGAGTTACCTGAACTCAACATCACCGCTCTTTCTTGACCGCCTGTCTAAAACTTGAAGGAATTTCACCATCGCCCTGTGTCACCCTTTGTCAAATTTACAGTTGTCTCATCCTTTTCCCGGATAGTCTTTGGCATGTCCCACAGCTATAGCAGTCCGCCTCCTTCTGTACTTGTCATCCGCACTTTGCATGTGCACTGAACACCACTGAATATACGACCATGTACGCTCGCCGCTTTCGACAATCTCAGACTTTCCGCCACTTTCTCAGATTCTCCACGGTCAACTCCTGTCCGTCAACTAGCACCGACAGACCCAGTCACCAACTTAAATCTGGTACTCGTCAACACTGCTTCAGCACCCCTGCACACTTTGTCTGACCACATGTCTGACCATCAGTGCCCTGGCATGTCGCTGTGTCCCGTGCTTACCACACGCCTCGCCGCTATCACCGCGTCGAGCCTCTGCTGTCCTGATCGAGTCTCCCGGGTCGCGAACCCACACCACTCAACCCCCACTGCAGAGAACCACCGATCATCGCCGACCGATGCCGAGTATCACGCCTCCATCAGACCACTGGTACCCAGTCCGATCCACGTGTCTCTCGTTATCCCGCTGAAATAGGCTTCGAATCTCCATGCATTTACGCCGTAGCCCCTCCATCAGCACAGAGTGAAGTCGTCCATCAGACTCCAGCTCCACCTTCAACATGACTCCATGTAGCTGGCCGTGCTACCCCGCGCCTTGTCGACTTCAAGCTCTCATGTGTACACTGCCTTGAATCAACCCTGCGACATAGTCTTGTTGAAGCCGCACATGGCCTCATGCTTGCACCACGTGTTTCCACGCCCCAGAAGTCGGTCACCATCAGCATCACGCTCCTATGTCGTCGTCGCCGAAATCACCATCGTCCTCTGCTTTGACCAACATCCACGTCGATCCATTAGACTGTCCAGTCTGATCCAGCCGAAGAATATTCGACCGCAACCATGCTCCATCCTGCGTCGTGTCTGCCCCGCACATCCCCTTGCATTGCTTTGACGCCCCGTGTTTGCATGATCCTGACGCGCTCCAGGCTCCAAAATCTTCCGCGAAACTCATCCATCACATGATACCTCCATCTTAGCTCGCCCTGACTTCCCGCAATGACTCCAAACATCCCTGTTGTGCCAACAAAATTTTCATCCTTGCCCACCATATGGTTGACCCATGAAAAATAACCAAGTTACAACACTTTCCATGCATGTGCCGAAGTGCACTTAACCTGAGACATGCTTCACGTACCGCTGCTTCCACAACACCCGATGCCTTCTTTTGTTATTGCTGCCAAAGCGTTATCTGATGGGTTCTCCCCTTGATGAATTTTATTTCCGTCCATTGATTTGCTGCCGTCGTCAGGGTCGCTTGCGAGGATTCCATCCTCGTACGCCAAATCGCTAGCGCAACCGGCTCGGCCTGCTGGCAAGCCTCGCAGCGCACCGGCCATCCCATGCTACCGCCCACGAACCAGCTGCTGCACATGGGCCTCCATCCAACATGGGCCTCGTGCCTGGACAGTACCCGAGTCCGCTTTGCATACGCACGATGCAATCGATCCACAGATCGATCCGTGCGCCTGGCTTGCCTTGCCGCGCTAGTGCACGCACCGCCAAGTGTCGCCGTCGTTTCCTCTGATCTGCTTCTATTACTTCTCTAATTGCTCCAGTCGCCGACTTTAGATTCAATCGATCCCGATGCTTCGGTTCTCATCGTTCTGCCAAACGATACCTGCACCTAATCTTGTCGATTTCGCCATGAGCTCTCGCGGATGGTTCCACGTTATCTCCTCGCCGATAATCTTGACACTGATCACGAATCTGAAGGAACTTCTTCTCGGCAACTCCACGCAATTTCCACTAGATCAACACCTCCGAACAACCTAGCTCATGATACCACTTGTTAGAATAAATCCGAGGCATACCGTTGATCATCCGAGGACCAAGCAATCACACGAGGCACGACGCCGAGATTTGTTAACGAGGTTCACCATCATGGCTACATCCCCGGGGCTTGACTACGGGTGCTCCTCCCCATGACACCGCTACAATACCGCACCCCGGCCACCCGGGCGCCGGCACATGCCGCCGGCTCCCCCTTGCGCGCCTGTGCTATTATGTTGGCATAGGTTACATCGTGTGTCTACCACCGCTATATATGAGATGTCTAGGATACAAGTGTCTTACTTGGACACGACTCCATATCCTACCTAAACACAGTCCAACTACAAGTCCAACTATAACCTACCTTGTATAATAATATTCGACACAACTCTAACACTAATAACCAACGAATGGCAAATGCTCTTCCTTGTTTAGATCATATTTCAATCGGAACTTTCCGCGTCGATCCTTTTTTATTACGTCTTGTTTTTACTCCTATATTGGGAGTTACTCTACGTATTGCTTGACGTAAAACCAATAGTGGACTTGTTGCTGTCTTTTGTTAAATCTTTTTCACAGCTCGATAGAGAATTTGATAAGCCAATGATGCGAGTGCCTAGGAACCGTTACAGCGACGCTTTAGGCGAGTCTTGAACTGCACAAGATATATTGTTGTTCCTTCCCGAAGGCTGAATGCACAAGACAACAAAGGAATGCTCGATCCCCTCCATGCCAGCTGAAAAAATGCAAACATAATGGTTGGAGAATCTCTGGTCACAATGATCCCTTTCCAATAGAAAAATTAGAGAAGCCAAAAAAATGAAAGGTTGAACAGGGGGTGGCATGTCTAACTCGAATACTCGTTGCGGATCCCAAACTGCTTGCTCTGCTGCTGCATGCGCCCTCTGTTCATCTTTTGCCTGGCATCTGAGATGTAGATGATTCCAAACGGAAAGTTTCCCATGTGGTTCACCACTTGACATCTCCAGCGATGGATGAATTTGAAAGAGGCATGTCCAGGATAGCTACATTGCATGAAAAACTTGGCATGATTTCCTGATAGTGACGGAAAAGGTCCAGAATGAGTATTTTCCATCTTCTTGTGCTTGATGTGTGTACAAAATCTGTATAATATGATCGTTGGTGAGCCAAAAAATACAAGCAATACAAATCACATTGGCTATGAAGCTTAACCGCTGAATGTGTGCATTCAAATAACCGTTCGAAGATTGTTTTGAAACTCTAGTAACAAGCTTGCTTGGGCTGGCTTCAGTTTTATCAACGTGAATCAATATCTCACACATGAAGAAAAATTTCAAATGTGAGGCATCATGTCACTGAAAAAACAAGGTGAACAAAACAAGGTGAACGAAACATATTGCGCAAAGTAAACAAAAAACAAGGTTTTGAGAGGATACATGCCTAAGCGACACGCTGCTAGCTCTCCAGTACCCTTCTCGGTATCATATTGCGCAAAGTAAGGAGGATTACGTAGCAACAGTATTGCAGACGATACCTTTGGATATCCTGTTCAGGAGGGCTCTAGTAGGGGAACGATGGAATTCCTGGCTACACTTGATGCGGAGGTTGATGGACGTTCAACTCTCAGATCAGGGAAACACCTTGAACTGGAAGCTAACGGATAATGGGGTGTTTTCGGTCAAATCTATGTATTTAGACCTCATTAACTCTGGCCCAATACCAAGATCGATACACATTTGAAAAGTAAAGGTTCCCTTGCGAATCAAAATCTTTATGTGGTTTGTACACAAGCAAGTGATCCTTACGAAAGATAACTTACTAAAGTGACGATGGGTCGGCAGTTCACAATGTTGCTTTTGTGTTCACGACAAAACAATTCAACACCTATTTCTTGATTTCCCTCGCGCGAAGTTACTTTGGTGGTCCATCCATATATATTTTAATATTATTCCTCCAGTTAGTACAGATGTGTTGTTTGGGACGTGGCTAAATGGTGTGAATTCTAATATTGAATTCGGATTGGAATATGCGCACTTCTTTGGGCTATATGGAACTGCAGAAACGATATGATTTTTAATAAACTTTATGTCATTAACTTCTTGCAGGTTATCTTAAGAGCTACGGCATGGATCCGTACATGGTTGCTACTCATTCCTATGGGCTCCAGGGAGCATTTGGCTACTTGGTGCAACCGATGGGAGATGGTAGCACGGGTTATCTTCAACCGATTTGGATGGCGGTCGCATAATAGGATAGGTCATAGTGGTGTATCAGTTGCTTGCCCAACAACATACATCATATTTTTATTTCGTGGTAATGCATGGCATTCAACTGTATATGTTATAACGTGGCAATGGCTCGGGAGGCATCGAATCTACCATCTTGGCTAAGGGGGCGTCATGAGTGGCGCATGCCTCGTACCCTTGAAAACGGTGGTGGATTAGCACGAACATGGGGGTGGGAGGATCAGGGCGGAGAGTTGGGCGGTTAGTGGGGAAATCCTCCTTGGCGGTCCATGGGAAAGTACGGTGTGAAAGAGAGATGATGCTATGGAAAAGATTATGTGGGCGTCATCCGGTTTAAAAGAAAAGGGTGTCGGCGAGAAATATCTGGAAAAGGGAAGGGTGTGTCGTTGGGTGTGTAGCTGGGTTGGGATCGCGTGTTGAAAATAACATGGCGGATAGTTCACGCAACCATATTTCTCCCCCATATATAAGATGGATTTGGAGAGCCCGGAATATCCGGGCGGTCAGTTGGATTTTGAGGAGTCCATTGGGTGGATGTATGAGAGAGAGATATGCTTCGAGACGATCTTAATTATTTGTTTGATTCACTATATGCATCGTAACCCATAGCAACCCATGGACATTCTACTAGTTAATCAAATCACTACTAGGAAAATGGCTATAGCTAATATGGACATTAATGACGCACCATGTATGTGGTGCGCCACTGCTATATAGCAGTGGTGCATCAGATATAGGTGCTCCATTAATGTCATATTAGCCATGGCGCATCGCACCCACGATGCGCCACTACTAACATTTCTTTTTTCATTTTTTTTTCAAAACTAGTAATGACGCACCGCACATCAGGTGCGCCATTACTATGTCAAACTTAGTAATGGCGCACCTATAAAAAGTGCGCCATTACTAACTTTGACTGAGGTTTGACCAAGTCATACACATAGTAATGGCGCACTTTGTAAATGTGCGCCATTACTATGTCCAAATTTCACCAAACGCACCCCCCGTGGACCGTCTTTTCAGTTTAAAAAAATAAAAGAAAATGATGAAAATGTCAAAAAATAAAAGAAAATAAGTTTTCCATGTGATATGTGGTCTAGGTATTGGGAAAATTCACAAATATGAATTTTCGACTTTATTTGCAAAATCTCTCTGGAATTTAGTAAAACGGGCATAACTTTTGCATACGAACTCGGATTAAAAAGTTTTTTATATGAAAAATCATCTACTCGAAAAGTTACTCCCGAATTCAATCAGGGGAAACCCCGTTGAAGATTTTTAGAATCCCCAAAAACCTAACAGAATAAAAGATACGGGGCTTTTAAGATCTAGAGGGGAAAAATAAAAAAAAATTAAAACTTAGTAATGGCGCTCATTTGCTAGGTGCCCCACTAGTAACAGAAAAAATAAATTGGTTGTGAATATTTTGTTTGAAAAAAAATGTTCAAAATATGATACGTAATATGACCGGAAAATTTGAAATATTTTTTCAAAATTTCATCACACTCATGAACATGAACAAAGTCCTAAACATCAACAAGGTTTAATAGGATTGATAGATATATCAACAAGTGCCTGTTAAGTAAGCTTGTGCTGGGGTTGGATAGAACTTAGAGTTAAGCGTGCTCGGGCTGGAGTAGTGTGATGATGGGTGACCTTCCGAGAAGTTTGACCATGGAGTGCAATTGACTTGAGATTAAGCCATAGATTAAGGAAAAAAAATTAAATTTGTTTTTGAAAAAAATAGTAATGTGGTGCGCATTACTAAGTCAAGTAATGGCGCACTACCAGGTGCGCCACTATTGTCTGGTATACTAATGGCGCATCAGGGGTGCGCCATTAGTACTTGTTACTAGTGACGTGATGCTAGTGGCGCACCTGTAGTGCGCCATTAATGGTCAAAATAGGTGCGCCACTAACATGCCTTTTCCTAGTAGTGAATAACGGAGGAATAGCCATATATATCTACTACCCCTATAAAAAAGAGAGGGCGAAGAACCAAACGGTCAGATCCATCCATCAACAAGATCTAATGGCCCTTAATCCTCCGATGTTTGACACAACAAACCACACATTAAGCCACTAACTATCCATCCGTCGATAAAACTGCACCGCCGTTCAGAAAAAGAAGCAAACAACGCACGCCCCCACGTCCTTTCGCCCCCGCCCCCATGACCTCGACCTCTGGCCCCTGCTCCTCCTCCCCCGCCGTTCGCCCTCTGCCGTTCCTCCCGAGCCTTCCGCCGCTCCTCCGTTCCGCCGGAGCCGCCCGCCACGTCCTTCGCCGCGGGAGCTGCCCTTTGCGCGGGATCCCCTTCGTTGCGGGAGCCGCCGCCGAGCCCGTCCGTCGCGTCCCAGCCGCCGCCGGAGCTGCCCTTCGCCGCAGGATCCCCTTCGCCGTGGCCCGTAGGTCGCCGAGCCGCCCTTCGTCGTGGCCCGCCGGTCGCCGAGCCGCCGCCCTTCGACGCGGCCCACAAGTTCCCCACCCGCCGGCCCAGAGCCACCTTTGCCGCAGGTCGCCGCCGCCGAAGCCATCCTTCACCGCAGGTCTCCTCCCAGTTGGCCGCCCTGCCCTCCACCGCTCTTATCTTCAAGCCCAAGGCACGCACGCGATCCCCTCATCTTTTGTCCTTTCTTCAACCCACCGATTTGTTTTCTGCATTAGGAATTGTTCCCGTCTGAACATCTACGCGATCCAATTACAACACAAGCATAAAACCCTATATATATAT
>LR738713.1:719475307-719594622 GCA_902687465.1 Secale cereale | reverse complement strand
GCGCGACGGGCGCGCCAGTGGGCGAGGCAGGCGGAGAAGCGGGACGGGGCGGGTGCGGGGAAGCGCGGGCGGCGCCGTAGGAGAACCGCAGAGGCGGCGCTGGGCGGTGGCTGGCCGCGACGCTGGCCCGAGCAGCGGCAGGGCGTGGAAGGGGAGGTGGTCGGCGTGGCACCGGCGGTTGCAGCCAGACGGCGGCGTCGGCCTCGAGCAGGGACAGTGGCTACGGCCCACGGGGCAACGAGAAGAGAGGGGAAATGTGCGGGGCTCACAGTGAAGTTGTCGGTCGACTCAGCGTGCTCGGGGAAGCTCGGGTGGTGAAGAATCGACGGCGTGCTCTTGGGTGCCCGAGGAAGAAGAAGAGATTGCCGCGGCCTATGCAGAGGCGGGGAGCTCCGATGTGTCGATGCAGGTGACGAAACAGTCGATGGCGATCCTCCTGGACACGATCCCGCACGTCGGTGATGATGGTGGCCGCGAGATCGACGAGGGCGCGATGATGAGGTCTTGGGTGCGAGCTCTAATACAGAGAGAGAAAGAGGGAAAGGGGATCCGGGATTGTGCTAGGGGAAAGGGGTGGCCTAGGGTTCGGCAGGGGGTCGTGGTGGTCCTCCTTATCCTCTCTTGGGACCGTGGGATGGCCGCCACGGCGGCATCGCCGGCCAGGGAGGCGTGGATGGCCGCCACGGCCTCCCCTGTTTCCTGTACCGTGGGGAGGGAGAGGAGGTGAGGTGGGTTGGGCCGGCCAGGCTGATGGCCTGGTGGGCCAAGGCCCAGGGGTGGGGAGGAGGCCTACTTTTGATTCGTTTTTTTTTCTTTAGCTGACATTTAAAACATCCAATGTTTACAATTAAATAAAGCACCAAAAGACTTTGGAAAAATTATGGAGCTTGGCCATTTAAATATATTGCAATATTTTGTACTGTCACCGAATTGGTACTGTTTTAATTCTCACGGGAAATTAAATATCCCCAAATGATGTTGAATCATTCATGGCAATTAGTTAGGGAATAATTGCAACCCAGCGAACATTTTTAATTTACTGTTTTATAAAACCATAATTTCGCTTGGCATTTGAATTTGCATTCTAAGGGAAAATTGAAAGAAACATGAGACAATAATGATTAGAAACTTGTTTAGCAAAATTAAGAACTTAACCCCAAGGGTTACTGTAGCATCATTACACCGGGGTGTTACAACTCTCCTCCTCTAAAAGAAATTCTCGTCCCGAGAATTAAGAGGTAGAAGGGAACAGGTCGGGGTATTGAGCACGGAGGTTATCCTCACGTTCCCAAGTGGCTTCATCCTTAGAATGATTTGACCATTGCACCTTGAGGAACTTGGTAACCTTCTGGCGTGTTCGATGTTCAGCTTCTTCAAGAATGCAGATCGGATGCTCCTTGTATGTGAGATCATCTTGAATTTCAATCAATTCCGGATATACTTCACGTTCTGGATCCTTGAAGCATCGACGAAGTTGCGACACGTGGAAGACGTCATGAACGTGAGAGAACTGAGGTGGCAACTCCAATTGATAAGCCACCAGTCCACGACGGGCGAGAATGCGGAAGGGACCAATGTAGCACGGAGCTAGCTTGCCCTTGACACCGAATCGATGGGTGCCTCTCAAAGGAGTGACACGCAGATAAGCTTGTTCACCAGGTTGATAAGTTGAACCCCAGTGTTTCCGGTCATAGTTGCTCTTTTGGCGAGACTGGGCCGCCTTGAGATTATCCCGGACAATGCGAACCTGCTCTTCAGCTTGTTGAATAATCTCCGGACCAATGAGCGTCCGTTCCCCAGTTTCTGACCAATTCAGAGGGGTTCGGCACTTACGTCCATAAAGCACTTCAAAGGGTGCCATCTTCAAGCTGGCTTGATAACTGTTATTATAAGAGAACTCCGCATAAGGAAGAGATTCCTCCCACTTCTTGCCGAAAGAAATAACACAAGCCCGAAGCATGTCTTCAAGAATTTGATTGACTCGCTCGACTTGGCCTTGGGATTGGGGATGATAAGCAGTGCTCTAGGTTATATGAGTCCCCATTGCCTCTTGGAAACTATCCCAGAACTTCGAAGTGAAAATACTACCACGGTCTGAACTGATCTCCTTCGGAATGCCGTGGAGTGACACAATTCTGGAGATATACAAGTTTGCTAATTGACTAGCAGTGATTGTCTCCTTGACTGGCAGAAAGTGAGCAACCTTCGAGAATTGGTCGATGACGACAAAGATAGCATCATTAACTTTCTGAGACTTAGGAAGGCCAGTGACAAAGTCCATCTGAATCTTATCCCACTTCCATTCAGGAATCGGAAGTGGTTGTAGAAGTCCAGCTGGTTTCTGATGTTCAGCTTTGACGCGACGACAAACGTCACATTCTTCGATATACCGAGCAATGTCTTGCTTCATGTTAGACCACCAGTACTTCTGACGGATGTCTAGATACATCTTAGTACTTCCCGGATGAATAGAGAGAGGGGTGTCATGTGCTTCTTTCATCACCTTCTCAGTCATAAGCTCGAAGCGGGGTACCACTATGCGATCTTTGAAGTACAAGGTCCCATCTTCAGCAAGTGAGAAATCTCTGGATTTCTCTAAGGCAAGATCATTTTTCATTATATCAACATGAGCATCTTTGGCTTGAGCAGACTTAATTGCTTTCAATAGAGTTGGTTCCAGGACAAGGTTATTCAGAGAACCCTGTGGAACTAGTTGAAGGTTCAGCTTGCAGAGCTCTTCATAAAGGCGGGGTTGAGCTTTATGAACCATGTGGTTACTGCAATACGACTTGCGGCTCAGGGCATCGGCCATGACATTAGCCTTGCCTGGGGTATAGGAAATACCCACGTCATAATCTGCTGTAGCCTCCATCCATCTTTGCTGACGGAGGTTCAGGTCTGGTTGAGTAAATAGATACTTCAGACTCTGATGATCGGTGAAGATTTAGCAATGATTATCGAGAAGGTAATGTCGCCACAGATTTAATGAATAAATAACCGCTGCAAGCTCGAGGTCATGAACTGGGTAGTTTTCTTCGTGAGAACGCACTTGACGAGAGGCATAAGCAATCACCCTGCGCTCTTGCATTAGGACACAGCCTAATCTTTGACATGAAGCATCGCAATATATGACGAAACCCTTCTGAGAATCCGGAGGAGCGAGCACTGGGGCAGAAGTCAGCTTGTCCTTGAGAGCCTGGAAACTTTCCTGACATTTTTCTGTCCATTCAAACTTAACGCCTTTGTGTAGCAGATTGGTCAGTGGCTTGGCGATCTTGGAGAAGTTCTCAACGAAACGACGGCAGTAGCTGCCGAGTCCGAGAAAGCTTCTGACTTGCTTGACATTCTTGGGAGGGGTCCAGTCAAGAATATCCTGAACTCGCTCTGGGTTGACGGCAATACCATCCTTGGAGATCACATGACCAAGGTAGGTTACTTCGGGTAGCCAGAACTCACACTTAGAATACTTGGCATATAGTTGATGCTCTCGAAGCTTTTCAAGAATAAGACGAAGATGTTCAGCATGTTCTTCTTTATTCTTCGAATATACCAGGATATCATCCAGATAAACCACGACGAACTTGTCGAGGTAATCCATGAATATATAGTTCATCAGACGAGAGAATGTCGTTGGAGCATTGGTCAAACCGAAGGACATGACGGTGTACTCGTAAGAACCATAACGAGTGACGAAAGCGGTCTTTGGAATATCCTCTTCACGAACACGGATCTAGTGGTAACCCAACCTCAAGTCGAGTTTAGAGAAAACTGATGAACCAGCCAGTTGATCATACAGATCATTGATCCGAGGAAGCGGATATTTGTTCTGAATTGTAGCTTGGTTGATAGGACGGTAGTCTTGGACCAAACGGTTCGTGCCATCCTTCTTCTTCACAAAGAGAGAAGGTGCTCCCCAAGCAGAGGAACTCGGACGGATGAATCCAATGCGAAGAGATTTGTCGATTTCCTCCTTAAGTTCAAGGAGCTCATGAGGTGGCATCTTGTAAGGTCGTTTGGCGATAGGAACGGTGCCTGGTTTCAAGTCGATGACAAATTCAACAACCCGTGTAGGAGGTATGCCTGGGAGTTCTTCTGGAAAGACATCTTGGAAATCGCGAACAACTGGAATCTTCTCAATGCCCTCAAGAGGTGCTGCATTCAACGCATTCAAGGCATAAAGTCGTGCCTCGGCATTTTGAACAACTTGAGCATGGTAGCTTACTATCTCGTTCGATGGATGTAGGAGATGAACGACTTTGGTGGCGCAAACGATAGAGGCAGTATGTGCTTTCAACCATTCCATTCCCAGAATGAGATCAATATTAGAAGACTCCAATATAATGGGAGAAACATGGAATTCCAACCCTTCAATTTCAACAGGGACATCGCGACCAATCATGGTAGTTTGACATTGGCCCGCAGGGGTGCGTACCACTATCGGAGTGTCCATGGGCTCGCACCGAATGTCGTGTGCGTAAGCAAAATTTTCTGACATGAATGAATGTGATGCTCCTGAATCGAATAATACAGTATCCGGTACTGAGTTCACGAGAAGAGTACCCATCACAGTAGCAGGCTGGTCTTGAGCTTCATTCAGATCGACGTGGTTAGCCTGACCACGACCATAAGGTCTGGAATTTTTATTGCGGGGCTGATTGTTATGGCTAGCTGTAGGGAGGGCCAGCTGGTTCTTGCTCTGACTCCAATCCCTAGCACGGTGACCTGGATGGCCACATCTGAAGCACAAATCACCATTGGGATTGGGAGCAGGAGCTCGGGGTGGTGCAGTCCGGAGAGGCTGCCTTGATGGTGGAGGGGGCAGACGCGGAGCAACATAGGATGGTCTTGGAGCAGGAGCAGTTGGACGATACATGTTGTGGGGGATCCAAATCCGACGCTTCTGTGCGGACGGGCACGAAGATGAGCCAGCGTCACGGTTGCGTCTGAGGGATCCCTGGTGTTCCTGAAGACCAGTCTCAACCTGAATAGCCTTGTTTACCAAGGTGGCAAAGTCGGCAAAGTCATGAGTGAGAAGTGCTAGCTTGATATTAGGGTGAAGTCCATCACGAAACTTTTCTTGCCTGCGAGCATCAGTAGCAATGTCTTCTTCAGCGTAGCGGGACAAGTCCAAGAATTCTCGCTGATAAGCATCTAGAGACTTGCTGCCTTGCATGAGGTTGCGAAACTCTCGCTTCTTCCTGTCCATGATTCCCTGAGGAATGAAGCGGGCACGAAAGGCGGCTTGGAAATCCGGCCAAGTGATGACCGTTCCAGCAGGTAGGGTGCGCCTGTGGCAGTCCCACCATTGAGAAGCGGGGCCCTTCAGATAGTATGCCGCGAAGGTGACATAGTTGGCAGGGGCTACACCAGCAGACTCTAGCTCGAAAGCGATGTCACGAAGCCAGTCATCAGCATCCAGTGGTTGAGTCGAGCTGCGGTAGACGACAGGGTTGAGTTGCGCAAAGTCTTGCAGAGTTACTGGGGCTGGCTGCTGATTCATATTTGGGCGAGGAAACTGAGCCATCACTCCTTCCATGAACTGGCGATTCAGCTCAAACTGTTGCATCATTCCTGCCACGAATTCGGGCAGTGGTGGAGCGTTGCCACCACGGCCACGACCACCGGGTCTAACCATCCTGCTAACATGTAACAGGGGTAGTTCAGCATTGAGCATTTGCAAAGACAAAGAATTATTCATTATCCAACATGTAGAATGAACGAGGTTCGACGGGTACCACATAGTAGTCGGCAAGACAGAGAGGGGTACTCATTCAAAAGACTAACCTAAGGAATAACTATGGCTTATCCAACTTTGGGGTGAATGTGGTCACGAGATCCTAATGTTAGAGTTAGTAAATTCGTTTAACCCGAATAGAAGAGAGTTCAGAGCCCCAGAGTATAGACGAGGAGTAAAAGATCCTAATACCACCCAATTGGCGACGTGGGCCCGTAAGCCACACAGCCATGTTAGTAAAACAGTTTTTCAAACGCTAGACTCAACTTCGGCCAAGGAGTTGGAAAGGGGGGTTCCTACAGGCAGTCGGCTCTGATGCCAACTTGTGACGCCCCCGATTTGACCGTACACTAATCATGCACGCAAATGTGTATGACCAAGATCAAGGACTCACTGGAAGATATCACAACACAACTCTAGACACAAATAAAAATAATACAAGCTTTATATTACAAGCCAGGGGCCTCGAGGGCTCGAATACATAAGCTCGAAAACACAAGAGTCAGCGGAAGCAACAATATCTGAGTACAGACATAAGTTAAACAAGATTGCCTTGAGAAGGCTAGCAAAAAACAACACGATCGAAAAGGCAAGGCCTCCTGCCTGGGACCTCCTAACTACTCCTGGTCGTCAGCTGTCTCCACGTAGTAGTAGGCTCTGTCGGGGTAGTAGCAGTCATCGGGTGTGGCATCTGGCTCCTGGACTCCACCATCTGGTTGCATCAACCAGCAAGAAGAAAGAAGGGGGAAAAGGGGGAGCAAAGCAACCATGAGTACTCATCCAAAGTACTCGCAAGCAAGGATCTACACTACTTATGCATCGGTATCAATGAAAAGGGTATTATCTGTGGACTAAGCTGCAGAATGCTAGAATAAGAGGGGGAGAAGCTAGTCCTATCGAAGACTAGCATCTTCTAGAAACCACCGTCTTGTAGCAAGAGGGGGGAAATAGAGTAGTATAACATAAGTCATATTTATGTTGTTGTTCCAACGCTCCGGGATCCTTTCTCGACTCCCGAAGCAACAAATCTAAACAATGCCTCAGCATCCAGTTCTAGTTGTAGCGATCGGGATACAACTCCAAGTGTCCGTTACCGTAGGACAGGCTATCGATAGATGTTTTCTTCCCTGCAGGGGTGCACCAACTTACCCAACACGCTTGCTTAACTTCGGTCGGACACACCATCAGGTCATGCCCGCCCTCGGCCAAACAATACGCCGCAACCCGACCTAGACTTAATAGAGAGGTCATGCACGCCGGACTAAACCCTATGCCCCCAGGGGTCATGGGCCAATCGCCCCGGGAACTCCTGCACATTGCGTACGCGGCCGGTGAGCAGACCTAGCAACCACCTTTGAAAAGGTACGAGCCTAACCAGTCCAACCCGGCGCGCGCCGCTCAGTCGCAATGACGTCAGTTAAGCTTTGGCTGATGCATACGACGCAGAACGCCCATACTATGCCCACGTGATGGTTAGCGCTATCGGGCCAGAGGCCCCTCGGATCAAATATCCAAACCGTTTAGTGTCTTGGGAACGCGCGGTAACGAGCAGAGACTCACGAAAATGTGACCCCATCGCCCCGTCTCGAGAACTTGCGGCAAGGGCGAGTGCCCGGCCATGCCTCGTATTTAACTCGCGGGCACCTTCCAGGTCAACCCGACTACACATCACTCGCAATTAAGCTCGCGCGGGTACCCCTCAGGGTCGACCCATCTTTAGTAACCAGGTCCAATGTAAAGTCATAGTAACCATAGTAACTGTGTGTCTGACACCAAAGGAAAACCTGAAGAAATCACCCTCGATGGAATTCCACCTGATGTTTATCGTCAAGGTGAACGAAAGAGGAGTCACCCTCGAGGTCCACTCTTGAGGAGTTGCATGACAATGTCGTTATCGAGAGTGGAGAAAGAGGAATCACCCTCGATGACCACAACCGATGAACTAACCTACAAGGTTAACATCAGAAGTGTTGATGAGGTCTCACCCTCGGCACTCGATAGTAACCCAGTAGTGTCGAACAACTAAGGGGGAAGTGATGTGCGGTGCCGGGTCCTGGTCTTCGATCCCATTGATCGGGTCTTCTGATGATCCAGCGAGGCAGTCGGGACAAGGTAGGGGGGTCACTGGTGGATCTCTAACCAGCCTATACTAAGCAGTTTAGTATAAACATGTAAGGTAGGAAAGCAGTATCAACAACAGGCTATGCATCAGAATAGGATCATACAAAAGTAGTATCAGTTCTAATGCAAGCATAAGAGAGAAGAGAATGGGCGATATCGGAATGATCAAAGGGGGTTGGCTTGCCTGGTTGCTCTGGCAAGAAGGAGGGGTCGTTGTCGATGCAGTCAATCACCGAGGTAGCATCAGTCTCGCGGTCTACCGGAGAGAAGAGGGGGAGAAACAATAAATACAAAGCATACAGAAGCAACAGAGAAGCAAGACATGTCAACACGCAGCGCTAGGGTGCTCTAACGCGGTGCTACACGATACCAGCGGAGGGGGATAACATCCGGGAAAGTATTCTCGGCGTTTCGTGTTTTCGGTCAGATGAATCGGAGGGGGAAAGTTGCAGGTTCACTATGCTAGGGACATGTGGCGGATGAACGGACCGTGTATTCGGATTCGTCTCGTTGTTCTGAGCGATTTTCATATATAAAACATTTTCATCCGAGTTACAGATTATTTTATATGATTTTCTAAAGTTTAAAGCATTATCTAGAATTTATTTAATTCATTTAAAACAGACATTATCCAGAACAGTAAAAAGGTGATGTCAGCATGACATCACCATCACGTCAGCAGGTCAACAGGTTGACTAAGTCAAACCTAGCGCGTGGGCCCCGTCTGTCATAGGTACAGACTAACTAACAGTTTTAATTAAACTAACCTAGCTCATTAGACTAATTAAGCACGGTTAATTAAGTTAATTAATTAGTTAATTAATTAATTAATTATTAATTTTATCATTATTATTTTAAAGTCTTTTTTAACCCTTTTGTTTTTAAAAAAGGGGCTGGGGCCCGGATGTCATAGGCCCAGGGGGCCTAGACGGGGCGGGTTATCGGGCGCACGGGTGCGGGCGCTCGCACCCGAGGCCACCTGAGGCGAGGGCGGGAGCGGCCGGCGATGGCAGTTCGGCGCCTGAACGGGAATTGGCCCGCGGGGCTCGCCCGACTGGGGCCGCGGGGGCGGCCGACGGGCTCCAGCGTCGGGGCGGGGGGGCCACTGCGGGCGGCCGGCAGTGGCGGCCCGAGCGGCGCTACGCGCGCGCCAGTGGGCGAGGCAGGCGGAGAAGCGGGACGGGGCGGCTGCGGGGAAGCGCGGGCGACGCCGTAGGGGAACCGCAGAGGCGGCGCTGGGCGGTAGCTGGCCGCGAAGCAGGCCCGAGCAGCGGCAGGGCGTGGAAGGGGAGGTGGTCGGCGTGGCACCGGCGGGCGCAGCCAGACGGCGGCGTCGGCCTCGAGCAGGGACAGTGGCTACGGCCCACGGGGCAACGAGAAGAGAGGGGAAATGTGCGGGGCTCACAGTGAAGTTGTCGGTCAACTCAACGTGCTCGGGGAAGCTCGGGTGGTGAAGAATCGACGGCGTGCTCTTGGGTGCCCGAGGAAGAAGAAGAGATTGCCGCGGCCTATGTAGAGGCGCGGAGCTCCGATGTGTCGATGCAGGTGACGAAACAGTCGATGGCGATCCTCCTGGACACGATCCCGCATGCCGGTGATGATGGTGGCCGCGAGATCGACGAGGGCGCGATGACGAGGTCTCGGGTGCGAGCTCTAATACAGAGAGAGCAAGAGGGAAAGGGGATCCGGGGGTGTGCTAGGGGAAAGGGGTGGCCTAGGGTTCGGCAGGGGGTCGTGGTGGTCCTCCTTATCCTCTCTTGGGACCGTGGGATGGCTGCCACGGCGGCATCGCCAGCCAGGGAGGCGTGGATGGCCGCCACGGCCTCCCCTGCTTCCTGTACCGTGGGGAGGGAGAGGAGGTGAGGTGGGTTGGGCCGGCCAGGCTGATGGCCTGGTGGGCCGAGGCCCAGGGGTGGGGAGGAGGCCTACTTTTGATTCGTTTTTTTTTCTTTAGCTGACATTTAAAACATCCAATGTTTACAATTAAATAAAGCACCAAAAGACTTTGTAAAAATTATGGAGCTTGGCCATTTTGCAATATTTTGTACTGTCACAAAAGGTTTAGGAGGCATAGGAGTGAAACTAAATTTTCCATAAAAGGAAAAGTGATTAAAAGGACCGAATTGGTACTGTTTTAATTCTCACGGGAAATTAAATATCCCCAAATGATGTTGAATCATTCATGGCAATTAGTTAGGGAATAATTGCAACCCAGCGAACATTTTTAATTTATTGTTTTATAAAACCATAATTTCGCTTGGCATTTGAATTTGCATTCAAAGGGAAAATTGAAAGAAACATGAGACAATAATGATTAGAAACTTGTTTAGCAAAATTAAGAACTTAACCCTAAGGGTTACTGTAGCATCATTACACCGGGGTGTTACAGTATTGGTCATCAATTGGTTTATATTGATTATTCCTTCTTGTCCTTGCCAGCCTCGCCGCACGCTGAGTCCTCCAAGGAGATGGAAGCTGTTGTTCAACAAGGAGGGTTTGCCTAGGCGCGGCTGGAATGATCATGAGAGTACAGGGTGGGGTCAGCTATATCTATCTATGGGGTGAGCTATAAGGGTTGAAACCTGAAGCTTATTAGAAAGGGTTGTTGATAAATGTTCAGTCTCATGTCTCAACTGGGTCATCTATAGTCTTTCTTCATAGCACAGTTGTTGGATCGATTTGTCAGTGACCACAATTTTCGAAGTCCACAACTGGACGTCATATATCCAGACAAACCGGAGTTAATACTATTAAAGTATTAATATGTTCACTATTTGAGATTACCATGATTATCCCTATGCACTAATTAATATGTTTTATGAAGCTGCTTTCGGTCAGCTAACCATTCGGGGAGAAGGTGTGCAATGAACGTATGAGCTTGGCAATACCCTGAGACAAAGATTACTCTGAGCAGGTGAAACTAAATATATCTTCACATTCAAAAGATGTTGACAATGTATACGAAGTCTGGACTGGTAGGGCTGCCCATCCATAGCACAAGCCTCAAGGTATGCATCCGACATCGTAGAAAACTTTGAATTTGCAAGTTTGCTTGGTTCAACGACCTACCTGTGCACCTCCCAGCCACATGCAAGTTTCCTCCATGCTAAAGGTGGCAGAGTGGATTGTATTTCCTTTTTAGCTTGTCCAAATTGCAAGTTCGATTGGTTACCCAACTCAGGTTTCAGCCCCTATGATTAGTTACTTGCTATAACTTCATCATGATGCAAGTTTTAAAGATTTTGGTCCAAACGTTATTTCTCTGCCACTATTTGGTCAATCCAGTCTTAGGTGCAAATGCTTAATACAAACACATGGATACAAGCTTCGTAGTACTCTTCCAGTTTGGAGTACCAAAAAGTATGAGTTTGAGTAGTATAGTGTTCAGATGTCATTTTCTTTGCTTTCTGTTTTTAATTGCATTTTTTCCGTTGTGCTATAAGAGATATGAATCCAAAGTAGAAAAAAAAATATTGTTGTTATCTAATGCTTCAAGTACCTCTCTCTTCGGAGCATCCCTTGAGCACAACACAAGGAAATGAGGATATGTACGCTACATAATGATTATCTTCAGAGCAATAATACACCAATGGAAATATATCTTCTAAAACCGTATGAATTTCCAATGTTTTAGTCAGTCTATCATTTTCATTATATATCATTTGGTGGATTAGCTACCTTTTGCAACTAAATTTTCTTTTGCTTCCATGATTAGTATTTTACATTTTTTATTTTTTTCAGTTTTACATGTATGCTTGATGACATGAAATCTAAACATCTATTTGTTTGACAGTGAGAGTTGTTTAACGTGTGATGAATCGTGGGGAGAGTCATGTCGTGTGATGCCATCGTTCAACAACCTCTAATTGTGCCACTCCTCGGTGTTGGAACCACATTGTCGAGGACATGTTAGTGTAAGATAAGAATTATATTCATCAAGAGAGTTTCCGCACAAAATTTCATAGATGTGGTGTTTATAATTTCATAAAGAATACATCTATATGATGTGAGGTTAGTCTTCTTGAACTCATTTTATTTCCATACTATTAATTATTAAGCATCCATCTCTTGGTATTAACATATTAGAAAAGATAATTTATTTTGGCCAGTGCCACTCAAGAGACGTGGATCAGTCTTGGGAAAGATAATTATTTTGTAAATGATTGAAAATCTATAAAATAAAGTAAATATGTTAATATAGTAAGTATATGACCATACAGTCCCGCTTTCACTGCCACCAAGGATGTGGCATCGCCACCACCATTGGTGCTGCCAAATAGTTGTCCTTTGCAAACCTTGATAATAGTTTGCAATGAGATTGTCAGAACAGTCTGCAATTAATTTAAAGAAAAAGTCCCCTTGGGGGTGATTATTTTCTTTTGAGCAGCAGCTTACATTTGATATTGTTATGCGAATGCACGCAGTTGCAAAAACAGAAGGGAATGGGCAAGAACCATCACAACATACTATACAAGAAATACAGAAGGATCTAGCCAAGTTGCCGGAAGATATTTTCCTGGACAAGGAGGATGACCCCCGGCCTCTCCATGCATGCAGCCTTTTGTGTCGGAAGATAGCATCGATCATGCATGCATCCCTTCTGGTCAATGAGACTGATAGTGGGTCATGATTGCCATGTGTGTCGATGCATATTCATACTTGTGTTTTGGGAGTTTATTGCCTGCATAACAACAAGAGTATTGGATGGGACGAGGCAAGCATGTATTTTGCTAGCATGGTCACTTCAGCCTTAGCATCTTTAGCGTATGTAGCCAAAGTAAGTGTGGTTGTACTACTATTGTAGAGCAGAGCTGGTTATCCCGAGCTTAATATGAGATCCAAGTCTCGTAGAGAGGGGTCAATGATAAGAAGCATATGTGGTACATCGTACTTGTGGTCCTCTCTTGAGAGAGCTATATGCTGCTTTAGAAGAAAGAAAAATAGTGTATAGATTGATCAAACTATAACGTCCTGGACACACCCGCCGGTGGTCGTTACTCCTCGCAGGATCTAGACTGGCCCCACATATCAATACTGGTCTTTTCTGCGCACTTTGTCGTCACTCGTGCGTACCCGGGAGCAACTTCCCGGTCGATCACCCATCCTGAAACTACTTCAAGCTGAGCACGCTTAACTTTGAAGTTCTGTCCGAATGGGCTCCCGGAAAAGAAGGAATTACTTATTGATATGAGTAGTCTATCATCCCTAATAAGCCAGACTATCACATACACCCCCACTCAGAGGAACCGACGTCCTCGTCGGGCCACAGGAACGTTCCCTCTTGGCACAAACGTCTGTGCATCCAGTCCGATACATGTGCCATGCCGTGTGGCACGACGGGTCACAAACGTCATAAATAACATGACCGAGCACCTGTCCGCAAACACTGGCGGAGGACCCCAGTGGGCAAGGTGTGGCCGCCGCCATACCTTGAATCGCTACAGAAATTCTTTTATACCTACGCTACTACGCAAGTCAAAGCTATCGCTGGAAAAATCATTAGCACAGCTGGGCCACGATGTTGGTTGTCGTTCGCTAGAATGGATAATGGGCCACGCCCAATGCAAACACAGCTGGGCCAAGTCGGCAAGATCCGATCGCCTGTACAAAACGCACGCCGCACACACACGGGACACCCAAAGCCCATATATGTTCTTCCGAAAAAAAAGCCCTTAGGGCATCTCCAGCCGTTCGGCACGGCCCCCCAGGACGCGCCGAAAACCGCCGCCTGGGGGCGAGCCGGCGCTAGCTTCGGCTTGGGTGTCAGTTCGTTCCCAGTCGCCGGCCCCCCAGGTCAGCCCCAGGCGCCGATATCGGTCCATTTTCAGTGCTTTCAGCCCATTTTCGACGCTTTTCAGCCCATTTCCGGCGCAAAACGGCCCAGGCTCGACGTTCTCGTCGATAGTTAATAGATAGTTCACATATATAGATAGATAGATATTTCATACGATAGATAGATAGTTCACATAGTCTTCTCATACGACCTACTACTAGTCATTCTCCGACTCGGACTCTTCCTCGGTGATGTCCTCCTCCGACGTCTCAGCGTAGGCGTCAAGGAACCGCTTGTCGGTGAAGTCCCAGGAGGACGCATCTCCTTGCTCGACGTTGGACTTAGCGACCACCCTCCGCGCTCGCTTGTCCTCGCGATAAGCCGCTCGCTCCTTCCTCCTCTTCTTCCTCTCCGCTCTCTTCTCGGCCAAGAACCGGTGCTCGTCGATGAAGTCTCGCGAGAAGTTTTGGCGCCACGTCGCCATGGCTTCCTCATCCATCTCGGCCAAGTGGAGACGGTGCGCCCGCCTACGGTTCTTCCGACGATCTTCGTCGGTTCTAAGCCGCCGGGGAGGCGCCAGCTCCTGTGCCCGCTCCAGAGTCGGCACGTCCGTGAAGTTCATGTCTCAACGGGAACGCCGGAGGCGCCACGCCGCAGCGTCGTACGCGCGGGCGCCCTCCTGAGCGGTGTCGAAGGTGTTCCGAGGCGGAGGCGCACATCGCCCCACTGAATCTCGGCGGAGTAGGTGCCGGACGGACGAACCCGGACGCCGCGGTAGCCCGCGCCTCCCCTGCGGCGAGGCGGCATGGGGGCACAGTGCATGTCGGCGACGAAGCAGCCAGCGGCCGGCGACGAAGCAGCCAGCGGCCGGAGGGGCGCAGTGGCAGTGAGGAGAGTGCGGTGGACGATGTGGATGCGGTGTGGGCGTTCACCGACGAGGTAGGATGCTTTTATATCCGGAGCTCGCGCGGCGAGAGGCGCATGCCAGGCGATGCGTGGCGGTCGCCCGTGGTGTCGGGCGACGCGACGGGTCGCTGGGGGCGGCATCAATGGCAGGCGACGGCTCGACAGTGCGGCAGCTTTGGCATTGATTCCTGTGGAAACCGAGGCGATGAAGACGACGACGCAGCACGTCGCTGATAGGGCGGGCCCATCCCGTTCGCGCCAAAAAAATGCCTCGCCCGGCGCCCCCAGGCGAGCCCAGCGCCCCGGGATCGGGTTGGTCCGCCGGCGCCAGTTTCGGCCCAATCCGGCGATTTTCGGAGTCCTGGGGACGCGACTGGGCCATTTTTTCGGCGACGGCGCCTAAAAAGTGGCCTAAGGAGACCTGTTGGGGGCGCGGCTGAATATACTCTTACACTCGAGAGCAATCATGAACTCACACACAACACACATGCATCAAACATGCGGTTCTGCCATGGTTAGTCTCGTAGCTCCACCTGTCATGGGTTGTGGTCTTGTAGCTCCACCATGATGAACCTTTCGTCCTAGTTGACATCTCTAATAGCTGCAACATCCTCCCTTGGCTGCAATACGCTTGCTACTCTGCTGTATGGCCCAGCTTATGTAGATATTTGCCTTTTTATTTGTTTTTGTTTCGTCTTTTTCATTGGTTTTTTTTCTCACTTATTACCCTTTTCCCCATTGTTTTTGTTTTCTTTTTGTGTGGAAATGCACAAACATATTATAAAAATATATGAACATAAATATAGACATGTATGTACGTATTATTCAAAAAATGCAAAGTTTTTATTAAATTGTTGGGCACTGCCATTGCCTGTGTCTTCTAGACATCATTAAAATCTTCACTATGGCTATGCATTAGATTGTTATTCTATTAAAATATGCTTATATTTTCATTCTAATTGGTTATTCTATTAAGGATCACATGAAAATAGTAATATGCATTGTTAATGTGTATTGACTATCATGGTTTCGCATAAAAAAATCCTTAAGAGTTTGCCACACCTTAAATTTTTTCCGTCCTCCGCCTCTGTCCGCAAACATCCGTGTAACCGCGAGGGTCGGCTCTGATACCAACTTGTAACGTCCCGGACACACTCGCCGATGGTCGTTACTCCTGACAGAATCTAGACTGGCCCCATGTATCAATACTAGTCTTTTCTGCGCACTTTGTCCTCACTCGTGCGCACCCGGGAGCAACTTCCCGGTCGGTCACCCATTCTAAAACTACTCCAAGCTGAGCACGCTTAACTTTGGAGTTCTGTCCGAATGAGCTCCCGGAAAAGAAGGAATTCTTTATTGATATGAGTAGTCTATCATCCCTAATAAGCCAGGCTATCACACAAACTCAACTTAAACCACCATATTGTAATTATTACTTATGAAGAATGTTACATTGGTTGTTTTTTGTTGTTGTCATTTTCTTACACTAGCATCAAGAACTATAAGCATGGTGGTATGAGAGACATGCAATGCAAGAAAGGTGTATTTGATCGAAAGTAGATGTATCTCTGAAAAATGCATTAGCTGAGACGTGTGTTGCACGTGCAAGCTTACTAGTTCAACCAAAAACAATCTATCTTGTAGATAGGTCGGCGTTGGTCTAGATAGATTGCTTTAGATAGATTGCTTTTTGTTTATATCTGCTAATATATGATCTTTATGCATGCACGTGTAGAAGCCACACAAAGCACGCCACACGCGTCCTCGTTCGACGCATCCCACCCTCCATTTTAAGACAGCAGCCACAGCCACAACCATAACCCATTCCCGCTCCACTCAGCACGTTTCGTTTGGAGCAAGCAACAACACATAACCGAGGCCGCTCTCTGACTCGGAGGAGGGAGTGATGGGCTGCCGGCAGACAGTGGTGGCCGCGCTGTTGCTGGCGGCAGCGCTGGCCGCGTGCGCGGCGACGCCGGCGATGGCTGAGCGCAGGAAACTCATCTTTTGGATGGCCCGCCATAACTACTCCGGCTGGGCCAAGCTCAATGGGCCCTTCTACAAGGGCGACTACCTCGGTACCTAGAAGGATTCGACGTTCTTTTTCTCTCGTGGTTTCTCCGGCTGACTCAATTTGTGTCATCGTGCGCAGTGTTCTATCACCCGGAGAAGAAGTTGGACGTGGTGGAGCTGAACAAACGCGGGTTCGACATGTGCGACACTAGAAACCCTATCCACCGCTACCCCGGCGGCGGTAATACCTACGTCCTGCTCAGCGAGGCCAAGTTCTACTACTTCACCTGCAGCGTCCGCGGATACTGCTCTGCCGAGATGCGCCTCGACATCCCGGTCCAGGAAAGGCGGCGGACGCCGGCCTCCGCACGCGACGACACGTCCGGCACTGCCATGGTGGAGTGCAGCGCCACCTCACCAGTGACTAGACCCGAGCGAGCTCGTAGGGCGAGAGAGACGGGCAGGGATGAGGACGAAGCGACGATGCAGTAGAAGGAACAAAATGTCCAGACATGGAGTCCTCCAGGCCTGGCCCGTAAATTAGGCGTCTCGTTGAAAAGATAATCATACTCATATGGACCAAAGTCAAATGATGTTCTGAAATAATTAGACCAAATGAAAATAAGAGAACAAATTAAAATGTGCAAAATGGATTGATGACGAGCATCCTCATGTACGTATCTACATCTTCTACGACACCACTTGGTCCTATGATAAGAGCCCGAGCAAAGGCTATCGAAGATAAGGTAAACTCGCTCGTCTCCGAAATACTACTTTCGTCACATGAGACATGGCTACTATCTAAGGCGGAAACCCTATGCATGATCAGGTACTTGGAGGATAGACTGGATCAACTACGTACAACGGACAAGACGGCGAGGACGATAGGTGCGAGGGCCAAGAGAAGATGCTGCCAGAAAATCATCAGCCACCGGACAACCGATCGGGACCGGACGTCCGACGCCTGACGACCTCAACAGCCAGAAGAAACCAGGCATGTGCAATCTACAGCGGCCGGATGACCGACACATACTGGACGTCCAATGACTTCCAGGCACCGGACGACCGAGAGATCCACCGGACAACCGGTGTCACATCACAGAAGGTTATTAACGGAAGTCTGAGCCTTCCGGACGACCGGCGACCGGACGTCCGATACCTGTCGGACGTCCGACACCTGCGCGTCCAAAATCTGTTGGGCCAAAGCCCATGTACCCTTTCGCCCACTTTCCCTATATATACTCTATCCCCTCCTCATAGTTAGGGTTAGCATTGTGATAGCTCATCTTAGACCTAGAGCTTTGCTCATCTAGTGGTTCTACTCCTTCGAGAGACCGCGGCCCCTCTACGGAGAAGATCCACACCGGATTCAATACCTCCTCATGGAGAAGACCATCAAGACCTCCTCACGAAGAAGACTACCTTTTGTATCGTCTGTTATTGTGTTTGGATCATCGTGATACTCGTGTTGTTTATCGATCTAGCATATGTGTAATCGTTCTCGTCATTCTTGAGCATTTTTCCCTTGTGACTTCTCTCCCTTTTTCCCGTGTTCATCGTGTTCTTCGTAGGATCTCCTTCATTTCGTGAAAGATCGGACTTAGGGTCTCCACCCTACATCATCGTGGTATCATGAGCCTTGGTTGATCATGAATTTGGAGCTCCTACCCTTGTTTTCTAGCCTTGTTTTGTTGATTTTGCCCCAATTTCGAAAATTCCCCACAAAAATAGCCCCAAAAATCTTTCTGTGATTTGTTGGTTTGATGAAGTTTTGTTGGATTTGATCCGTGAATTTGTTCGCCACAAGTGGATCTAGCTTTCCCCGTCTTTTCCTCAATTTTCACCTACAAATTCGGTCAATTTTGACCAACTTGGCCACCCAATCCACGAACCCTGGCCGTTTTGCCCGTGCCCAAAATCGCCCAGGCAACAGACGTCCTACACCCATTGGACGTCCGACGACCGCACGACCGAAAACCACCGGACGTCCGACAAACCCTGACGAAACTGATTTTTTTTTCAGCTTTCAATACACTTCCGCATACGCATATCCATACACATATACCTCCACATCCATTTACTCAAACCACCAACGCTTTCCGCAACCACCATTGCTTACCCACCATCACAACAATTTTGACTCGCTTTGTCTTGGATCATTTGAGTTGTGGTTTATCCGTTTCATTGGGTGTTTAGGCTAACTTGGAACGGAACGGCATTGACAAGACCACCTCTCAACCTCGACAAGGATGGTAACATCGACGACACCTTGTATATCCTACCTTGCATTTGCATTGATAACCCCTCATCGACCACTTTGCGTAGCTGTCCTATCGAGACTAGCCATTTGAGTATTGCCGGGCAACGACACTTGTGCACATTAATGATCATCTTGTTGAAGCATCATTACGAACTCATCGTGGTATCACTAGAGGTCATCTTGGTATCATCGATACGAGCTACAATTACATCGCATACAACATCGTGGTATCATCTTGATATCATACATCATATTGGTATCTTGTCATCATATCTTGTGTCACAAGGTTGTCATAGCATATACACAATTGCTATCTTGGTTCGAGAAGCATCGCATAAGTGCCCTAGCAAAAGAGCTCAAAGACAAAGAGCCAACCAAGCTTTTAAGCAAAAGAGAAAGATATAAGAAAAGAGCTTTTAAGCAAGAACCATGGAAACATTAAGATTGTCATACTTGATCATCTTGGATCATATCATCGAACCAACAAGCATATAGAATACTTGGGATAGAAGTCGTTGCATTTTTGCTTAGTAGGTCGTGCACAAGTCTCATATCCGCCTATTGTGCAATCGTGCTAGCATCTCTCTAGTGGTGTGCAACAAGAGCATTTTCCGTGGATTCCACATATTTTGCTCAACCTTGATTTGCACATCCCCATTCATCTATTTGCGAATGTGTTTCCGTGTACCACTTATAGCTATTGGTCTTCTTGTTGCATTTGCAAATTGCGGATCTTTTTCAACATCATTGAGTATTATTAACGATTGCATACTTTGGTCCACCATCCTAACCAAGCTCCACCAAAAGCTTTTATTGTGTAGGTGTGAGAGATCGACGAGATACGGTACCAATTGTGCTATTTATTTGCTACATCATTAAGTGATCTTTGATCCATCCTCAATATCGGTCAAGGTACATTTGGTATTGTTCTTTCCTTCTTCCACTCACATTCTTGCTTGGAATGATGGACTGGCCAACTACATTTATGAACCCGCTATTTGATGATCCTCAAGCATCAAACACCTACGTTACGAAGGTCCACCTATTTGGTGTTCAACGAGCTCTACATCAAGAGAATGAAGCTATGCAAGGGCGCATTGAGCTACTCACCACCGACTTGAGACATTCCGAAGCGCGCACACAAGAGCAATTCGACACCATCAACGCCAACATGTCTACTCACTTTGATGAGCTACGAACCTTGATGATCAATCGACACTCCTCCTCTTCATCATCTCAAAGACGGAGCCGCTCAAGTCCTCATACCGACTACACCTCCGGCTCAAGTACACCTACATCGAACACTCTTCGCCAAGCCGCGCGTCAAGACCGACATGACAACCGGAACCCACTTCACGGCAAGAGTTCACAAGAGCAATTTGAAGAGCAAGAACGTCGACGCCATCAAAACCAAGCTACACTTGAGCAAGCGTAAGAATGGCAATGTCTACGCCAACAAGAAGAAGAGCGAGCGCGCCTACACCAAGAAGACCAAGATGCCAAGGCACAACGCCAAGTACAACAACGACGAGAAGCAACATGCACGACATGACTCACATCGAGCCATCGCCGCATGCAACCGACACAATTGCCAATAGGAAGAAGCACCTCAGGATGAAGTTCAAGAAATGCGCTTTCAAGCGAGAACGCAACGCCAAGCTCCTCTTCAAGCTAGACAAGAACAACAAGCTCGAAAAGAACCACAAGTTCGGCAAGAGCACCATGACAATGAGCATCAACCACGCCAAGAGCAACATGAGGTTGACAATCCACCACATCAAGAACGCCCTCCCAATAGGCAAGCAAACAATGAAGAGCATTGCTATGGCAAGCTCAAATTCATAATGCCAAAGTTCTCCGTAAGCATTGATCCCGAAGACTATCTCTCATGGGCATTGAAAGTTGACAAGATCTTTCGACTCCACAACTTTGATGGAGAGAAGAAGATCGCAATGGCATCCCTTGAGTTCCAAGACTATGTTCTTATTTGGTGGGAGCAAGTCATTGAAATGTGAGAAGCAAAATGTGAACCACCCATCACTACTTGAAGTCAAATGTAGGATGTCATGAGAGCGCGTTTTGTGCCAACACAGTACAACCGCGACTTGTTCAAAAAGTTGCAACTCCTCAAGCAAGGAACCAAGTCTATTGAAGAGTATTACATTGAAATGGAGATTGCCATGATAAGATCCAACATCACGGAGAATGAAGAGAAAACAATGGTGATATTCTTGAATGGACTCAACTATCCTGTCAAGAAGATTGCGGATTTCCAACCATACACGAATCTCCTCGAGCTAGTACACCAAGCAACCAAAGCGAAGCGACAAGTACAAGAAGACTACAAGTACTCCAAGTTCACTTCCAAGAACTACGGCTCCTACAACCAAGCTTCAACGACTTTGGGACCACCTACCTCTACCAAACCATCTACAAGCATAGGTGACAAGTCAAGCTTCAAGTCTTCGATAACATCTAGTCATCCTCCAACTACGAACAACTTCAAGCCGAGAGCTTCATCATCTACAACTCCAACCGAGGATACCTCCAAGACGAGCAACATCAAATGTTTCGAATGCCAAGGACGAGGCCATAAGTCATTTGAGTGCAAGACCATTCGGACCATGATCATCAACGACGATGGCTCCTATGACTCTATGAGCGATGACGAGATGGAAGCCCTTGAGCACGTAGCAATGCATCGCCAAGTGAATGAAGATGAAGACAATCAAGTCTTTTTGTGACAATGATGCAAGTACCAATCTCGTTGTCTCCAAAGTATTGACACTCCAACATCAACAAGATGAAGACCAACGTTGTCACATCTTCCACACCAAGGCTGGCATCAACAGACGTTTCGTCAAGTTATCATCGATGGAGGAAGTTGTCACAACTTGGCAAGCGAAGAGCTATGTGACATGCTTCAATTGGTCAAGACGAAGCACCCTCACCCCTACAAGGTCCAATGGCTTAGCGATGCAAGAACTATTTGAGTCGAGCACACCGTGCAAGTATCCTTCAAGATCGGCGCCTATGAGGACACCTTGGAATGTGATGTGGTACCTATGTCCGTTTGCCACCTCCTTCTTGGAAGGCCATAGCAATACGATCGCGGAGTCACCCACAACGGGCATACCAATCACTATAGTTTCAAGATGACGGGCAAGGAGTTTGTGCTACGCCCCATGTCACCAAGTCAAGTGGTCGCCGACAAGCAAGTATCTACCAACCATCGTGGAGAGAATGGTGAGAGAGTGATCCACCAAAAAGAGAATGAGAGCCACAAGCCCAAATTGAGTGCCTCCACGATGAGCGACAAGAAGCAACTAGTGTTATTTGCCACCAAAAGTGAGATGAGAGATGATGTGAGAACTCATCGAGTGTCTATCACCTTGTGCTCCTATGCAAAGGAGAAGAGGAACCACCTAACACCTCACCACCCCTACCTTTAGTGTTGTCTCAATTGTTGCAGGAATACCAAAATGTCTTTCCCGATGAGCTACCTCCGAGACTACCTCCTCTTCGCGGCATCGAGCACCGCATCGACCTCATCCCCGTAGCGCCTCTTCCTAACAAGCCACCTTACCGCGTGAACCCGGAAGAGACCGAGGAGATCCAACGGCAAGTCCAACAACTCATTGACAATGGCCACGTACGCGAAAGCATGAGACCTTGTGCCGTTCCGGTAATCCTTATCCCCAAGAAAGATGGTACTTATCGCATGTGTTCGGATTGTCATCCCATTAATGTTATCACCGTTAGATAACATCACCCCTACCACGCTTAGATGATATGCTAGATGAGATTAGCGGAGCCACAATCTTTTCCAAGATTGATTTTAAGAGTGGCTACTATCAAATCCGCATACAAGAGGGTGATGAGTGGAAAACTGCTTTCAAAATGAAGTTAGGGTTATATGAATGGCTTGTTGTGCCTATGGGTTTATCCGAAGCACCCGACACGTTTATGAGAGTGATGCACTATGGTCTTAGGCTGTACATTCGTATCTTTTTAGTAGTCTACTGATACGTATCCAACGTATCTACTTTTCCAAACACTTTTGCCCTTGTTTTGGACTCTAACTTGCATGATTTGAATTGAACTAACCCGGACTGACGCTGTTTTCAGCAGAACTGCCATGGTGTTGTTTTTGTGCAGAAATAAAAAGTTCTCGGAATCGCCTAAAAATCAACGGAGATTTATTTCAGAAAATATAAAAAATACTGGCAAGGAGATCCACACCTGGGGGCCCACGGGCCGTCTTCGAGGGTGGGGGGCGCGCCCCCCTTCCCAGGGCGCGCCCCCTGCCTCGAGGGCAGCCCGGTGCCCCACCGACGTACCCCCAGGTCCTATATATTCCGTTTCGTGGAGAAAAAATCAAGGAGAAAGAATTATCGCGTTTTACGAGACGGAGCCGCCGCCAAGCCCTAATCTCTCTCGGGAGGGCTGATCTGGAGTCCGTTCGGGGCTCCGGAGAGCGGAGATCGTCGCCATCGTCATCATCAACCTTCCTCCATCTCCAATTCCATGATGCTCACCATCGTGCGTGAGTAATTCCATCGTAGGCTTGTTGGACGATGATGAGTTGGATGTGATCTATCATGTAATCGAGTTAGTTTTGTTAGGGTTTGATCCCTAGTATCTACTATGTTCTGAGATTGATGTTGCTATGACTTTGCTATGCTTAATGCTTGTCACTAGGGCCTGAGTGCCATGATTTCAGATCTGAACCTATTATGTTTTCATGAATATATGTGTGTTCTTGTTCCTATCTTGCAAGTCTATAGTCACCTACTATGTGTTATGATCCGGCAACCCCGAAGTGACAATAATCGGGACCACTCCCGGTGATGACCATAGTTTGAGGAGTTCATGTATTCACTATGTGTTAATGCTTTGGTCCGGTACTCTATTAAAAGGAGGACTTAATATCCCTTAGTTTCCAATAGGACCCCGCTGCCACGGGAGGGTAGGACAAAAGATGTCATGCAAGTTCTTTTCCATAAGCACGTATGACTATATTCGGAATACATGCCTACATTGCATTGATGAACTGGAGCTAGTTCTGTGTCACCCTAGGTTATAACTTCTACATGATGAATTGCATCCGACGTACTTTACCCTCGAAAACTGTTGCGATCCCCTACACTTGTGGGTTATCAAGACTATTTTCTGGCGCCGTTGCCAGGGAGCATAGCTCTATTCTTTAAGTCACTTGGGATTTATATCTGCTTATCACTATGAAGAATTTGAAGGACTCAAAAACCAAGATCTTACCCTCAATTACGAGGGGAGGTAAGGAACTGCCATCTAGCTCTGCACTAGATTCTCCTTCTGTTATGAGTAAACTTGCGACACCTACTCCTGCTATTGAATCTGATATGTCGTATGTTCTTGATGATGCTACTTCTGCTATGTATGATGAAACTACCTCTATGCCTGATACCGTGCCACTAGGTGAATTTCTAGATGAACAAATTGCTAAGGTTAGGGAGAGTGCAAATGTTGATGATATTTATGAAAGTGATGATGAAACTACTCCCAATAGATATGAATTGCCTGCTGTGCCTGAGGGTTATGTTATGGATGAAGAAACTGCTAGAGACTTTCTTGCTTGCAATGATAGATATGATCTTAAGAAGTTATTAGCTAAGTTGAAAGAAAAGTCCTTGAATGCTAGAATGAAACATGCCCCTTCTTTTGCTACTTCACCTATCTGTGTCATTGATAAGGATTATGAATTCTATGTTGATCATGAGTTAATTACTTTGGTTGAATCTGATCCTTTCCATGGCTATGAGTCTGAAATTGTTGTGGCACATCTTACCAAGTTGAATGATATAGCCACCCTATTTACCAATGATGAAAAGATTCGCTACTACTATATCCTTAAGTTGTTTCCGTTCTCGTTAAAGGGTGATGCTAAGACTTGGTTTAATTCTCTTGATCCTGGTTGTGTGCGTAGTCCCCAGGATATGATGTATTACTTTTCTGCTAAATATTTTCCCGCACATAAGAAACAAGTTGCCTTACGGGAAATATATAAATTTGCTCAAACTGAAGAAGAGAGTCTCCCACAAACTTGGGGGAGGTTTCTCCAGTTACTTAATGTTTTGTCTGATCATCCTCTTGAGATGCATGATATACTTGATCTCTTTTATAATGGACTAACCGATGCTTCCAGAGACCACCTGGATAGTTGTGCTGGTTGTGTTTTCAGGGAAAGAACAGTGGAACAAGCTGAATTACTATTGAATAATATGCTAGCCAATGAAAATAATTGGACACTTCCTGAACCAGCCCCTAAGCCAACTTCGAAGAAGAGAGGTGTTCTATTTCTCAGTCCTGAAGACATGCAAGAGGCAAAGAAATCAATGAAAGAAAAAGGTATTAAAGCTGAAGATGTTAAGAATGTACCGCCTACTGAAGAAATACATGGTCTTAATAATCCGCCACAGGTAGTAAAGGTAAATTCTCTTTATAGATTTGATGAAAGCGATATTCCTCGTTACAAGTCTGCTAGCCAATGCTTAGATGAGTTTGACAATTTTATTGTGAAACAAGAAAACTTCAATGCTTATGTTGGTAGACAATTACAACACAATGCTCATATGATTGAACGCTTGAGTGATTATCTGTCTAGTGCTAAAGATGAACTGAAACTTATTAGTATACATGCTTCCATGGTCACCACTCAAGTAGAACAAGTACTTAAGGCTCAGAATGATTTGCTCAATGAATTAAATACTAAGAATAATGACTATGTTGTTAGAGTTGCAACTAGAGGGGGTAAAATGACTCAGGAACCTCTGTATCCTGAAGGCCACCCTAAGAGAATTGAGCAAGATTCTCAGAGAGCTAATTTAGATGCACATAGTTCTTCTAAGAAGAAGAAAAAGAAAAATGATAGAAATTTGCATGTTTCTAGTAAACCTGTAGCTCACCACCCTGGGAATCCCAATGATATATCTGTTTCTGATGCTGAGACACAATCTGGTAATGAACATGAACCTAGTGATAATGTTAATGGTGATGTTCATATTGATGCTCAACCTAGCAATGATAATGATGTAGAGATTGAACCTACTGTTGATCTTGATAACCCACAATCAAAGAATCAACGTTATGATAAGAGAGACTTTGTTGCTAGGAAACACGGAAGGGAAAGAGAACCATGGATTCAGAAACCCATGCCTTTTCCTCCAAAACCATCCAAGAAAAAGGATGATGAGGACTTTGAGCGCTTTGCTGAAATGATTAGACCTATCTTTTTGCGTATGCGTTTGACTGATGTGCTTAAAACAAATCCTTATGCCAAGTATATGAAAGACATTATCACCAACAAAAGAAAGATACCTGAAGTAGAAATCTCCACCAATCTTGCCAAATACACTTTTGAGGGTGGAATGCCTAAGAAATTAGGAGATCCAGGAGTACCTACTATACCTTGCTCCATTAATAGAAACTATGTTAAAACTGCTTTGTGTGATCTTGGAGCCGGTGTTAGTGTTATGCCTCTCTCTTTATATCGTAGACTTGACTTGAGTAAGTTGACACCTACTGAAATATCCTTGCAAATGGTTGATAAATCAACTGCTATACCTGTCGGTATTTGTGGGGATGTGCCTGTTGTAGTTGCAAATGTTACTATTCTAACAGACTTTGTTATACTTGATATTCCCGAGGACGATAGTATGTCTATTATTCTTGGAAGACCTTTTTTGAATACTGCAGGGGCTATTATTGATTGCAACAAAGGCCATGTCACTTTTCATGTCAATGGTAATGAGCATACGGTACACTTCCCGAGGAAACAACCCAAGGTCCATAGTATCAATTATATTGGAAAAACTTCAACTATTACTATTGGAGGTTTTGAGTTTCCTATTCCTACTATCAAGAAGGCATATGACATACTTATTGTTGGGGACATACATATCCCCATTGAGGTAACATATTGTTATTCAAAAATTCTCCGGTTTCATGTTACTCGGAAAGAGTTTATTAACAAGACCTGATCAACCTTGTTAATGAATTCCTTTTGATGAGCATGGGATAGGTGAATCTAGATAGCACAAACCTTTTGTACCCTCCTTTTACTTTCTGTTAATTAGGTTAAATAAAAGAAAAATAGCATTATCTGTCTGTTTCCAGACTTATCCATGCAATAAAAAATATCTCAAAAATAAAAGTTCTCCAGATGCCATGAAAATGAAATATGATTTTTTCTAGAATATTTAAGAAAATATGACACTAAACACACAACGAGGGGAGCCAACACCTGGCCTCGAGGGCACAGGGCACGCCCCCCTTCACAGGGCGCGCCCCCTGCCTCGAGGGCCCCACGTGGCCCCCCTCCACTTATCCTTTCACCCATGCTCTTCTTCTTCCTCCCAAAAAAATCCCCAACCAGCTCAAACTTGAGCTCTAGCTCATTTTGCTGCCATTTTTGATCTCCTTGCTCAAAGCACCATTCACCAAACTGTTTGGAGAGATTGTTTCTTGGTATGTGACTCCTCCATTGGTCCAATTAGTTTTTGTTCTAGTGCTTTATTTGTTGCAAATTTGTGCTGCTGTGGTGACCTTGTTCTTGAGCTTGAATGTCAAATTTTCTTGGTCCCAAGTAGTTCTAATGCATGATATAGCTTCTAGGCACTTATAGGAGTTGTTGCTATCAATCTTGTTGAGTTTGGTTAACTTTTATTTGTGAGTTACTAAAAATTTTAGAAAAATTCAGAAAAATGTCTAGGAAAAACTTCCAAGGTGGTCCTTCAAGGAAGCAAGGACCAAGGCTCGCGTTCCGTGAGCCGGATGATGAACCACCGAGGGATGCTGATGTGCGGCCTTGTGAATGGCCGTCGGATGAATTTATGAGTCAAGAAGGCATCAAAGACGAATTCTACGCATATGTGCGTAATGCTGACCTCGAGGACTTCATGCAAGATAAGTGCATCCAATACCGTGGCTTGACTGATAGCTTTGTGAGAAGGTTTACATTTTCATCTTCACGTAATTCTCACACTGTCTTGTTTGATCTATATGATAAATCTTATACCATGGACTTAGAGGATTTTAATAAAGCCTGCAAGCTCCCACAGTGGGGCAGTATGAGTGATCCTCATAAATCTGAATGTAGAGAATTTTTTGCTAGTATTAAAGTGGGGGAATCCAGAGACATCACACAAGCCACCACTGGGAGCATACATTTTCCTGCTATTCATTACTTTGCTCTCTTTATCGGTAGATGCATAAATGGTAAAGATGAAGCCTGTCACATGTGTGTCCCTGATCTCAGCGTTCTCAGGAGTGCTGTACTAGGTGATGATGGCTTCTCGCCCCTCGTTGGTTACCCCAAGTGGAAGGTTTCAGATGTAGCATAGCGGAAGTTTTCCCTTGGCAAAGATACCAAGGATCGAATCCCGTGAGACTCCGAGGGTCAACAAGAAGGTGTCAATAGCGCCAGAGACTTTTGCTTGACTGGACCTGCACACAGATACAAATAACTTTGCTCCCAACGAGTACAGAGAGGTTGTCAATCCCTCCGGCCTTGTCGTTTACAAAGGATCAAACGCAAGAGATAATAGTGATAGGTATGACTGCAACTAGTAAATAAGAACAGGAAGTAAATAGCGGGTGTGATCAGTGATGGTAATATGGACCGGGGTCCCATGATGTTTACTAGTGATGTCTCTCTCCCAAAAGACGATAAAACAGCTAAGTGAGGTAAACGAATTACAGCTGGGCAATTGACAGGATTATGTGCGTAAACCAATGCTAACTATGCTGCAAAGAAAGGTAGAGGCTCAAAAGCATGGGCGGTACGCCAAGGCAAGTAGACCGAAATCCATCTGCATCTACTACTAATCATCCACCTTGAGATATCTATCCAGAACATCTCGCTGGTATTAAGTTGCGAGTCCCACCCATAGTGTAAACTCAAAGCAACAGACAACTGCATTAAAAGAACTTTGCGTAAAGTAAACAATCCTTGCACCCGCAAGTACAAGCACCGTTGTTTTCCCCCTTGTGGCAACAACACATCCCCTAGACTCATGTTTCTGTCACTCAAGCTAGTCATCGAGGGGCATGAACCCACAATCAAGCATAACGTTCCCTCTTGGAGTTACTACCTACTACTTGGCCAAAGCAATAAACATCAACGGAGAACATGCAACAATTACTCAAGAACATAAATATAAAAGAGGTGAATCAAATATATTACTCACACACAATCTGAACATAATCTCATAATCCATCGGATCCCAGCAAACTCATCATAGCAACAACATAAGGATTACATATGTGATTCGATCATGTAGGGCAGCTCACGAGGTCTAATCGGTGAAGAACAAAGAGGGGAGGAGAACATCACATAGCTACTGGTCATGGACCCATGGTCCAAGGGAGACTACTCACAACTCATCCGGGAGGCGTCCATGGTGGTGGAGAAGCTCCCGGTGGTGGTTCTCCCCTCCGGCAGGGTGCCGGGAAGAGTTCTTCTGGTGCTCCCGATCTTGGAAGCGCGGAGGCGGCGGAACAGAGATGAGATCGCGAAAAAGGGTTCCGTCCTCGAGGGTTTCGGGACGCGGTGTAAATATATGCCAAAGGGGGGGCATCAGAGGAGGTAAGGGGGGCCCAAGCGCCCCCCGGGGCGGCCAGGAGGGGGGCCGCCCCCTCAGGGCGCCTGGAGCCCCTGTGGCCCCCCTCTGGCCCTACTTCTGCTGCATGGAATCTTCTGGAGCGCTGATTTTTTATATATTTTTCCCGGAATTTTTCTGGCAATTTAAGTAATGGGAAAACCTGAAATACAAAAACAACAGAAAACAGAAACAGGCACTGGGGTGCACTAAGTTAATAGGTTAGTCCAAATATGATCAAAAGTGTATGAAAGTGCATAAATATCATAGCAATATCACACAAAAGAGGCATGGAGCAAGCATAAATTATAGATACGTTTTGGACGTATCAACATCCCCAAGCTTAATTCCTGCTCGTCCTCGAGTAGGTAAATGATAACAAGCATAATTTCTGTGGTGACATGCTACCAACCATATAAGAACTTTTCACAGTCACATGACAAATGCTTACTGAGATAATGAATCTTTAGTAATTAAGTTGCCTCATGAGAATATCACAAAGAACTGAAAGTTTTACAATATGATACTGAAACACCCAATAGATTTGTAGTGAGCATGGTGTGCAAACATGACAAAGTGATACCTCGCCTGCCCCCTTTAGTGAAGCAAAACATAAATGCAGGAGCACCTCCGAAGTTTAAGTGACGACTAGATACAATGGTTTCAGAATAAGTGATATCATAATCATGCAGAAGACAATGGTACTTTGGGACAATGCACATTACACTCAGAATGACAATCATGCTCTCAATAGTTGGTGCTTTGAAGAAAGAAGGTGGAGACTCTCGAACCGTGGCTTTTGATGGTAAGGTTGAAAACCCGTGGTTGGAAGCAAAGACTAAACATGTACCAGAGCTCTTGGTTTTTTTAAAAACAGAGGTAAAAATTATTTTTGGGATATGCATATTTCGTCAACGAATGCTAGTAGATAACTCAATTACTTCTCGAGCTGGACAAGTTTCGAGGAACGGCTCCCGCACGGGGACGATCACATCCCCTTAATCTCCTTTGTTTATCACTGCCAAAAGTTTTCTGATTTCTCATGAACAAAGCGTGAAGGAGGGTTTGTTTGTTGTATTTTTTTATGAGCCGGGTGCACTCTTTGCCAGTTCCTTCTCGTATTAGGGGTTTGCAGATTAGACATGCAATCCCGGGGTAAAACTTGTCCAACTTAAAAAGATCATGAATTAACTACTACTTCCTCATGAGCTAAAACAGAGGCACAAAAGAGAAATGCTTTTGAATAATTTTGAGATGGTACAAGAAAGTCTTCGCTAGGAATGGCAAGTAAATACCATGTATAGGAAGGTATGGTGGACTCATATGGCATAACTGGTTTCAAGGATTTTGGATGCACAAGCAGTCAGTTCGCTTAGTACAGGTGAAGGCTAGCAAAAGACTGGGAGCGACCAACTAAGAGAGCAATGACGGCCATAATCATGCAGAGCGACAAAGCAACATTGAATCGGGCATGGAAGTTATATCGCTACTCAGAAATTAAAGATCATCAAGGCTTGATAGACTTTCTTTACAGTCTTAAATATGCGTGAGCATATGCCAAGTCAATCAAAATAAATTCTTGGAGGAAGATATCACTAAACCATACCACATCATAGGCAAACAAATCATGCTGGTACTTCAATAACACATTAAGAACCCCCACCTATTTGAGACTAACCATAAGAAAACATGAACTACTAAGCACCATTATGCACATAGCATTTTTATCATAGACATATCAACCAGTGCCACGGAAGCCAACTCTCTTAACAAGATAAGCATGATAACTCAAGAGAGTTCCAGAAGCAACCAACTAAGCAAAAGCTCTTTCAAAAGAAAAGCATGAAAACTAAGAGCTAAACATGACAGTTCCTATTGAAAGACAAAGAACATACACAGCAAAGATAAGCATGAAAATCCTATGTTGTGTTCTAAGTTGAAGTGGAGCGTGTTTCTCTCCCACACAAAGAAGGCTGGGTTCTAACTCGTTATGAACAAGCAAAGCTAAAGAAAACGAAAAAGGAAACTAAAAGCAAGACGCTCCAAGCATAGCACATAACGCATGAAGTGATTAAAATATAGTGGAACGAAAGACGAACTGATAATTGTTGATGGAGAAGGGGATGCACGGGGGCATCCCCAAGCTTATACGCTTGAGTCTTCTTGAATATTTCTTGGGGGTGCACGGGGGCATCCCCAAGCTTGAGCGTTTGACCCTCCAGAATCTTTTTATCATCTTCCCTCGCACACTTGAAAACTCCCTTCATACATAACTCATCATAATCTGATTAGCGAGGTTAGTACCCATAATAAAATAATTTTTCCTTGCTGGAAATAAGGATAATCTTGAAGGGCTACTGTATCTCAAGATTGCCAAAAGGTTTTTGCAAAGAAAAAGCAAGCTCAAGGTTTGCAAAACGAAGAAAAGGCAAAACAGGACAGAATCTGTGAAAAACAGACCAGCAGGTAGTAAATAATTTTTTCGGGGCACTTCTGCAACTCAAATCAAAAAACTCAGAACAGACGCCCGAAAGCCAATTGTATAGAGCATGCTGTCGAAAAAATTCAGACCAAAAAGATGATCTGGTGATTTTATACGAATTTTTCTGTCCAAGGACAGAATCTGTTTCCTGGACAGCACGTCACAACTTTTGAACTTTCTTGCAATCAGAGGCTAAACTTGGCACAAAGCTGAAAAGTAAAGATACAATAATGATGCTACTGTAGTAACAAACATCAAGACACAAAAAAAGAAAAATAAAACTTTATTCATTGTGGGCTGCCTCCCAAAAGCGCTTTCTTTTATGCCTTTAAGCTAGGCATAATGCAAAGAGATCAAGTTTTATCAAGAGTAAAAGAATAGCTAGCCCGTATAACGGACTCAAAAGGTAACTTAATCTTCTTTATAGGGAAGTGTTCCATCCCTTTCTTGAGAGGAAATTGGAATTTTATATTCCCCTCTTTCATGTCAATGATAGCACCAACGGTGCGAAGAAAAGGACGTCCCAAAATAATTGGACAAGAAGGTTCACATTCAATATCCATAATAGTTAAATCAACGGGAACATAATTGTCATTGACAATGGTAAGAACATCGTCGATCCTCCCCAAAGGTTTCTTTATGGAAGAATCAACAAGACGAACACCAAAAGAACAAGAATCAAAAGGTTTCAATTTAAGCATGTCATATATTCTTTTGGGCATAACGGAGGTACTAGCTCCAACATCACATAAAGCATAGCAAGAGAAGTTATTCAACTTAATTTTGATCATAGGATCCCAACCATCTTCTAGCTTTCTAGGTATGGAGGCTTCTACCCTAAGTTTCTCCTCCCTAGCTTTGATAAGAGCATTAGTGATATGCTCTGTGAAGGCAAGATTAAGCGTGCTAGTGTGGGGATCTCTAGACATTCTTTGTAAAAAGGTGACAACTTCTGAGAGACTACAATTATCAAAATCAATTTTATCATTATTGAGCAGAATTGTAGTGTCATCTTCTTTGTTTGAATTGCTCTCTATTATAAGAGTTTGAACATCTTCCCAAGTTTGGGGAAGTATAGGAGCAACTTTAAACAGGGGCTCATACTTTTTTCCTGGAAGACCATGCCATGGGCATAACTCTCCATTAAAACTAACATAATCACAAGGTTTATTACTTTTGTAGATCCCGACAGTGGTGATTGGCGTGATGGAAGAAGCGGTGTACTCCTCCCAATTAGTGTTTTTGGTGGAACCCATAGCAGCAGCAAGCAAGATAACTATTTGTGTGATTTTTGATAGAAGGAACTAAAGCAAAATCTGAAAGGTAAACTAACAAGACTAATAAGCAAAGATAAAAGGTAGCGTGCAACTCCCCTATCTTGAAGAGTGAAGTCCCCGGCAACGGCGCCAGAAAACTTTGCTTGATGGCTTCTCACCCCTCGTTGGTTACCCCAAGTGGAAGGTTTGAGATGTAGCGTAGTGGAAGTTTTCCCTTGGCAAAGATACCAAGGATCGAATCCCGTGAGACTCCGAGGGTCAACAAGAAGGTGTCAATAGCGCCAGAGACTTTTGCATGACAGGACCTGCACACAGATACAAATAACTTTGCTCCCAACGAGTACAGAGAGGTTGTAAATCCCTCCGGCCTTGTCGTTTACAAAGGATCAAACGCAAGAGATAATAGTGATAGGTATGACTGCAACTAGTAAATAAGAACAGGAAGTAAATAGCGGGTGTGATCAGTGATGGTAATATGGACCGGGGTCCCATGATGTTCACTAGTGATGTCTCTCTCCCAAAAGACGATAAAACAGCTAAGTGAGGTAAATGAATTACAGCTGGGCAATTGACAGGATTATGTGCGCAAACCAAACCTAACTATGCTGCAAAGAAAGGTAGAGGCTCAAAAGCATGGGCGGTACGCCAAGGCAAGTAGACCAAAATCCATCTGCATCTACTACTAATCATCCACCTTGAGATATCTATCCAGAACATCTCGCTGGTATTAAGTTGCGAGTCCCACCCATAGTGTAAACTCAAAGCAACAGACAACTGCATTAAAAGAACTTTGCGTAAAGTAAACAATCCTTGCACCCGCAAGTACAAGCACCATTGTTTTCCCCCTTGTGGCAACAACACATCCCCTAGACTCATGTTTCTGTCACTCAAGCTAGTCATCGAGGGGCATGAACCCACAATCAAGCATAACGTTCCCTCTTGGAGTTACTACCTACTACTTGGCCAAAGCAATAAACAGCAACGAAGAACATGCAAGAATTACTCAAGAACATAAATATAAAAGAGGTGAATCAAATATATTACTCACACACAATCTGAACATAATCTCATAATCCATCGGATCCCAGCAAACTCATCATAGCAACATCATAAGGATTACATATGTGCCTCGATCATGTAGGGCAGCTCACGAGGTCTAATCGGTGAAGAACAAAGAGGGGAGGAGAACATCACATAGCTACTGGTCATGGACCCATGGTCCAAGGGAGACTACTCACAACTCATCCGGGAGGTGTCCATGGTGATGGAGAAGCTCCCGGTGGTGGTTCTCCCCTCCGGCAGGGTGCCGGGAAGAGTTCTCCTGGTGCTCCCGATCTTGGAAGCGCGGCGGCGGCGGAACGGAGATGAGATCGCGAAAAAGGGTTCCGTCCTCGAGGGTTTCGGGACGCGGTGTAAATATATGCCAAAGGGGGGCATCAGAGGAGGTAAGGGGGGCCCAGGCGCCCCCCCGGCGCGGCCAGGAGGGGGGCCGCCCCCGCAGGGTGCCTGGAGCCCCTGTGGCCCCCCTCTGGCCCTACTTCTGCCGCATGGAAGCTTCTGGAGCGCTGATTTTTTATATATTTTTCCCGGAATTTTTCTGGCAATTTAAGTAATGGGAAAACCTAAAATACAAAAACAGCAGAAAACAGAAACTGGCACTGGGGTGCACTAAGTTAATAGGTTAGTCCAAATATGATCAAAAGTGTATGGAAGTGCATAAATATCATAGCAATATCACACAAAAGAGGCATGGAGGAAGCAGGAATTATAGATACGTTTTGGACGTATCAGGTGACAGGCAATATAATTTAGGAGCAATTGTTGCACGTAGGCTACACCATAATGGTTCGAATGGAGATTTAGTTGGTGGGATCTATGCTACTCGCATAGCCCGCTATCTTGGTGTGTCTGTGCACCCTTATGATAACCCCCTACCTACTGTTTATTTAGACTGTAATGCTATGGCTAGTTACCGGTTTATAGAGTGGGATAATCAAACTCTCAAATATCGACTAATCTTTAACCGGCAGCATGCCATCCCTATTGTTCTTCCTACCCCTACTTTGTTTAACTTTTAGGAAAAAGGAAGATACACTATGACTATGGAAGAGGCAAATGCCTATTATAACATGACAGAGGCAAACCGCCTTCGAGCTACAGCTCAGCATGCAGCATTTGTTGCATCTCAGTACGACCCCAACTACAACTTTGGATATCCATCAGGCCAGTACTGGCCATAGGCCAACTTAGGACAAAACCTAAGCTTGGGGGAGTACATGTTTCTCACCGACTTACTTTCATGTTCACACTTATTCTAGCTGTCGGTGCTCACACTCTTTCACTATACCATCCATGCTTAGTTTAAATTTCTTTTTCTTAGTCTTTTTCTTGTGTCCTAGAAAAACCCAGAAAAACAAAAAAAAATTAGTCGTAGCTTCCAGCTAGTTTACTTTCTTTGCTTGTAGTAGTAATTAAAAATGAAAACCCAAAAAGATTTACCGTTCTTCTTTTGCTTGTTGGGAGCTTTACCGTGTAAATAGTTTATTTTCTTTTCTTTAGGGGTTAAGAGTAGAAGACCATGATTAAAATGCTTGTTGGCTCTCATATGCTTTGTTGTTGATTTAACCTTGAGCCATATTACCTTGTCTTCTCTCTTGTATTAAATGTCTGCAGATTCCAGCTTAGTCCAATGCACGTGCACTATCATTATTTTCCACACCGTTCGGTCGTGCGAGTGAAAGGCAATAAGGATGATATACGATGAACTAATTGAGATGAGAACAGCTGGTATGAACTCGACCTCTCTTATTTTTGTAAATATGATAGCTCGTCGTTCTTGATTCAGCTTGTTATGAATGAAACATGTTTGCAATGACAATTAGAGATCATAGCTGCTTGTGCCATGCATAATTAGCTGAGAGTTTATAATGGTCTATCTTGCGTGCCAACATGATATTAAAATGGTTGTGATGTGGTATGATGGGTGGTATCCTCCTCTGAACGATTTAAGTGACTTGACTTGGCACATGTACACGCATGTAGTTGAAACAAAATCAACATAGCCTTCACGATATTTATGTTCATGGTGACTTATATCCTACTCATGCTTGCATTCATTGTTGATTAATTTTAATGCATGTTCATGATCGTTGTTGCTCTCTAGCTGGTCGCTTCCCAGTCTCTTTCTAGCCTTCACCTGTACTAAGCGGGAATACTGCTTGTGCATCCACTTCCATAAACCCCAAAGTTATTCTTTATGAGTCCACCATACCTTCCTATATGCGGTATTTACCTGCCGTTCCAAGTAAATTTGTATGTGCCAAACTCTAAACATTCAAATGAAATTCTGTTTTGTATGCTCGAACAGCTCATGTATCAACTAGGGCTGTCTATATCTTCCATGCTAGGTGGGTTATTCTCACGATGAGTGGACTCCGCTCATCATTCACTAGAAAATGGCTGGTAATCGGGATACCCAGTCCCATGCTCTAAATCATAATAATTAAACAAAACTTCCCTAGGGTTGTTGCTTGTTTGGACGGTAACCCGTGGATTCGGCTGGCCGTGGAGTGTGCTTGTTGGTGGTTGGGGGAGTATAAACTTTTACCATTCTGTTTGGGAACCGCCTATAATGTGCGTAGCATGGAAGATATCGAGATTCTTGGTTGTTATGTTGACAATGAAAGTATACCGCTCAAAATGTTATTCAATCTCTATTTAAAAATCGAGCTCTGGCACCTCTACAAATCCCTGCTTCCCTCTGTGAAGGGCCTATCTATTTACTTGTATGCAGAGTCATCATCCTCTTATCAAAGAGCACCAGTAGGAGGGCACATGTGTCGTTGCATGTATTAATATTAATTTGCATTGAGTATGATCATGACTGGATCTCTTTTACCATGAATTACAATGTCTAGTCAGTCCTTGATCTTTAAAGGTGCTCAGCATTTATGTTTTGCGGTCTCAGAAAGGGCTAGCGAGATACCATCCTGTTATATCATATCATGATTGTTTTGAGAAGTGTTGTCATCTGAGGTTTATTATTATTGCTCGCTAGTTGATTATGCTATTGATGTAAGTAGTCTTGAGACCTGAAAGTTATTGTGAATGTCGTTAGTTCATGATCTTGTTGAAAACCTGAATGCTAGCTTACATATTTACAACAACAAGAGCAAACAGAGTTTGTCAAAGTTTTTCTTTATCACTTTCAGTTTATCAACTGAATTGCTTGAGGACAAGCAAATGTTTAAGCTTGGGGGAGTTGATACGTCTCCAACGTATCTACTTTTCCAAACACTTTTGCCCTTGTTTTGGACTCTAACTTGCATGATTTGAATGGAACTAACCCAGGCTGACGCTGTTTTCAGCAGAACTGCCATGGTGTTGTTTTTGTGTAGAAATAAAAAGTTCTCAGAATCGCCTGAAAATCAACGGAGATTTATTTCATAAAATATAAAAAATACTGGCAAGGAGATCCACACCTACGGGCCCATGGGCCGTCCTCGAGGGTGGGGGGCGCACCCCCCTTCCCAGGGCGCGCCCCCTGCCTCGAGGGCTGCCCGGTGCCCCACGACGTACCCCCAGGTCCTATATATTCCATTTCGTGGAGAAAAAAATCAAGGAGAAAGAATTATCGCATTTTACGAGACGGAGCTGCCGCCAAGCCCTAATCTCTCCCGGGAGGGCTGATCTGGAGTTCGTTCGGGGCTCCAAAGAGCGGAGATCGTCGCCATCGTCATCATCAACCTTCCTCCATCACCAATTCCATGATGCTCACCGTCGTGCGTGAGTAATCCCATCGTAGGCTTGCTGGACGGTGATGGGTCGGATGGGATCTATCATGTAATCGAGTTAGTTTTGTTAGGGTCTGATCCCTAGTATCCACTATGTTCTGAGATTGATGTTGCTATGACTTTGCTATGCTTAATGCTTGTCACTAGGGCCCGAGTGCCATGATTTCGGATCTGAACCTATTATGGTTTCATGAATATATGTGTGTTCTTGATCCTATCTTGCAAGTCTATAGTCACCTACTATGTGTTATGATCCGGCAACCCCGAAGTGACAATAATCGGGACCACTCCCGGTGATGACCATAGTTTGAGGAGTTCATGTATTCACTATGTGTTAATGCTTTGGTCCGTTACTCTATTAAAAGGAGGCCTTAATATCCCTTAGTTTCCAATAGGACCCCGCTGCCACGGGAGGGTAGGACAAAAGATGTCATGCAAGTTCTTTTACATAAGCACGTGTGACTATATTCGGAATGCATGCCTACATTGCATTGATGAACTGGAGCTAGTTCTGTGTCACCCTAGGTTATAACTTCTACATGATGAATTGCATCCGACGTAATTTCCCATCACCTATCCAATGCCTACGAGCTTTACCTATATTGCTTGCCACTTATTTACTTTTCCATTGCTACTATCACAAAAACTACAAAAACATTATCTTTACTTTTATTGCTGCTACCACCACCATCATATTACTGTGCTACTAAACTATCTTGCTGCAGATACTAAGTTTCCAGGTGTGGCTGAATTGACAACTCAGTTGCTAATACTTTACCCTCGAAAACTGTTGTGATCCCCTTGTGTCAAATCAACAAATTTGGGTATAATACTTTACCCTCGAAAACTGTTGTGATCCCCTACACTTGTGGGTTATCATCTACTTTGATGACATCCTCATGTTTAGCAAGTCCCTAAAAGATCATGTGAATCATCTTAGCACCATTTTGCAAACCCTCCGCAAGGAAAAACTTTATGCCAACATGGAAGAGTGCAAATTCAGTGTAGACAAACTTCTATTCATAGGATTTGGTGTGTCGTCCAAAGGTGTGTATGTAGACGAAACTAAGATTGTAGCTATTAAAACTTGGCTGAAACCAACGAATTTGCATCAAGTGCGTAGCTTCTTAGGCCTAGCCGGATTCTATCGACGATTTGTGAAGGACTTTAGCACCATTGCTATGCCTTTGCATGCATTGATCAAGAAGAACACACCCTTTGTTTGGGGTCCTTCGCAAGACATGGCTTCAATGAGCTTAAAAACTTGCTAACACATGCACCTTCACTTGCCTTACCAAACTTTGATAAACCTTTCGAGGTACATTGTAACGCTAATGGTACCGACATAGGAGGCGTGTTAATGTAAGAAAAGCTCCCGATTGCGTATTTTAGTGAAAAACTTTCTGGAGTGCAACTTAACTACTCTATCTATGACAAAGAGTTATATGCTCTAGTGAGAGTCTTGCATGTGTGGGAACACTACCTTCGCCCTCATGAATTCATTCTTCACATGGACCATGAAACACTTAAGTATCTTAAGGGTTAAACTAAGTTGAACAGCGTCATGCTAAGTGGAGTGAGTTCATAGAGTATTTTACCTATGTCATCAAATACATTAAAGGCAAGGATAACGTTGTGGCAGATGCGCTTTCCCGCAAATGCATACTTGTTACCCAACTTGAGTTGAATGCCATTGGCTTTGAGCACATAAAAGACTTGTATGAGCATGATGTTTACTTTGCAAATCCTTATGCTAAATGTTTGACGCATACTTCTTGGGGACGATATTACATCAATGATGGTTATCTTATGAGAGCTAACAAACTTTGCATTCCCAAGTTTTCTCTTCATTTGCTCCTTTTGTAAGAATCTCATGGAGGAGGACTTATGGGACACTTCGGACGCGACAATACATTTGCGACGCTCTCCAAAACCTACTATTGGCCCAAGATGTTCCATGACGTCTCATGCTTCACCAATCGGTGCTCTACATGTCGCAAAGCTAAGTCCAAAGCTCAATCCCACGGTCTTTACATGCCACTTCCTATTCCATATCAACCTTGGGAAGACATTAGCATGGACTTTGATACGTGTCCAACATATCTATAATTTTTTATTGTTCCATGCTATTATATATTCTGTTTTGGATGTTTAATGGGCTTTATTATACACTTTTATATTATTTTTGGGACTAACCTACTAACCCAAGGCCCAGTGCAAATTGCTATTTTTTTGCCTATTTCAGTGTTTCGCAGAAAAAGGATATCAAACGGAGTCCAAACGGAATGAAACATTCGGGAGAGTTATTTTTGGAACCGTATCTACCTAGAAGACTTAGAGTATGCGCGAGGGAACAAGAGAGGTGGCCATGAGGGTCCAGGGCGCGCCCCCCACCCTCGTGGGCCCCCTCTGGCTCCCCCGATGCCCTCCTTCCTCCTATATATATCCATATACCCTGAAAACATTGAGGCAATAGAGAAAACCCTAATTCCACCGCTGCAACCTTCTGTTCCCGTGAGATCCCATCTTGGGGCCTGTTCCGGAGCTCCGCCGGAGGGGGGATCTACCACGGAGTGCTTCTACATCAACGCCATAGCCTCACCAATGAGTTGTGAGTAGTTTACCATAGACCTTCGGGTCCATAGTTATTAGCTAGATGGCTTCTTCTCCCTTTTTGGATCTCAATACAAAGTTCTCCTCGGTCTTCGAGGAGATCTATTCGATGTAATCTTTTTGTGGTGTGTTTATTGAGATCCGATGAATTGTGGGTTTATGATCAAGATTATCTATGAACAATATTTGATTCTTTTCTGAAATCTTTTATCTATGATTATAATATCCTTGCAAGTCTCTTCGAATTATCGGTTTGGTTTGGCCTACTAGATCTATAGTTCTTGCAATGGGAGAAGTGCTTGGCGTTGGGTTCAATCTTGCGGTGTCCTTTCCTAGTGACAGCAGGGGCAGCAAGGCACGTATTGTATTGTTGCGATCGAGGATAAAAAGATGAGGTTTATATCATATTGCTTGAGTTTATCCCTCTACATCATGTCATCTTGCTTAAAGCATTACTCTGTTCTTATGAACTTAATACTCTAAATGCATGTTGGATAGCGGTCGATGTGTGGAGTAATAGTAGTAGATGCAGAATCATTTCGGTCTACTTGTCATGGACGTGATGCCTATATATAATGATCATGCCTATATATTCTCATAACTTTCCGATTTTCTATCAATTGCTCGACAGTAATTTGTTCGACAGTAATTTGTTCACCCACCATAGAGTTATGCTATCATGAGACAAGCCACTAGTGAAACCTATGGCCCCCGGGTCTATTCTCAACATATTAATCTTTCATCTACTTTACTTTGCTTTATTTACTTTCTGTTCTTATACCAAAAATATCAAAAATATTATACTACCATATCTATCAGATCTCACTTTCATAACCGACCATAAAGGGATTGACAACCCCTTATCGCGTTGGTTGCAAAGTTCTTATTTGTTTGTGCAGGTGCGAGGGACTCGCGCGTGGTCTCCTACTGGATTGATACCTTGGTTCTCAAAAACTGAGGGAAATACTTACGCTACTTTGATGCATCACCCTTTCCTCTTCAAGGGAATACAACGCAAGCTTGAGAAGTAGCAGACTTTGTTCTTGGTTTGCCTCGAACTGAAAATGGGAAGGATTCCGCGTTCGTTATTGTGGATCGCTTTTCGAAAATGGCTCATTTCATTCCATGCAACAAAATAGACTATGCTTCACATGTTGCAAATCTCTTTTGTAGGGAAATCTTGCGCCCACATGGAGTACCCTAGACGATCGTCTCGGACCGCGACGTCAAGTTCATAAGCTACTTTTGGAAGACCCTATGCGCCAAGCTCAGAATCAAGCTACTATTCTCTTCGGCACACCATCCACAAACCGACGGTCAAACGGAGGTGACGAACCGCACACTTTCGACGCTTCTTTGTGTGTTGATCAAGAAGAACATCAAGGAATGGAACAATGCTTGCCCATCGCCGAGTACGCCTACAACCGCGCAAGACACTCAACAACCGGCAAGTCCCCCTTCGAGGTCATTTACGGCTTCAACCCGTTGTCCCCATTGCACATTCTTCCTCTACCTCTACAATAGCGCATCAATATGGACGCAAGTGCACGAGCAAGTTATATCAAGAAGATGCACGAAGATACAAGGCACACCATAGAGCATCAAGTTCAACGACTCGCGTCCAAGATCAACGTCAACAAGCGACCCATCACATTCGACATTGGAGATCTTGTGTGGCTACACCTTCCCAAGGAATGGTTCCCCAGCAAGCGCAAGTCCAAGTTACTACCTCGAGCCGATGGACCATTCAAGGTGCTTGCACACTTCAACAATAATGCATACAAGATTGACATTCCATGCGACAAGTACTCCGTGAGCGACATCTTCAATATCAAAGACTTCTCTCCCTAGCATGGTGATGAAGCTTTTGATCCGAGGTCGGATCTTTCCCAAGGGGGGGGGATGATGCGGAGCATCCCATGAGCATCCCCATGGACGTATCTACATCTCCTACGACACCACACTACAAGAAATATGTCAACTTGTGACCACCACTATTGGTCACTGAATGGTCACAAATTTCCATTTGTGACCTTTTTGTGACCAAAAACATAAGGTCAAAAGCTGGCCGTCATAAACTGACTATAGCGACCTTCTCTGTGAGAAGGTCATAGACGTTTGTGACCAAAATATGCCTACTGTCGTGTTTTGGTCACTAGCAGCCTCCCCAGGCCACGTAGGCATCCAGCGTGGCAAGCTGATGTGGCACAAGATTCAGCCCGGTCCAATTCGGTGTTTATATGGGCCTAGCCCAACAATTCAGCCTTTTTAATGTATTTTTTCTTGTTAATTTTCGCTAGCTACATGGGCTTGGGCCATTAATTCGGCCTTTTTTAAGATGCAGCCTTTTACAGTCTACTTATTTTTTATTTTCGTCCTTTTTTTTGCCACTGGCCCACCAATCAGATTGGTCCCACTTGTCATGCTTATCACAAAATTAATCCCACACATCAAAAATTTCAAAATCTGTCAAACAACCATTATAACTTGGACCGCCTTGTCTTTCCATTTGACGGGTATTCAAATCACATACACAATCATTATTTCAATCAATTCAAATAGCAAATGAAATTCGTCCAAAACAACACGGCATTAGTCTATTACAAACGTTACAGTATACTACAGCCCAGATAAGCCTACTACTGCCTACATTTACAACAAATAATATGCTAGTCTTTGTTGTTATGCTTCACAGCTTCGAACTTGGATTCGCACTTCACCTGTGCAAAAACAAGAATGAACATATAAGAATAAGAATGTGTATTGAACTTCAAACAGTAGCCAATGAGGGATCCAATAACTTATAAGAAAGAATTGACAGCAAATGAGATGTACATAAATAGTATGACTAACACTAACCGGTATGCGTTCATGGAGTGACTAAACTGTTCTCACTAGCTAGGATTTTTTTTTAGTATACAATATACTGACATGTGCAACTCTCTAAAGTGATCATAGAAATGAAAAATGTAGGTGCGATGTAGGCCAGATCATCATATTTGAGCATTAATATTTCTGTATTACTACACAACAACTACATCACTAGGAGTACACAGCAACTAGTAGCAGAACTAGAAGAAATAACCAAACTGAGTGCACACCAATATCATCAGGAACATGAGTATAACAAGCATCTTGCTTTACTGGGATACAGTGACACAGCAGAATTACTAGGATACAGTAACACATACACATTGTTGATTTAACACGTCCAGAAACAGTCTAGTGTGTATATTGTACTCTTCAAGGCTTGATTTAACACAATGAGGAACATTATTGATTTAAAACATGTCTCAAGAATGAACTACTCCTGCAAATATCAGAAGAGCATAAGCACACACTACATCTACTCCCCAAACAATCACTTGCCAAACTCACAAGAGCATAAGCAAAAGACCAGTGCATATTACCCAAGTTTCTTCAGTACTCGAGCATCACAAGGAAAAGGAGCAGTGCATCACTAGTGACTAAGTACAAACTAGTCAGATCTAGATGATATCAAACCGAAGCAAATCAGCCACATCAAAGAAAGGAGAAAGTGATACAGCTAAAGAAAAAGATGGATGGAGGCAAGATAGAGAAGCAGCAGCCAACCTCATACTGCTCGGTCCACAGGCTGGTCCCGGTGGCCTGCTGGTAGCGGTCGAAGATCCCCTTGATGCTGCAAGTAGCACATGAAGAAGAAGAACAAAACAAAGCTGCCTTAGAGAGGTAATCAAGCAAGCAAACAGAAGCAACAATGTAGTACAGAATGTATCACTATAGCAGGGGTGTGGTTACCTTGACGAGCCAGCTTCCACCGGGAGAGTTTCGGGGGTCACCGGTATTTAATTCCTTCAACGATCAGCTTAAATAAAGGAAAACAAGTAAGAGAAGCACATATATGTTCTCCCTGGAAGGCGCATGCATACAACAGCAAGAACAACATGGAAATTATACAAGAATAGAGCATGGAAGCGGATTAACTACATGGAACCAAAAACAGAATCATTGCAGATCAGATTACACAAGAACGGAATGTAGAAGCAGATTATATGGAAGCAAAACCAAATCATTACGGAGCACATAATAATACATGAAGAGAAAGAAGCAACTATACAGGCCAAAACTGGACAGACCACAAACAACAACAACACAACGGCAGAAGTAGCCCTGTTTGCACCATGTTGAACAACACAAGCTTCCATATATGCATCATGTTGAACAACACAAGCAACGTTTGGACATGACATAGTAGGTCTGCAGTCCCTAATTACATTAGACAAATATTACGACTCATGAGCCACATGCAGAACTAGAAGAAATTACCATACACCAGTATCATCAAGAACATCAGTATAACAAGCATCTTGCTTTACTGGGATACATTGACATAGCAGAATTACTAGGATACAGTGACACAGCAGCAATAAGATAACATATTATGTGCTACAGGCTGATATTTCCAAAGTGGCATGTTTTGCTGTAAATTCAGCTAGTGTTCAAGTTATAAACAGTGTATGGTTGAGAGGAGAAGGGAGCAAACTGGGTTGACCTCGTCAACGTGCTTCTTGTCGTGTGCTCAGTCCTTGGCGCCGGGGGCGGTGTCAGACTCCTCGATGCTGGCGCTGGAGGCAACGCTGCTGCCCCGCTCGCCGGCGTAGCCGCTGCTGCTGGGGCTGGGCTCTGCACTAAGTTGGGAGTAACCAAAACAACGTCAAAAAATGCATCCAGGGAGTTGCCAACATCACGTGCCAACATCAGGGAGTAACATTATTCTTTCATGTCAAAAGGACATCATGAAGACTTGCTTTCACTTGCGGAAACAAAGCAGCTACAAATCAAAGTTATCATGTTATCAGAATTTTTTATGACAGCCACTGGGTTTAATAATACACACTTAATAATAACTGCACTTAATAATACACACTAACCATCTGAGTTTAATAACTTTGCTATCAATTTAATTTCTATTTCCAAGTCTTGTATATCCTATCACATGCTGGAGTAAAGGCCAATCAATCCAGTATGATGATATGCATGTCCAAATGAGATAATGGAACATTTCCTGCACATTCCAAGTGTGTTTGCCTCTTGCAAGACCAACATATCCCTTCTGGTGATTGTTTCCATTGGACAAAGCAAGGAACTGCTTTCACTTGCTGATGCAACACTAGAACATACTATTCATCGTTTATTAATGGTAGGATTGCAGCTAGCACAAGTTCAAGAACAGAAGCATTTCCATCCATGATCCACCTAGACATACTAATAAGGCTTCAAACAATACAGCACCCCATAGTTTCTCTAATCATAGACTTCAATTTCAAATAGAGATGGTAAATTACTCATGGAGATGAACTGATCATGATTTAATCAAGTCAAGACGCACAAAGAACTGAATAATTAACAGGATAAAAACATTTGTTTTGCAGGGCTGTAGTCACTACAGCCAAATTTCTCACTGACAATTCTAGAGTTAGTCAGAAACTATCTGTAGCCAAGCTGTAAGTTCCTTCCTAAACTATCTGTAGCACAGCAGACAGTCAATTCTGAATCGATCATCGACAATAAAGAGCATGGAGTACAGAGTAGCCTGGACATCTGTTTGATTGATTACCTGGTAGAGGATCCTCTCCAGGACGAGCTCGGTGCCGTCCATGACAGCGCGGAAGGGGTTGGAGAGGAAGACGACTCGACGGTCGGTGCCGGGGAGGAGCTGGCCCCTGACGGCGAGCTTGATGTGGGCGCCGGAGCCGGCCTTGCCGATGATGTGCTGGCATCGTCGTCGCGGATGAGGATCCTCGCGTGCATCGGCCTCTTTCACATGGGGTCTGCTGCATTGTGGCGTCGGGGTCGTCGGAGGGAAGCAGGGCGACGGGCTCGACGCGAAAGCCAGCGGCTGTCACCGCCGCAGTAGCACCGAAGCGGGAGAGAGAGGGAGAAACCATGGGCGTCGTGTAGGCGGGCGAGAGGATGACCACCTTCCGCACAGGTGCTGGGACGCGGATCTCAGCTGCTCTGGTGTGTGTCGCAGCGGCTCTAGTGCGGTTGGTGGAGAGGGCGAGAGAAGGAGGGCGGCGAGCTCCGTCGGAGGGAGGTGGCCGACGCGTGCGAATGGAGGGATTGGATCTGGGGCGGGAGGACGGGAGGGCGGGAGGGATTGGATCTGGGCGGCAGCGGCGGCTGGAGTGGGAGAGGATTGGAGTTAGGGTTTCGGGGAGGGGTCGTGGGGGGATCGCGAGAGATGGCAATTTTTTCCTTGGCATTTTAGATGCAAAGGCAACAACCAATCATAAACGAGCCCACGGATCCCTCCCTTAGAACAAATCTTGACCATCCACTCCTCCTACATCCAACGCTCCAAATCTCTCCCCAGATCCAACACTTCTCTCTCTCTCTTTCTTCTTTTTCTTTTTCACAAATTTTTGCAACAAAAATGAGGTTTTCTTGAAAAACAACCATTTTTTTGCAAAATGGCATCACTGTACTTTTCAAATCATCTCATATTGTGCATAAGGGTGAATCTTGAAATGATAAGCAATGTTACCGAAGAGAGTTTTTATTTTCTTTGCACAAAAAATCATTTTCTATTTTCGGAGTACCAAAAATCAGTTTTCTTTGTTTCAAAATTGTATATATTGTGCACAAGGGTGCATCTTGGAATGGCAAACAATGTTACCTACTGAAGTTTTCATTTTCTTTGGATGAAAAAACCATTTTCCATTTTTTGAGTGCCCAAAAGGAGGTTTTTTTGTGAAGGACCTACCATATATTTGTTGCAAAATTTGACCAAATCAATTTTATAAAATACTAGGCCATATTTAATGCACAATTGACCAAGTGGTTGGGTGACAAAAGTTTTGATCCACCTCTCGTGAAAAAGACAAATTTCGGTCGATTCAGTTGGAAGCGGGTCAAATTTGAACTGTAGCTGCCTTGTAGTTTGCTATTTATTTTTTCCAAAAATCATTTCTAGGTACATAAGTATCTATTTAATCAGAGAAACACCAAAAAAAATCCAAGATTCAACCACTAGCTAGGAACGGTCATTCCCGCCGTTTTGACCGCATTTTGAAACGGGCATAAAAAATTAAAAAAAAAATCAAAAAATTGGGAAACATTTGCATTGTGTCATTATATGTGGCCAAGTTCCCAGGAAAAATAACAAACTTATAATACGGCAATTATTTTTAAAAAGTGTTCTCAGAAACGAGCTATCAAGCGTGAAGATCAATGGCTTACAAGCCAAATGATCAATCTTATGGCCACATTCATGGCATAGTTTGTTCAAATGATCTCATATTGTGCACAAGGTTGCATATTGGAATGCCAAACATTGTTTCCTAAGTAAGTTTTCATTTTCTTTGGACGAAAAAATCATTTTCCATTTTTCGAGTGCCCAAAAGGAGGTTTTTTTTGTGAAAGACCTCCCAAATAATTGTTGCAAAATTGGACCAAATCATTTTTATAAAATACTAGGCCATATTTAATGCACAATTGACCAAGTGGTTGGGTGTCAAAAGTTTTGATCCACCTCTCGTGAAAAAAGACAAATTTCGGCCTATTCAGCTGGAAGCGGGTCAAATTTGAACTGTAGCTGCCTTGTAGTTTGCTATTTATTTTTTCCAAAAATCATTTATAGGTACATAAGTATCTATTTAATCAGAGAAACACCAAAAAATTCCAAGATTCAACCACTAGCTAGAAACGGTCATTCCCGCCGTTTTGACCGCATTTTGAAACGGGCATAAAAAATTCAAAAAAAATCAAAAAATTGGAAAACCTTGGCATTGTGTCATTATATATGACCAAGTTACCAGGAAAAATAATAAACTTGTAATACGGCTAACAATATTGCCTAAGGAAGTTTTCATTTTCTTTGGACGAAAAATTCATTTTCCATTTTTCGAGTGCCCAAAAGGAGGTTTTTTTGTGAAGGACCTCCCAAATAATTGTTGCAAAATTGGACCAAATCATTTTTATAAAATACTAGGCCATATTTAATGCACAATTGACCAAATGGTTGGGTGTAAAAAGTTTTGATCCACCTCTCGTGAAAAAGACAAATTTCCGCCGATTCAGCTGGAAGCGGGTCAAATTTGAACTACGGCTGCCTCACAGTTTGCTATTTATTTTTTCCAAAAATCATTTCTAGGTACATAAGTACCTATTTAATCATAAATACATGGTTTGGTGGCGATACGTCGAGGTTTGGGCGGTGGTCGAGGGCCCCAACTCTAGAGCGCGTAAACTCGCATGCCCGCCGCGTGGTCACCGCGTGACTGTGGCCTTGCCATGTGTTCTGGGCGGCCTAGGCATGTCTAGTGGGTTGGCCACTCCCCAGGTAGGTGCTAGGAAGAAAATTACAACATAAGATTCTCATGAGGAGACCGGTCGATGCTCAAACATGAATTAGCAGCCAAGTGTTTGATTAGCGGTACGGGAAATGCACATGGCTAATGGGCGTGAGTTTTGGTTGAGGATGATCAGTTACTAAGAAGACCGTCTTCACAAATTTTCAGCTCAAAAGAAGGAGTCTAGGTGGTACTTGCTTTGCAAAGTACCACACTGTTGCTACTGATCGAAGGAATATCAATCATATCATTATAGAAGTTAGGAGTGCACGGTGAAGCTTTTTATATTTCCTTCTCCAGGCTTGCATCTCATTGATTTGGATTTGGTGCTCGTTGAGTTTGGACTTGCTTCTTGCATGATTCTATCAGCGCATCGTCTAGCTTCTCTCAGTGATCGATACTAGTAGTCTAGCATCTAGTATTGCACAACCGATCTTTTTTCCGTAACAAAAAAAAGTGAGGACAAATGAATTAATTTGTTTTTTTTAACTAAATGGATAAATTTATTGGCATGTTGAACCTTTCATAAATATTCCGTTTCGGAGTGGTAATTAAGGGCATCTCTAGCGGACCCTCTAAACTTTTATCCCACATCCTATATATTCTTTGAAAAGCTATATTTTAAGGAACAAATGCAATTTTTGCCCCTAGTCTGCTTTGCTCAGTTTTGCCTTTCGGTATCAGTCTAGCGGACCCTTTAAACTTTCATCCATAATCATTTATAGGCACATATTTTTCAAATGCTTGGATTAACATTTTTTAAATACACCATCAACTTTTTCATATACATTATATATTTTTTGTATGCGTGCGACACATTTTCTCTATTCTCATCATTTTTAATACATGGTCAACGTTTTTTCATACACTTTTTACATTTTATTCTTTACACATTTAACATTTTCAAATATTATAATTTTTAATACATGGCCCATATTTTTTCTATACACATTTAACCATTTTTCCATATATATTTAACATTTTTTGAAAATATGGTCAACATTTAATCAAAAAATTGTTTAAGATATTTTTCAAATGCTTGGATTAACATTTTTTAAATACATGATATTTTTTCGTACACATTATATATTTTTTGTATACATATTTTGTATACGTGAGACACATTTTCTCTATTCTCATTATTTTTTAAAAATGGTCAACATTTTTCCTATAAACATTTAACATTCTTTTGTTCACACATTCAATTTTTTTTTATACTGAAATGAGAAGTACGCCAACATGAATGTTATGCATCCCTTTGAGACGAACCAAATCGATTTTTGGATCATCTCGATCCAAGGTTACATGGAAAGTTGATGGTGAAATTTCATTTTAGATTTAATAAAAACATTTGAACTCCCTAAATTTGTGTGGAATCAAACTTGAGTGAATCACGTGTTTCCCACTGATATTGATCATGTTCGTGTTGACTATGGGCCGTCGGCCCACTCGGCAACACGGAAAAAGGTTTAGAAAAAGGGGTGGGGAGAATGAGGCCTCGTCCTAGGGAAGCCCAGGCCCGACAACAGAAGGTAATGTTTAACAACATCCGGTTTGGACTGTTACCACGAAGTGGATGGTGGCGTGGTGGTTCGCTCTGTAAGGAGCAAGCGGGAGGTCTCGGGTTCGAACCCCGGACGTCGTATTTTTTGCGCATTATTGGCCACAATACCAGCATGCCTGTGTGGCGGGTTATGGGTCCCCTATGTTAGCGATTGCGGGCCTGTGTGGCGGGTTCCACTAGGTAATAGGGCTGATCCCACCTGGTGGGTCCTACTAGGGCTGGTGTGGCATGGTCGGTCCCACTTGTCAGCTGTATAGTTCAAACCAATAGGAGTTGGTCTGACATGGAGGATCCCACTAGTCAGTAGGATGTGCCCACTGGTCATTACGGCGGGTCCCACTAGATAGTGTATAGTTCAAACCTACCTGTAACCCGAAATTGACACATGGGCATGACACATAGGCAAAATCTGACACATGTACATGACACATAGACAAAAATAATGAGGTGGTACGCAGTACAACATTATGACCATCTATTTTGGTCGTGATCAGCTACAAATAAGGCAGCGGACCAGTGCTGTTTGCTTTATGACCATTTCGTGTAAGGAAATTGTGACCTTTCTGACCAAAATGGTCATTATAGTTTAGGGTTTGGAGCCCCCCGAACAGGTTTTGACCAATTTGTCTCAAATGGTCATAGATTTATGATCAATTCTTCGAGGGTCACTGACAGAAGGTCATAAGTTGACATATTTCTTGTAGTGCCACTTGGTCCTATGGCAAGAGCCCGAGCAAAGGCTATCGAAGATAAGGTGAACTGGCTCCTCTCTGAAATACTACTTTTGTCACATGAGACATGGCTACTACCTAAGGCGGAAACCCTATGCATGATCAGGTACTTGGATGATAGCCGTGGATCACCTACGTACAACACACAAGACGGCGAGGACGACAAGTGCGAGGGCCAAGAGGAGATGCTGCCAGAAAATCCACAGCCACCGGAAGACCGGTCAGGACCGGACGTCCGACGCCTGACGACCTCAACAGCCAGAAGAAACCAGGCATGCGCAACCTACAGCGGCCGGACGACCGACACGTACCAGACGTCCGACGACTTCCAACAACCGGATGACCGAGATTCGCCGGTGTCACATCAAAGAAGGTTATTAATGGAAGTTCGAGCCTTCCGGACGACCGGCGACCGGATGTCTCGTACCTGTCAGACGTCCTACACCTACGCGTCCAAAACGTGTTGGGCCAAAGCCCATGTACCCTTTGGTCCCCTTTCCCTATATATACTCTGTCCCCTCCTCCTAGTTAGGGTTATCATTGTGATAGCTCATCTTAGAGCTAGAGCTTTGCTCAACTAGTGGTTCTACTCCTTCAAGAGACCACGCCCCCTTTACGGAGAAGATCCACACCGGATTCAAGACCTCCTCTTGGACAAGACCATCAAGACCTCCTCACGGAGAAGACTACCTTTTGTATCGTCTGTTATTGTGTTTGGATCATCGTGATACTCGTGTTGTTCATCGATCTACTAAACCAGGAAGAGTACGAGTTACAGAAGCTAAACATTAGACAAAGTCAGCACGACCACACAGCGAATGATAGAGTCTGTTACATGCCCTTCGGCCAAGCCCGAGCACGCCAGCTCAACACACAAAAGATAGACGCCAACCACCCTAGGTTACGTCCTGTGGCACCCTCGCTGAAGGAAATATGCCCTAGAGGCAATAAAAAAGATGTTATTTGTATTTCCTTATATCATGATAAATGTCTTTATTCATGCTAGAATTGTATTAACCGGAAACTTAGTACATGTGTGAATACATAGACAAAACAGTATATCCCTGGTATGCCTCTACTAGACTAGCTCATTGATCAAAGATGGTTATGTTTCCTAACCATAGACATGAGTTGTCATTTGATCAACGGGATCACATCATTAGGATAATGATGTGATGGACAAGACCCATCCGTTAGCTTAGCACTATGATCGTTTAGTTTTAGTGCTATTGATTTCTACATGACTTATACATGTTCCTATGACTATGAGATTATGCAACTCTCGTATACCGGAGGAACACCTTGTGTGCTATCAAACATCACAACGTAACTAGGTGATTATAAAGATGCTCTACAGGTGTCTCCGAAAGTGTTCGTGGTGTTGGCATAGATCATGAATAGGATTTGTCACTCCGAGTGTCGGAGAGGTATCTCTGGGCCCTCTCGGTAATGCACATCATAATAAGCCTTGGAAGCAAATGACTAATGAGTTAGTCATGAGATGATGTATTACGGAACGAGTAAAGAGACTTTTTGGTAACGAGATTGAACTACGTATTGAGATACCGATGATCGAATCTCGGGCAAGTAACATACCGATGACAAAGGGAACAAAGTATGTTGTTATGCGGTTTGACCGATAAAGATCTTCGTATAATATGTGGGAGCCAATATGAGCATCCAGGTTCCGCTATTGGTTATTTACCGGAGATGAGTCTCAGTCATGTCTACATAGTTATCGAACCCGTAGGGTCCGCACGCTTAACGTTTGATGACGATCGGTATTATGAGTTTATGAGTTTTGATGTACCGAAGGTAGTTCGGAGTCCCGGATGAGATCGCGGAGAGGACGAGGAGTCTCGGAATGTCTGAGACGTAAAGATTAATATATTGAACGACTATATTCCGACACCGGAAGTTTTCCAGAAGGTTTCGGATAAAACCGGAGTGCCGGGGAGGGGGGTTACTGATGGGCCTCTAACCCCTCGTTGGTTACCCCAAGTGGAAGGTGTGAGATGCAGTGTTGTGGAAGTTTTTCCCTTAGCAAAGATGCCAAGGATCGAATCCCCAGAGACTCCTAGGTTCAACAAGTAGGTGTCAACTGCTAACGGCGCCAGATATTAGCAATCAACGTGGACCTGCACACAGATACAAATAACTTTGCTCCCAACGAGTACAAAGAGGTTGTCAATCTCTCCGGCCTTGTAGTTCACAAAGGATTGAACGCAGATGATAGTAGTGATAGATAATGTTTGCAATAGTAAATAAAAGCGAAAAGTAAATAGTGGATGTGATCAATGATGGTAATATGGACCGGAGTCTCATGATGTTCACTAGTGAAGTCTCTCTCCCAAAAGACGATAAAACAACTATGTGAGGTAAATGAATTACAACTGGGCAATTGACAGGACCACGAACGCAAACCAATGCTGACTACATTGCAAGAAAGGTTGAGGTTCAAAGCATGGGCAGTACGCCAAAGTAAGTAGACCGAAATCCATCAATATCTACTACTAATCATCCACCTTGAGATATCTATCCAGAACATCTCGCTGGTATTAAGTTGCGAGCCCCACCCATAGTGTAAACTCAAAGCAACAGACAACTGCATTAAAAGAACTTTGCGTAAAGTAAACAATCCTTGCACCCGCGGGCACAAGCACCGTTGTTTTCCCCCTTGTGGCAATAGCACATCCCCTAGACTCATGTTTCTGTCACTCAAACTAGTCATCGAGGGGCATGAACCCACAATCAAGCATAACGTTCCCTCTTGGAGTCACTACCTACTACTTGGCCAAAGCAATAAATAACAACGGAGAACATGCAAGAATTACTTACGAACATAAATATAAGAGAGGTGAATCAAATATATTACTCAAGAACAATCTGAACATAATCTCATAATCCATCGGATCCCAGCAAACTCAACATAGCAACAGCATAAGGATTACATATGTGCCTCGATCATGTAGGGCAGCTCACGAGGACTAATTAGTGAAGCACAAGAACGGGAGGAGAACAACACATAGCTACTGGTCATGGACTCATGGTCCAAGGGAGACTACTCACGACTCATCCGGGAGGCGTCCATGGTGGTGGAGAAGCTCCCGGTGGTGATCCTCCCCTCCGGCAGGGTGCCGGGAAGGGTTCTCCTGGTGCTCCCGCTCTTGGAAGCGGCGGCGGCGGCGGAACAGAGATGGGATCACGAAAAGAGTTCCTGTTCTGAGGGTTTCGGAGGACGCTTTAAATATATGCCAAAGGGGGGCATCGGGGAAGCTTCGGGGGGCCCAGGCGCCCCCCCGGCGCGGCCCAGGGGGGCGCGCCGCCAGGGCGCCTGGAGCCCTGGTGCCCCCCCCCCCGGCTGTCCTTCGGACGCACGATAGTTTCCGGAATGCTGATTTTTTATATAATTTTTCTGGATTTTTCCTGGCAGTTCTCGTAACGTGAAAACCTGAAATACAAAAACAGCCGAAAACAGAAACTGGCACTGGGGTGCACTGAGTTAATAGGTTAGTCCAAATATGATCAAAAGTGTATGGAAGTGTATGAATATCATAGCAATATCACCCAAAAGTGGCATGGAGCAAGCAGAAATTATAGATACGTTTTGGACGTATCAACATCCCCAAGCTTAATTCCTGCTCGTCCTCGAGTAGGTAAATGATAACAAGAATAATTTCTGTGGTGACATGCTATTAACCATATAGGACTTTTCCATAGTCATATGACAAAAGCTTACTGAGACAATGAATCTGTAGTAATTAAGTTGCCTCATGAGAAAATCACAAAGAACTGAAAGTTTTACAATATGATATTGAAACATCAAAAAGATTTGCAATGAACATGATGTGCAAATATGATAAAGTGATATCTAGCTTGCCCCCTTTAGTGAAGCAAAACATAAATGCAGGGGCACCTTCAAGGTTTAGGTGATGACTAGATACAATGATTTCAAAATAAACGATATCACAATCATGCAAAAGACAATGCTACTTTGGGACAATGCACATTACACTCAGAATGACAATCATGCTCTCAGTAGTTGGTGCTTGAAGAAAGAAGGTGGAGACTCAACATAAAAGTAAAAGAATGGCCAAGTGCTAGAGTTTTTTATTTTGAAAACATAGAAGCAATTTTGTCAACGGTAGTAGTACTTCATATGTGTCATGTATAAGACATCCTATAAGTTGCAAGCCTCATGCATCGAATACCAATAGTGCTCGCACCTTGTCCTAATTAGCTCGGATTTCCATGGGTTATCATTGCATTACATATGTTTCAACCAAGTGCCACAAAGGGGTACCTCTATGCCACCTGTACAAAGGTCCAAGGAGATAAATCGCATTTGATTTCTCGTTTTTGATAGATCTCAACTTGAGGACATCCATATCGGGACAACATAGAAAATAGATGATGGACTCCTCTTTAATGCATAAGCATATTCTCATAAGAGATTGAGGATTAATGTCCAAGCTAAAACTTCCACCATGATACATGGCTTTGGTTCGCGGCCCAATGTTCTTCTCTAACAATATGCATATTCGAACCAACCCATGGCAAATCACCCTTACTTCAGACAAGACGAACATGCATAGCAACTCACATTATATTCAACAAAAGTGTGACAGTTGATGGCGTCCCCAGAGACATGGTTACCACTCAGCAAGCAACTTATAAGAAATAAGATACATAAGCAACATATTCTTTACCACAATAGTTTTTAAGCTATTTTCCCATGAGCTATGTATTGCAAAGTTAGTTCGCTTAGTACAGGTGGAGGTTAGCAAAAGACTGGGAGCGACCAACTAAGAGAGCAATGACGGTCATAATCATGCAGAGCGACAAAGCAACATTGAATCAGGCATGGAAGTTATATCGCTACTCAGAAATAAAAGATCATCAAGGCTTGACAGACTTTCTTTACAGTCTTAAATATGCGTGAGCATACGCCAAGTCAATCAAAATAAATTCTTGAGGTAAGATATTACTAAACCATACCACATCATAGGCAAACAAACCATGTTGGTACTCCAATAACACATTGGGAACCCCCCAGCTATTTGAGATTAACCATAAGAAAACCTGAACTACTAAGCGCCATCATGCACGTAGCATCTTTATCATAGACATATTAACCAATGCAACGGAAGCAAACTCTCTTAATAAGGTCAGCATGGTAATTAAAGAGAGTTCAAGCAACCAACTAAACAAAAGCTCTTTGAAAAAGATAAGCATGAATACTAAGAGCTGAACATGATAGTAGCTATTAAAAGACAAAGAACACACATAGCAAAGATAGTCATGAAAATTCTATGTTATGTTCTAGGTAGAAGTGGAGCATGTTTCTCTCCCATATAAAGAAAGCTGAGTTCCGACTCGTTATGAAAAACTAAAAAGAAAACTAAAAGCAAGACGCTCCAAGCATAGCACATAACACATGAAGTGATAAAAATATAGCGGAACGAAAGACGAACTGATAATGTTGATGGAGAAGGGGATGCACGGGGGCATCCCCAAGCTTAGACGCTTGAGTCTCCTTGAATATTTCTTGGGGGTGCACGGGGGCATCCCCAAGCTTGAGCGCTTGACACTCCTGAATCTTTTTATCATCTTCCCTCGCACACTTGAAAACTCCCTTCATACATAACTCATCATAATCTGATTAGCGAGGTTAGTACCATTAATAAAATAATTATACCTTGCTGGAAATAAAGATATTCTTGAAGTTCTACTATTTCTCAAGATTGCCAAAAGGTTTTTGCAAAGAAAAAGCAAGCTCTTGGTTTGCAAAATGAAGGAAAGGCAAAACAGGACAGAATCTGTCAAAAAATAGAACAGCAGGTAGTAATTGATTTGTTCGGGGTACTTCTGCAAGTCAAATCAACAAACTCAGAACAGATGCACGAAAGACAATTATATAGAGAACGCTGTCGAAAAAATTCAGACCAAAAAGATGATCTGGTGATTTTATACGAATTTTTCTATCCAAGGACAGAATCTGTTTCCTGGACAGCACCTCACAACTTTTGAACTTTCTAGCAATCAGAGGCTATACTTGGCACAAATATGAAAAGCAAAGATACAATGATGATGCTACTGCAGTAAACAACATCAAGACACAACAAAAGCAAAAAAAATTATTCATGTGGGCTGCCTCCCAAAAGCGCTTTCTTTTATGCCTTTAAGCTAGGCATAATGCATATAGATCAAGTTTTATCAAGAGTAAAAGAATAGCTAGCCCGTACAACGGACTCAAAAGGTAACTTGATCTTCTTTCGAGGGAAGTGTTCCATACCTTTCTTGAGAGGAAACTGAAATTTTATATTACCCTCTTTCATGTCAATGATAGCACCAACGGTGCGCAAAAAGGGACGTCCCAAAATAATTGGACATGAAAGATCACATTCAATATCCATAATAGTGAAATCAACGGGAACATAATTATCATTAACAACGATAAGAACATCGTCGATCCTCCCCAAAGGGTTCTTTATGGAAGAATCAACGAGACGAACACCAAAAGAACAAGAATCATAAGGTTTCAATTTAAGCATATCATATAGTCTTTTGGGCATAACAGAGGTACTAGCTCCAACATCACATAATGCATAGCAAGAGAAGTCATTCAATTTAATTTTTATCATAGGATCCCAACCATCCTCTAGCTTTCTAGGTGTGGAGGCTTCTACTCTAAGTTTCTCCTCCCTAGCTTTGATGAGAGCATTAGTGATATGCTCTGTGAAGGCAAGATTAAGCGTGCTAGTGCGGGGGTCTCTAGACATCTTGTGAAGGAAATCAATAACTTCGGTAAGAGTGCAATTATCAAAATCAAGGTCATTAGCATCAAGTAAAGTGGTAGTGGTGTCCTTTAGGTTCACTTGTTTGGTAGGTTCTATAGTCATAGCATCACCATTAATAGGTCCAATGGGACCAGGAGTACATTGGGTGCTAAGAGTTTGGATATCCTCAACAACTTGGATAGTAGCAACAGTGTGGTGGGTAGGAAGGCTCTTAATTCTATCCTCTTCCTCCCTTTCTCTAGCCCATCTTTCTTTATGTTTAGCCATCATCCTAATGTTTTCATTAATTTGCACTTGAGTAGCATTAATAGGAGTGACCTTCCTCTCCTCAAGAGGAGAAGTTTTAATTTTGAGCAATTCTATCTCATTGGCTAAGTGGTCTACCTTCAAAGAGAGATAATCTAGTTTATGTAGTTTTTATTCTACACTCTTATTAAAGGCTTTTTGGGTAGTGATGAAATCTTTAAGCATAATCTCTAGTTCAGTAGTGGAGTTCTTGGTGATAGGATAAGCATTGTTGTTCCCATAAGAATTAGAGGGGAACGGTCTAGGATGACTACCAAAGTTACTCCTATAAGCATTGTTGTTAAAATTGTTTCTAGAGATAAAATTCACATCTACTTGTTCTTGAGCAATCAAAGAATTTAAAGGAACATCACGAGGATCAACAGAAGATTGCTTCGAAAGTAGAGACATGATCAAGTCAACTTTTTCATTAAGGGAGGAAATCTCCTCGACAGAGTTTACCTTCCTACCTATTGGAGCGCGTTCGGTGTGCCATTGGGAATAGTTGGTCATCATCTCATCGAGAAGCTTTGTGGCAGCACCAAGTGTAGTTGACATAAAAGTTCCTCCCGCGGCCGAATCTAACAAGTTCCGCGAGGTAAAGTTCAAGCCTGCATAAAAAGTTTGGATAACCATCCAAGTAGTCAAACCATGAGTAGGGAAGTTCTTGATAAGAGATTTCATACGTTCCCAAGCTTGGGCAACGTGTTCATTATCCAATTGTTTAAAATTCATTATGTTACTTCTCAGTTGGATAATTTTAGCAGGTGGATAGTATTTTCCAATAAAAGCATCTTTGCACTTGTCCCATGAATCTATGTTATTTCTAGGCAAAGACTGAAACCAAATTTTAGCTCCTCCTCTCAAGGAGAAAGGAAAAAGCTTAAGCTTAACAATATTACCATCTATTTCTTGGTAATTTTGCATATCACAAAGTTCAACAAAGTTGTTCAAGTGTAAAGCAGCATCATCTCCAGCACCAGAGAATTGATCTTTCATGACTAAGTTTAGTAAAGCAGGTTTAATTTCATATGAAGGTGATGAAGTGGCAGGTGTAGTGATAGGTGTGCTGATAAAGTCATCGTTGTTGTGACTAGTGAAGTCACACAACTTGATGTTCTCGGTGGAACCCATAGTAGCAAGCAAGCAAGATAACTATTTTTGTGATTTTCGATAAAAAGGTACTAAAGCAAAAACTGAAAGGTAAACTAACAAGACTAAAAAGCAAAGGTAAAAGATAGCGTGCAACTCCCCTATCCTGAAGAGTGGAGTCCCCGGCAACGGCGCCAGAAAAACTCCATGATGGGCCTCTAACCCCTCGTTGGTTACCCCAAATGGAAGGTGTGAGATGCAGTGTTGTGGAAGTTTTTCCCTTAGCAAAGATGCCAAGGATCGAATCCCCAGAGACTCCTAGGTTCAACAAGTAGGTGTCAACTGCTAATGGCGCCAGATACTAGCAATCAACGTGGACCTGCACACAGATACAAATAACTTTGCTCCCAACGAGTACAGAGAGGTTGTCAATCTCTCCGGCCTTGTAGTTCACAAAGGATTAAAAGCAGATGATAGTAGTGATAGATAATGTTTGCAATAGTAAATAAAAGCGAAAAGTAAATAGTGGATGTGATCAATGATGGTAATATGGACCGGAGTCTCTGTCACACCCTGCATTTTGTAACATGTTATTTGTACCTTTGAAGCATGAAAATTTGGACCAACAAATTTTTTTAGCATCATTTGGCTTTTATTTGGAATTGAGTTTTCTTCATGTGCTTTTTCATGTGCTCATTAAAGTCAACTATGACCTCTTGTAGGATTCATCTCCATATCCATAACTTCTGCCCAATGATCATGCCAAGTGTTATATAACAGTATAGTATTTTCCTACAAAATTTAATTTGGCCAAAATGTATTTTATAAATTTAGTTTTCCAAAAACCCCTGAATTGAGATTTGCACTGCAAGCACTTGATTCAGGGTGAGAAAATTATTTCAAAAGGTTTATTTGAGACCTAGTAGTCATAGGACTCCCAGAAACCACAAAGGCATAATTTTAAAAGTTATTTTCCTATTTTATTTAAAAGCTTTTTCTTAAGGCCAGAAATGGTCTTTAATAGGGGAAAATTATTTAACTATTTCAAAAATATTGGCCAAAATTCAGAGAGACTCAGAGGACATATATTGTCCATATATAAGAGTTTCAACACTTGGTCATGTTCAAAATAATGGGCTAAACCCTCTAAAACCCTTTCTGGATATTTCAAGCTTTTGAAATATTTACAAAGGAAATATTCTACAAAAATTCCAGGGAAATTCTATCATGTCATATATGACATATTTGATGATCTTGCCAAGTCCCATGCCTTGGGAAGCAAGAAAACATCCTCAAACCCCTTCATAACCATTCTGTCCATATTTGAAGTTTGAGCAACTTTACATTGCTAAACTTGTCCAACTGCTCTCAAACTTGGTGCACATGCTAGAGTGGCCTAATAAGGCACCTAGACCAAATGGCACAAGATTTGAAATAGAGCAACTTGATCAGATCACCTCAAAACCCTTTCTGTTCAAATGCAAATTTGAACAACTTTACATTACCAACTTTTTATCTGGAGCTTCAAACTTTGTGGGCATGATCAATACCCCAAATGATGATGCTACACCAAGTGGTGCATCAAGGGGAGATGATTAGCTTGACTCAAACAGGATGAAACTGTTTCTGTTGATTTCTAGGGTTCACCAAAGTTACATTGGCTAGTTTCTTCAAATGGGCCCAAACTTGGTGAAGCACCCTATTTTCTCATGTCTTTCAACCCTGTTAAGTGCCATATCAAGTGGAGGTCATTTGCTTGACCAAACACTGATCAAACACCTTCTGGCTTTTTACTAAAACCTCCAACTTGATCACTTTTACTCTTCTCCATGGCCTCTACTTTTTACCACATGATCATTGAGTTACCAGCTACCTCCAGTAACTCCCCCAGCACCCCAGCTCCATGATTGAGGGGTGAGAGCCCTGTTTTACCTTGCTGGACAGCAAGTTTTCACCAATTCACCAGCACCCTCACTCTCTCTCAGCATCTCCAAGGCATCCAAGGCCTCAGGCCATTTCTGTACTCCTCCCTCAACGTGCTAGACACTGCTGGACACGCTGGTTTTGACCAAAACGGCGAGAGCGCGATGATGCCAGCAGTACGCATGCTCTGGAGCGCGCAACAGTGCACTTCCGCACGGTGGCTCCGGCCAATCGCTGACCCCGACAGCCTCGGGCCTCCCCTTCGCGCCAGTCGAGGCCTCTCGACGTCCGCAACCTCCCCAGCGCTGTCCCCCCTCCTCCTGCGCCCTCCAGTGGCCGACGACGCACGCGCGCTGGCCGCCCGCGACGGCCACTCCTCTGCCTCGCACGCGCGCATGCTCCAGACGCTCCCCCGCTCCTCCTCTCACTTCTACTGGACGTGGAGATCGTCCAGGAACTCCACGGACTCATTCCCTTGGCCTCCCGTGCGCTGTAGCCTCGAGTCGGAGCTCGCCGGCGCACTGGACCACGGGCCTCCATCGACCACCTATATATAGCCCCTCCCGAGCCTCTCCAGCAGCATCAGCAGCTCCACTACACTCCACTGAGCCTCCCAGCACCACCCACTCCTCCCCAGGTCGTCCCAGTGCTCGGGATCGACCGGAGCTCCGCCGCGTCGCGCCGCCGGCGATCTCGCAGTACGGGCCTTCCCTGCCTCTCCTTTCGCCTGATTCGGAACCCCCTCGCCTCACTGACCCTTTCCCCCTTGTTTCCCCCTCCGTTTGCAGTCGGAAACAACCACAGCAACCACCTCCCGACGAGCTTCCGCCGTCCCACCTCGCCGCCGACGAACCGGACCTCCCCGGCGTGCCGCACCACCACCACTGCAACCGCCACTCGACGCTGAGTCCATCCCTGGCATCCGTTGCCGTCGCCGTGGCCGGAAACCTCGCCGGTGAGCTCGCCGTCGCCGTGGCCGCAAGGTTGGAGATGACAGGCGGGCCCCGCCTGTCATCCCCACACCTCTCTCCCCCTCCTCTCTGCCACTGACCCACGGGCCCCGCCCGTCAGGTTCAAAAACCTGACGTGCGCGCGCAGGCTCCCGTGCGGTTGGGCTGGTCCGCCTGGGCCGTGCACTGTGGCCTTCTCTGGCCCAGTGCACATGACACATTTTCTTTTTCTTTTTCTGTAAATGTTTTAAACATTTCTACAGAAAAGAATAATGGTCCAAATAAAATAATTCCAACTCCTAAAATCTTGTAATATTCCAACCTATTTAATGGTACCACTTTCACTCAAATCCATGAAACTTTTCTGTACTGTTCAAATTTAAATTCAAATTTGGGCAGTAATACTCCTGTTCAAAAATCAATAGATCCCATTCTGTTACTCCAAAACTCCAACTATGAATTTTCCCCATCTTAGAAATTCCTCTAGTATTTAACAAAAATGAGTTGACATTTTTCTGAGCACTTTGATTTTTCTGTTTTGTTTGTATTCTTATTTTTCCATGGTTATTATGCGACGTATAGATCCCGTATTTGACGAAGTTGCTGTGGAAGAAGAAGGAGAAGGATTTGAAGACTTTGAAGACCAAGCCAATCCAGGCAACCAGCCCTTTGACCATGATACACTTGTTCTTCGGAACCCGTTTGTTTCCGATGCATGATGTTAGGGTTACGATAGTGACCTAGTTGATTTCACCATATGATGCATGCCATGATCTTGATCTTGCTATGTGCTAGATGATATGCATATGGTTAGTGGTTATGATTAGTGATGCATGTGTGACATGAACCTTCGTGGTTGAAGTCTTTGTATAAAACCCCGTCGGGTGCCATTCATGCCCGAGGGAGATGATGATGAGTTGGGTGACCACTTGATGACGAAGTGGTGTACCAAGGCAAGTGTGTGTGTTTTTCAAATGGATTGGTTTAAGTTGCGACCGTTATTCCAACCATACATGTGCAACCACACTACCCCATATGGGACGGGGCTTTATTGATTACTTAGGTCGATACTAGCATGGTGCCCGCATTACTAGTGACGGGAAGACTTGAGGTCTTTCCCGGGACAGGGTCGTGCTTGGATAGACAGCCATGACTGTTTTTACAGGGCACCGGACACACCGTTGGTCCCTTCGGGTACGCGTGACATTGAAGTTAGGGCAAGTCCCGTGATCTATTGTTTGTACCCGAGGGTCGTGTACCAACGAGTGGACTCTATGTTAGTGTCGTCTAAGGAAAGGTAATGATCGGGTGCTTACCCCGGGTACTTGAGGTACCGCGGGTCGTGGATGACACGGAAGTTCCCCGGATCTTGTGGGTAAAGTGTACAACCTCTGCAGAGTGTCAAACTATTCGAATAGCCGTGTCCACGGTCATGGACAGTTGGGTAACCGCTCTTGGGCTACGTCCAATGTTTGTGAAACCATGCGTGTTTATGTGAGTTAAGATGGTGACTTGACTCGATGAGTTGAATCTTATTCATGATGATATCGGTAACCTGTCTTCGAGGTTACGCGAGGTTATTGATGCATAAACTTGATGGTAGAATATTTGTTCTAGCCTTGCTAGATTGATCATTGTTATGCAATTGCACTGTTACTTTGAACCACATCATGGGTTGCTTGCGAGTACATTCAAAGTACTCATTGGCTTGCCACTGGTTATTTAATTGGCCAGGCATGGAAGAACAGGAATATGAGGAAGAGTTCTTTGGAGACGAACATGCGAACTAGGACACTATCCCAGTCAGAATGCCTGTAGGGTTAAGGCAGATGGCATGGGTTCTACCCGTTATCGAAGACTTCCGCTACTTGAGTTATTTGCTATTCAGCCCGTGAGGCTCTATCTATGTAAGACTTGGCCATAATGGCCATAATTCGTGTAAGACTATTTGTATGGATGTAAGACTCTTGTTATTTCAGCTTCTGTGTGTTCAGTGAGCATTGATCTCTGGGATCACTGTACACGTGCATTCGGTGATCTCGACTTCCAAGTCGGGGTCCCCACGGAGCTGGTATCAGAGCCATCCTGACTGTAGGAAGCCTTAGTTACCATGGGCGTTAGTTAGATGAGACCCTTTTTCAAAAACCTTCTGAACCTCTCTTCTTTTCTAAACCTGAGATTTCATCAGCTTATTAACCCCTCCTATTCCACCTTTGTAGATGGCCGCCGTACCCGAAGAGCATCTGACCACTGGGTTTCCCTTACTTCTCGAGGATAGCCTCCAGGAGTGTCAGTTCCACCGAGCACCCATCCTCACCTACCTTGAGCATTGGGTTAGCGACACTGAGGTGGAGTACCATGTGGAGGTGATCGTGAAGGCAAACGATCCGCCCACAAGTTGGTTCTTCGAGGGACCCCAGATGGCAACACTACCACTCGTTGTCGAGGCTGCTGCACTCAAGGCATTAACTCGTCTCCGCGAGCTTCTTCCGGAGATGGCAGCCAAGATGACAACTCGCTTCTTACCTTACCGGAAGGAAGGTGAAGAAGAAAGCAGCGCACTAGCCCCTCCACTGAAGGAAGGACTCTCGCTTCGGTTCCAGACCTACTTCAGTCTATGTGCCGACAGCTTGGCACAAGACTTGGCCTTGGAATCAATGAAGCTTCGAGAAGAACTTCACAAGACCAAGGCACTTATTCGTCGAGCTCAAGAGAAGGCAAATAGGATCAAGAAGGAAGGAGCACCTTCTGGACAATCCGCTATCGCATATCGAGGCGGAAGGCCCTCCGAGGATGTATCTTCCAAGGGTGAAGAACCACCTCGGCGACGCCGGATGACGGCGAGGGAATATCGCAAGCTTTTCCCTGCACCACCGACGAAGCACCGTCGTATCCAACTCCTCCACTCCCCCACACCCTCAAGTGACAAGGGGGCCCAGACAGATGAAGACAAGGAGGAAGACCCAGAAGAGCCGGAATACGCGACCGAGCATTCCGCCGCTTAGGCATTATTCGCTATTCGGATATGCCAGCTGTAACCTCTACGGTAGGATAGGTCGTGTAACCCCTATGCGCAGTCGAGTCCTTGTATGGTTCATATGAAACCATCTGGTGTTTGCTGTTGTTGTGTCTGGATGTATGTCGTATTCTTCCTTCGGGAAGGTGTAAACGACTACGTCACCCATTTGGATTTTAATGAATATGTTTTGGCCTTACGGCCCTTGCATGATTTAATTTAGCGTCACACCCACCCCCTTACTAGGCACCCATCTATCTTGCTTTCCCTCTTCCAAGTCATGAGACCTTTTACCACTCCAACAGGATGCCTGTTGTAACTCGTACTGGTACCTCTACCCAGCAGCCCGAAGCCGGAGCATCCTCTCAGCCAGAGGCAGGCCACGACCAAACCAACGACCAAGCTCCACCACCACCACCTCCTCCAAGCATGGACATGGCTCAGCTTCTCCAAGCTTTCCGAGAGGAACGCCAAGCCAACACTGCAGCTCTCTAGCTGATTGCTCAAGCTGTCACCAACAACCGCCAGCCGGCGGGGAATGGCAATGGACGTTCCACGTTGGCAGAGTTCAAGAAGCATGCACCGCCAACCTTCATCGAGACTGCTGAACCCCTGGATGCAGACGACTGGGTCCGTTCCATTGAGGAGATATTGGAACTAGTCGGATGCACCGAAGACCGCGAGAAGGTGGCTTATGCAGCCCACTGCCTCGGGGGGACTGCTAGAGCTTGGTGGGATGGATTCAAGGTCATGCATGCTGAACAAGACATCACTTGGGTTAACTTCAAGGCAGAATTCCGCAAGGCCCACATTCCTTCCGGAATCATGTCTATCAAAAAGCGCGAGTTCCGAGCCCTGAAGCAAGGAAGTGGCATTGTCAAGGAGTACATGCAGAAGTTCAGTATTCTGTCAAGGTATGCCCCTAAAGATGTCAGCACTGATGCTGCCAAAAGGGAGCGCTTCATGGAAGGCCTCAATCAGACTCTGCAGTACTCGCTTGTCGTGTGCGACTGCCCGTCTTTCCCTGACCTGGTGAACAAGGCACTTATGCTTGAAGATAAGCGGCGCGCTTTGGAAGACACTTGCAAGCGCAAGTTGGTCAGTAAGGGAAGTTCTAGCAACCAGAAGCCTCGTCCGTGGCAGTTAGCCCCGGCCAAGCCAACCTACCAGCAGCCAAGAGCTCCTGCACCTCGTGCCAACCCTCAGCCTCAGCAGTATGCCAACCCCAGGCCAGCTTTCAACCCCAATACCAGTGGTGGCAACAAGATCAATCCAAACCAAGTCACTTGCTTTGGATGTGGTCAGTCCGGACACATCTCAAGGGTGTGCCCCAACAAGAAGCCTGATGCCCCGCGCCCCAATGCGCAGAACCAGGGACAAGGCCGTGGAATGCCACCAAGGAACCCAGCTCCTCGCAACCCACCCAACCATGGGAAGGGGCGTGTGAATCACGTCACTGCTGAAGAAGCCCAGGAAGACCCGGACGTCGTGCTGGGTACGTTCCTTGTCAACTCAGCACCTGCAACTGTCTTGTTTGATTCTGGAGCAACGCATTCATTTGTCACTCAAAGATTTGCATAAAAAAGTGGCATGACCCCTACACCCCTGAATAACCCTATGGTGGTACAAACCCCCGGAGCCGAGATGAGAGCCAAGATAGGCTGTAAAGGAGTCGGTATTACCATTAACGGTGTAGACTTCCTAGCAGTCCTTATCGTCCTGAGATCGCAAGGCTTGGATGTGATCCTAGGCATGAATTGGCTCAGCAAGCACCAAGGCTTGTTAGACTGTGCCAATCGGACAGTCACTGTGACCAATGACCAAGGAGTCGAAGTCAAGTTTGCTTCCAACTCCTCTTCCGCTCAAGCCGCTAAAGTCAACTGTCTGTCTGAAGTTGGGCTAGATCAAGTACCGGTGGTATGTGAGTATCCTGATGTCTTTCCGGATGAACTACCGGGAATGCCCCCTGACCGTGACATTGAGTTCATCATCGAGCTCGTGCCCGGAGCAGGATCCATCTATAAGAAGCCTTATAGAATGGGGACGGAAGAATTAGCCGAGTTGAAGAAGCAGCTGGAAGAGCAGCTAAGGAAGGGATTTATCCGCCCGAGTGCCTCCCCTTGGGGATCTCCCATTCTGTTTGTGGCAAAGAGGGACGGTACCATCCGCTTATGCATTGATTATCATTCCCTCAATGAAGTTACAATCAAGAACAAGTATCCACTTCCCAAGATCGAAGATCTGTTTGATCAGCTCAGCGGAGCCAAGGTGTTCTCCAAGATCGACCTCAGATCTGGGTACTACCAGCTGAAGATCAGACCCCAAGATATTCCGAAGACGGCATTCGTAACCAGATATGGCATGTATGAGTGCACGGTCATGTCTTTTGGGTTAACCAATGCCCCAGCTTACTTCATGTACCTCATGAATAAAGTCTTCATGGAATATTTGGACAAGTTTGTTGTTGTCTTCATTGATGACATTCTTGTGTTCTCGAAGTCGGAGGAAGAGCACGAGCAGCATCTGAGGATGGTCCTAGACAAGCTTTGTGAGCACCAACTGTATGCCAAATTCAGCAAGTGTGAGTTCTGGCTGCATAAAGTTGGATTCTTGGGTCATGTCTTGACCGAGGAAGGATTATCTGTTGATCCTGCAAAAATCGAAGCTGTGACCCAATGGCAATCTCCAACGACCGTCAAGGAAGTTAGAAGCTTCCTCGGACTAGCGGGCTATTACCGCAAGTTCGTGGAAGGATTCTCTAGCATTGCACGACCAATGACTCAGCTCCTCAAGAAGGACAAGAAGTTCGAGTGGACGCCAAAATGCGAAGAGAGCTTCCAAGAGCTCAAGAAGAGATTGACCACCGCCCCAGTTCTGGCAACACCTGATATTCACAAGGAGTTCGTGATATATTGTGATGCCTCTCGAACCGGATTGGGAAGCGTTCTGATGCAAGAAGGCCGCGTCATAGCATACCTCTCCAGGCAGCTACGACCCCATGAGGAGAACTACGCTACTCACGATCTTGAGCTAGCGGCAGTAGTTCATGCCTTGAAGGCATGGCGGCATTACCTCCTAGGGAAACGGTGTGAGATCTACACAGACCACAAAAGTCTGAAGTACATTTTCACCCAAAAAGAATTGAACATGAGGCAGCGAAGATGGTTGGAACTCATCAAAGACTATGACCTCAGTGTTCAATATCACCCTGGGAAGGCTAACGTGGTGGCCGATGCCTTAAGCAGGAAGGCTTGCTCTTTGAATGTCGTTATTCAAGAAAGGCAGCCAGCCTTGTTTAAGGAGTTCGAACAATTCAGTTTGGAATTGGTCACCCCCGGATTTCTGGATCATTTGGAAGTCAGACCGACCCTGATGGACGACGTCAAGAAGGCGCAAGATGGACACGCAAGCATTGAAGGCATCAAGAGGAAGATGAAGCTGGGCAAGGCCCCAGGATTCTCCGAAGACGAGCACGGGATTGTTTGGTACAAAGGTCGCATCTGCGTACCAAACAACACCGAGCTGAAGACGCTGATTCTGCAAGAAGCCCACGACACTCTGTATTCCATCCACCCCGGAGGAACCAAGATGTACCAAGACTTGAAGGCACGATTCTGGTGGCACGGGATGAAAAGAGAGATTGCAACCTATGTTGCAAAGTGTGATGTGTGCCAAAGGGTCAAGGCTGAATATCAGCGACCTGCTGGATTGCTTCAACCACTCAAGGTTCCTGAGTGGAAGTGGGATAAAGTCGGAATGGACTTCATCACTGGATTACCAAGGTCAAATAAAGGCCATGACTCTATCTGGGTCATAGTCGACCATTTGACCAAGGTGGCCCATTTCATTCCTGTCAAGACTACCTACTCAGGCAACCAGCTGGCAACTCTCTACATCAACCGAATCGTAAGTCTTCACGGTGTTCCCAAGGAGATTGTGTCAGATCGAGGCACCCAGTTCACTTCAAGGTTCTGGAAGAGATTCCAAGAAGCCTTGGGAACCAAGTTGTCCTTCAGCACAGCTTTCCACCCACAGACCGGAGGTCAAACAGAGCGAGTCAATCAGATTCTCGAAGACATGCTCCGAGCCTGTGTCCTGGCGTATGGGGCCAAGTGGGAAGACTGTCTCCCTTTTGCCGAGTTCTCCTATAACAACAGTTACCAGTCAAGCCTTCAGATGGATCCATTTGAGGTGTTGTACGGACGCAGATGCCGCACACCCCTCAGTTGGTCGGAGACTGGAGAAGGACTAGTCTTTGGACCGGATATTCTCCGCGCAGCAGAAGAGCAAGTCCAACTAGTCAGAGAGCGATTAAAGGCAGCCAAGTCAAGGCAGAAGAGTTATGCTGACACTCGACGCCGAGACATGAGTTTCCGTGTCGGGGATCATGTGTACCTGCGGGTAACTCCTCTGAAGGGAACCAAGCGTTTCCACGTCAAGGGGAAGCTTCCGCCAAGGTTCATTGGCCCTTTCAAGATCACCGATCGACGAGGAGAAGTGGCTTACCAGTTGGAACTACCACCTGAGCTATCCGATGTGCACAATGTGTTCCATGTGTCACAACTCTGGAAGTGTCTCCAAGTTCCAGACAAGCCCAATCTCTACAGGGATGTGGATCACCAAGCCATTGATCTGCAGCCTGACTTGACCTACCGCGAGAAGCCCATTCGTATTCTGGACGAAGCAGAACGACGTACGCGAAGCCGTACCATCAACTACTTCAAGGTCCAATGGAGCAACCACACCGAAGCAGAAGCAACCTGGGAACGAGAAGACTATCTTAGATCCGAGTTTCCCGACCTCTTTTAAGCCCTAGTTTAGGAATCTCGGGGACGAGATTCTTGTAAGGGGGGTAGGTCTGTCACACCCTGCATTTTGTAACATGTTATTTGTACCTTTGAAGCATGAAAATTTGGACCAGCAAAATTTTTTAGCATCATTTGGCTTTTATTTGGAATTGAGTTTTCTTCATGTGCTTTTTCATGTGCTCATTAAAGTCAACTATGACCTCTTGTAGGATTCATCTCCATATCCAAAACTTCTGCCTAATGATCATGCCAAGTGTTATATAACAGTATAGTATTTTCCTACAAAATTAATTTGGCCAAAATGTATTTTATAAATTTAGTTTTCCAAAAACCCCTGAATTGAGATTTGCACTGCAAGTACTTGATTTAGGGTGAGAAAATTATTTCAAAAGGTTTATTTGAGACCTAGTAGTCATAGGACTCCCAGAAACCACAAAGGCATAATTTTAAAAGTTATTTTCCTATTTTATTTAAAAGCTTTTTCTTAAGGCCAGAAATGGTCTTTAATAGGGGAAAATTATTTAACTATTTCAAAAATATTTGCCAAAATTCAGAGAGACTCAGAGGACATATATTGTCCATATATAAGAGTTTCAACACTTGGTCATGTTCAAAATAATGGGCTAAACCCTCTAAAACTCTTTCTGGATATTTCAAGCTTTTGAAATATTTACAAAGGAAATATTCTCCAAAAATTCCAGGGAAATTCTATCATGTCATATATGACATATTTGATGATCTTGCCAAGTCCCATGCCTTGGGAAGCAAGAAAACATCCTCAAACCCCTTCATAACCATTCTGTCCATATTTGAAGTTTGAGCAACTTTACATTGCCAAACTTGTCCAACTGCTCTCAAACTTGGTGCACATGCTAGAATGGCCTAATAAGGCACATAGACCAAATGGCACAAGATTTGAAATAGAGCAACTTGATCAGATCACCTCAAAACTCTTTCTGTTCAAATGCAAATTTGAACAACTTTACATTACCAACTTTTTATCTGGAGCTTCAAACTTTGTGGGCATGATCAATACCCCAAATGATGATGCTACACCAAGTGGTGCATCAAGGGGAGATGATTAGCTTGACTCAAACAGGATGAAACTGTTTCTGTTGATTTCTAGGGTTCACCAAAGTTACATTGGCTAGTTTCTTCAAATGGGCCCAAACTTGGTGAAGCACCCTATTTTCTCATGTCTTTCAACCCTGTTAAGTGCCATATCAAGTGGAGGTCATTTGCTTGACCAAACACTGATCAAACACCTTCTGGCTTTTTACTAAAACCTCCAACTTGATCACTTTTACTCTTCTCCATGGCCTCTACTTTTTACCACATGATCATTGAGTTACCAGCTACCTCCAGTAACTCCCCCAGCACCCCAGCTCCATGATTGAGGGGTGAGAGCCCTGTTTTACCTTGTTGGATAGCAAGTTTTCACCAATTCACCAGCACCCTCACTCTCTCTCAGCATCTCCAGGGCATCCAAGGCCTCAGGCCATTTCTTTACTCCTCCCTCAACGTGCTAGACACTGCTGGACACGCTAGTTTTGACCAAAACGGCGAGAGCGCGATGATGCCAGCAGTACGCACGCTCTGGAGCGCGCAACAGTGCACCTCCGCACGGTGGCTCCGGTCAATCGCTGACCCCGACAGCCTCGGGCCTCCCCTTCGCGCCAGTCGAGGCCTCTCGACGTCCGCAACCTCCCCGGCGCTGTCCCCCCTCCTCCTGCGCCCTCCAGTGGCCGACATCGCACGCGCGCTGGCCGCCTGCGACGGCCACTCCTCTGCCTCGCACGCGCACACGCTCCAGACGCTCCCCCGCTCCTCCTCTCACTTCTACTGGACGTGGAGATCGTCCAGGAACTCCACGGACTCATTCCCTTGGCCTCCCGTGCGCTATAGCCTCGAGTCGGAGCTCGCCGGCGCACTGGACCACGGGCCTCCGTCGACCACCTATATATAGCCCCTCCCGAGCCTCTCCAGCAGCATCAGCAGCTCCACTACACTCCACTGAGCCTCCCAGCACCACCCACTCCTCCCCAGGTCGTCCCAGTGCTCGGGATCGACCGGAGCTCCGCCGCGTCGGGCCGCCGGCGATCTCGCAGTACGGGCCTTCCCTTCCCCTCCTTTCGCCTGATTCGGAACCCCATCGCCTCACTGACCCTTTCCCCCTTGTTTCCCCCTCCGTTTGCAGTCGGAAACAACCACAGCAACCACCTCCCGACGAGCTTCCGCCGTCCCACCTCGCCGCCGGCGAACCGGACCTCCCCGGCGTGCCGCACCACCACCACTGCAACTGCCACTCGACGCTGAGTCCATCCCTGGCTTCCGTTGTCGTCGCCGTGGCCGGAAACCTCGCCGGTGAGCTCGCCGTCGCCGTGGCCGCAAGGTTGGAGATGACAGGCGGGCCCCGCCTGTCATCCCCACACCTCTCTCCCCCTCCTCTCTGCCACTGACCCACGGGCCCCGCCCGTCAGGTTCAAAAACCTGACGTGCGCGCGCAGGCTCCCGTGTGGTTGGGCTGGTCCGCCTGGGCCATGCACTGTGGCCTTCTCTGGCCCAGTGCACAGGACACATTTTCTTTTTCTTTTTCTGTAAATGTTTTAAACATTTCTACAGAAAAGAATAATGGTCCAAATAAAATAATTCCAACTCCTAAAATCTTGTAATATTCCAACCTATTTAATGGTACCACTTTCACTCAAATCCATGAAACTTTTCTGTACTGTTCAAATTTAAATTCAAATTTGGGCAGTAATACTCCTGTTCAAAAATCAATAGATCCCATTCTGTTACTCCAAAACTCCAACTATGAATTTTCCCCATCTTAGAAATTCCTCTAGTATTTAACAAAAATGAGTTGACATTTTTCTAAGCACTTTGATTTTTCTGTTTTGTTTGTATTCTTATTTTTCCGTGGTTATTATGCGACGTATAGATCCCGTATTTGACGAAGTTGCTGTGGAAGAAGAAGGAGAAGGATTTGAAGACTTTGAAGACCAAGCCAATCCAGGCAAGCAGCCCATTGACCATGATACACTTGTTCTTCGGAACCCGTTTGTTTCCGATGCATGAAGTTAGGGTTACGATAGTGACCTAGTTGATTCCACCATATGATGCATGCCATGATCTTGATCTTGCTATGTGCTAGATGATATGCATATGGTTAGTGGTTATGATTAGTGATGCATGTGTGACATGAACCTTCGTGGTTGAAGTCTTTGCATAAAACCCCGTCGGGTGCCATTCATGCCCGAGGGAGATGATGATGAGTTGGGTGACCACTTGATGACGAAGTGGTGTACCAAGGCAAGTGTGTGTGTTTTTCAAACGGATTGGTTTAAGTTGCGACCGTTATTCCAACCATACATGTGCAACCGCACTACCCCATATGGGACGGGGCTTTATTGATTACTTAGGTCGATACTAGCATGGTGCCCGCATTACTAGTGACGGGAAGACTTGAGGTCTTTCCCGGGACGGGGTCGTGCTTGGATAGACGGCCATGACTGTTTTTACAGGGCACCGGACACACCGTTGGTCCCTTCGGGTACGCGTGACATTGAAGTTAGGGCAAGTCCCGTGATCTATTGTTTGTACCCGAGGGCCGTGTACCAACGAGTGGACTCTATGTTAGTGTCGTCTAAGGAAAGGTAATGACCGGGTGCTTACCCCGGGTACTTGAGGTACCGCGGGTCGTGGATGACACGGAAGTTCCCCGGATCTTGTGGGTAAAGTGTACAACCTCCGCAGAGTGTCAAACTATTCGAATAGCCGTGTCCACGGTCATGGACAGTTGGGTAACCGCTCTTGGGCTACGTCCAATGTTTGTGAAACCATGCGTGTGTATGTGAGTTAAGATGGTGACTTGACTCGATGAGTTGAATCTTATTCATGATGATATCGGTAACCTGTCTTCGAGGTTACGCGAGGTTATTGATGCATAAACTTGATGGTAGAATATTTGTTCTAGCCTTGCTAGATTGATCATTGTTATGCAATTGCACTGTTACTTTGAACCACATTATGGGTTGCTTGCGAGTACATTCAAAGTACTCATTGGCTTGCCACTGGTTATTTAATTGGTCAGGCATGGAAGAACAGGAATATGAGGAAGAGTTCTTTGGAGACGAACATGCGAACTAGGACACTGTCCCAGTCAGAATGCCTGTAGGGTTAAGGCAGATGGCATGGGTTCTACCCGTTATCGAAGACTTCCGCTACTTGAGTTATTTGCTATTCAGCCCGTGAGGCTCTATCTATGTAAGACTTGGCCATAATGGCCATAATTCGTGTAAGACTATTTGTATGGATGTAAGACTCTTGTTATTTCAGCTTCTGTGTGTTCAGTGAGCATTGATCTCTGGGATCACTGTACACGTGCATTCGGTGATCTCGACTTCCAAGTCGGGGTCCCCACAGTCTCATGATGTTCACTAGTGATGTCTCTCTCCCAAAAGACGATAAAACAGCTATGTGAGGTAAACGAATTACAGCTGGGCAATTGACAGGACCACGAACGCAAACCAATGCTGACTACATTGCAAGAAAGGTTGAGGTTCAAAGCATGGGCGGTACGCCAAAGTAAGTAGACCGAAATCCATCAATATCTACTACTAATCATCCACCTTGAGATATCTATCCAGAACATCTCGCTGGTATTAAGTTGCGAGCCCCACCCATCGTGTAAACTCAAAGCAACAGACAACTGCATTAAAAGAACTTTGCATAAAGTAAACAATCCTTGCACCCGCGGGCACAAGCACCATTGTTTTCCCCCTTGTGGCAACAGCACATCCCCTAGACTCATGTTTCTGTCACTCAAACTAGTCATCGAGGGGCATGAACCCACAATCAAGCATAACGTTCCCTCTTGGAGTCACTACCTACTACTTGGCCAAAGCAATAAATAACAACGGAGAACATGCAAGAATTACTTACGAACATAAATATAAGAGAGGTGAATCTAATATATTACTCAAGAACAATTTGAACATAATCTCATAATCCATCGGATCCCAGCAAACTCAACATAGCAACAGCATAAGGATTACATATGTGCCTCGATCATGTAGGGCAGCTCACGAGGACTAATTAGTGAAGCACAAGAACGGGAGGAGAACATCACATAGCTACTGGTCATGGACTCATGGTCCAAGGGAGACTACTCACGACTCATCCGGGAGGCGTCCATGGTGGTGGAGAAGCTCCCGGTGGTTATCCTCCCCTCCGGCAGGGTGCCGGGAAGGGTTCTCCTGGTGCTCCCGATCTTGGAAGCGGCGGCGGTGGCGGAACATAGATGGGATCGCGAAAAGAGTTCCTGTTCTAAGGGTTTCGGAGGACGCTTTAAATATATACCAAAGGGGGGCATCGGGGAAGCTTCAGGGGGCCCAGGCGCCCCCCGGCGCGGCCCAGGGGGGCGCGCCGCCAGGGCGCCTGGAGCCCTGGTGCCCCCCCCCCCCGGCTGTCCTTCGGACGCACGGTAGTTTCCGGAACGCTAATTTTTTATATAATTTTTCTGGATTTTTCCTGGCAGTTCTCGTAACGTGAAAACCTGAAATACAAAAACAGCCGAAAACAGAAACTGGCACTGGGGTGCACTGAGTTAATAGGTTAGTCCAAATATGATCAAAAGTGTATGGAAGTGTATGAATATCATAGCAATATCACCCAAAAGTGGCATGGAGCAAGCAGAAATTATAGATACGTTTTGGACGTATCAGTTACCGGAACCCCCCGAGGAGGTATTGGGCCCTAGTGGGCTTTAGTGGAAAGAGAGAGGGCTGGCCAGGGCTGGGCCGCGCGCCCCTCCCCCTTGGTCCGAATTGGACAAGGAAAGGAGGGGGGCGGCGCCCCTTTCCTTCTCCCTCTCCCTCTCCTTCCTTCCCCCTCTCTCCTTCTTGGTAGACTCCTACTAGGAATAGGATTGGAATCCTATTCCTAGTCGGATTGCCTCTCAAGGGCGCACCATAGGGGGCCGGCAGGCCTCCCCCCTTGCTCCTTTATATATGGGGGCAGGGGGCACCCAAAGACACACAAGTTGATCAGTTGATCTCTCCCAACCGTGTGTGGTGCCCCCTCCATAGAAACACACCTCGGTCATATCGTTGCAGTGCTTAGGCGAAGCCCTGCGACGGTAACTTTATCATCTCCGTCACCACGCCGTCGTGCTGACGAAACTCTCCCGTGAGGTTCTACTGGATCAAGAGCTCGTGGGACGTCATCAAGCTGAACGTGTGCTGAACGCGGAGGCTCCGTACGTTCGGTGCTTGATCGGTTGGATCACAAAGAAGTTCGACTATATCAACCGCGTCACTAGACGCTTCCGCTTTCGGTCTTCGAGGGTACGTAGACACACTCTCCCCTCTCGTTGCTATGCTTCTAGTAGATAGATCTTGCGTGATCGTAGGAATTTTTTTGAAATACTACGTTCCCCAACAATGGCATCATGAGCCAGGTCTATGCGTAGATGATTTGCACGAGTAGAACGCAATGAGTTGTGGGCGATAATAGTCATACTGCTTACCAGCATGTCATACTTTGTTTCGGCGGTATTGTGAGAGGAAGCGGCCCGGACAGACATTACGCGTACGCTTACGCGAGACTGGTTTCACCGTTACGAGCACTCGTTGCTTAAAGGTGACTGGTGGGTGTCTGTCTCTCTCACTTTAGCTGAATCAAGTGTGGCTACGCCCGGTCCTTGTGAAGGTTAAAACAGCACATACTTGACGAAAAATCGTTGTGGTTTTTGTATGCCTAGGTAACAAAGGTTCTTGCTAAACCCGTAGCAGCCACGTAAAACTTGCAACAACAAAGTAGAGGACATCTAACTTGTTTTTGCAGGGCATGTTGTGATGTGATATGGTCAAGACATGATGAGTTATACGTTATTGTATGAGATGATCATGTTTTGTAAAGTTATCGGCAACTGGCAGGAGCCATATGGTTGTCGCTTTATTGTATGAAATATAGTCGCCATGTAATTGCTTTACTTTATCACTAAGTGGTAGCGATAGTCGTGGAAGCAATAGTTGGCGAGATGACAACGATGCTACGATGGATATCAAGGTGTCGCGCCGGTGACGATGGTGATCATGACGGTGCCTTGGAGATAGAGATCAAAAGCACAAGATGATGATGGCCATATCATGTCACATATTTTGATTGCATGTGATGTTTATATTATTATGCTTCTTATTTTGCTTAGTACGGCGGTAGCATTATAAGATGATCCCTTACAAAATTTCAAGGTATAAGTGTTCTCCCTGAGTATGCATCGTTGCGAAAGTTCGTCGTGCCGAGACACCACGTGATGATCGGGTGTGATAAGCTCTACGTTCACATGCAACGGGTGTAAGCCAGTTTTGCACAAGCAGAATACTCGAGTTAAACTTGACGAGCCTAGCATGTACAAACATGGCCTCGGAACACTGGAGACCGAAAGGTCGAGCGTGAATCAACATAAGATGTTCACCATTGAAAACTACTCCATCTCACGTGATGATCGGACATGGTTTAGTTGATTTGGGTCACGTGATCATTTAGATGACCAGAGGGATGTCTATCTAAGTGGGAGTTCTTTAGTAATATGATTAATTGAACTTTAATTTATCATGAACTTAGTCCTGATAGTTTTTGCATATCTATGTTGTTGTAGATCAATGGCCCGTGCTACCGTTCCTTTGAATTTTAATGCATTCCTAGAGAAAGCTAAGTTGAAAGATGATGGTAGCAATTACACGGACTGGGTCCGTAACTTGAGGATTATACTCATTGCTGCAAAGAAGAATTATGTCCTTGAAGCACCAATAGGTGACAAGCCCCCTCCCCCTAATGTAGACGCTTTGAACGTCTGGCAGACGCGGTCCGATGACTACACGATAGTTCAGTGTGCCATGCTTTCCGGCTTAGAACTGGGACTTCAACGACGTTTTGAACGTCATGGAGCATATGAGATGTTCCAGGAGTTGAAGTTAATATTTCAAGAAAATGCCCGGATTGAGAAATATGAGATTTCCAATAAGTTCTATAGTTGCAAGATGGAGGAGAATAGTTCTATCAGTGGACACTTGCTCAGAATGTCTGGGTACTACAATCATATGACTCAACTTGGTTGCAAAGTTGATGAAGATAGTGTTATTGATAGAGTTCTTCAATCACTTCCACCAAGCTATAAAGGCTTCGTGATGAACTATAATATGCAAGGGATGCAAAAAATAATTCCCGAGCTCTTCGCTATGCTCAAGTCTGCGGAGGTAGAAATCAAAAAGGAGCATCAAGTATTGATGGTTAACAAGACCACTAGTTTCAAGAAAAAGGGCAAGGGAAAGAAGGGGAACTTCAAGAAGAATAGCAAGACAGTTGCTACTCCCGCGAAGAAACCCAAGTCTGGAGCCAAGTCTGAAACTGAGTGCTTCTACTGCAAAGGAACTAGACACTGGAAGCGGAACTGCCCCAAGTATTTGGCGGATAAGAAGGATGGCAAGGTGAACAAAGGTATATGTGATATACATGTTATTGATGTGTACCTTACTAATGCTCGTAGTAGTACTGTAACATCCCAAATTTTCAATTTGGAATGTTATACATAGATCATATTGCATTTGCATGTTGTTGCATTTTTGTTTGTGGTGTTCCTCGAAATTCTAAGCAACTCAAGGACCTACGGAGAGAGTTGGGAATTTTACCGTTTTCGTATTTGAGTTCGCTCGAATACCAGTACGAGGACAGTGTGATTCTAATTATTTTTCTCTCCTAAAATATTTCTAAATAAAATATATGAGCGGAGATAATACGACTTCTCCAAAATAACAGAAATATTGGAGAAAAAATATTAAAATCACTTTTGGTATTTTTTCTGGATTTATTTTCGGATTTATTTGCATAGGAAAAATACGCATTTTTCAAAATTGCATTTAGGTCTCGGAAAAATGTTCACTTTGTCCTATATATTATTAGAGGACGGTGAAAATTTATTTCGGGAATTTTGGAGTCCGTTTGATATTTCTTTCGTTAGTTTTTCTGCGCCGGGACTCTATTAAAAAAACGGAAACCGACTTAGACTTGTAAAGGACCAGGACTCTGGGCTTAATATAGCGCCAGAGCCGGCCCAACTCGCCTCGCCCGCCCCAGCCGCCCGAACCCTAGCCCGAAGCCGCCGCCTCCCGCCGCCCCGCCGCCGCCGCCTCCCGCCGCCGCCCCGCCGTTAGCCGCAGCCGTCGCCGCCGCCCCTCGCCGGAGTTCGCCGGAGTGAGGTAGTTTTTTTCGGTTATTAGATCGGTTTTGTTTAGGAAACCTAGATCTGTTTTTTTTTAATAGATCGGTTCGGTATTTTTTATTTTCCGCCGGTTTATTTAAATAGCGGACGTTCGTCCGTACGTTCGTTTTAATGAACGGTTTTCGTTAGTTAACCGCAGACAGCGAACGTTCGTTCGTTAGCCTGTTCGTCGTTTTTCTTTTTCGGGGTATTTATCCGCGGTTATTTCGATCGCGATTTCTGCCCTGATCTTGTTTTTCGTTTTTTCTTTTCGCTCGAGAGTCGGAATCAGGTGATTCAAAATCCCAGATTTTCGTCTCGAAGCCCTCTTTACGTTTAACCAACTTGAACAAAGTTTTGGCTACTGTAAAAATTGACTTTAGGCCAACTAGTAATTCGGAGCTCGTTTCTTTTGTAGTTTGAGTTTCGTTGCTTCTTTCGAGTTGATTCTTTTGCAAACCGGAGTTCTTAAGTTGAACTTTCTGGTTAGATCTCTTATTTGAGTTTTACCCGTGCATTAGTTAAGTACTTATTGTATGCTTGTTTGTTTGGTTGCGATAGAGTACCCGGAGTGCGCCGCTTGCTACTTTGAGTCTCTAGGTTTTGCGGATCATCAGCAAGGCAAGTAACACTTTGATCATGCTTTCCAATTACCCAGTTTTCATTGCATTAGTCAAACCCTCACACATTGCATGAGTAGGATTAATTAACTTGTGGGATTGGGAAGTAGTTTGAGGTAGTACCTATTACCTGCATTACATTCAAACCCTTGGGAGTTACTTCTACGTTTGCTGCTAGGACATGCTATGCTCGTAGACGTGGATTGGGTGAGTGAAATCCATGACAGATGTGAGATTGTTTAATTAATGGTTCAACATAAGGTGGCAACATTAATACACATCTGGGTGGATTGAGGCATCTGGGTATTCCAGGATTGCCTGTTTTTCTTTGGGACCGCCACCCAGGCTCAAAGGGATCATGAGATAATTCATACTAGAAACTTTCGTGTGCAACCACAATGCTATTATGGGCTCTAGCATAGTATGAGTAAGTCGTGCGAACTCTTACAGTGGTGGACTAGCAGATGTAGGGGATGTAGGTTGGTACGGTCCGCCCGATCGTAAGGTGCTAGCGCTTCTGAAAGACTATGTCTCGGTCATCCGTTTCTCAAACACCATGCAATGCGAGAAACCAAACGGAGGCGATCGAGTCTTGTGGGAAAAGTGCACAAACCTCTGCAGAGTGTACAAACTGATCATGATTAGCCGTGTCCCTAGTTATGGACGTCTTGAGTATCTAGTACTTGGATTTTCATGTGCATCTCAACATGTTACTCTAATTTAATTTTGTTGGGTTTAATGATGAACTTTAATTGGGGTTGAGAGGATGTTTATCTTCTCAACGATGTTTCAACTACCATGATAGTTAATTAAAATGCATTCCTTTGAAGTAGGGAAAATTTGGCTTTACGCAAAAACTTAACCATAGAGCTTTCCACCAGCCAAATATGCATATAGTATAGTCTTACTTTCATTGCATTCTCTTGTGTTACCTTGCCAGCATATTCCATATGCTGACCCGTTTTTCGGGCTGCAATGTTTCATGTTGCAGACTTTTCAGACGACGAGTAAGATGCCCTTTTAGGTCGTGGTTCTATACTCAGTGATGCCAATGGAGTTGATGCACTCACTTATCTTCCAAGCCTTCCGTTGTTATCGTGTTAGATGGCCTTCAGCCATAATATTTGTAATAAATTCATCGTTGGACTATTGATGTAATAAGTGTGTGATTGCTACTCTGTTATAAATCCTTTAAGTACCGTGCGTGTCAGCATTACTGATCCAGGGATGATACTGATGCACGGAGATCAGACTGTTTGAGGTCTGGTCGCTACAAGATGGTATCAGAGCACACGCTGACTATAGGACACGACCACTAAGACAAGCCCTAGAACACAATTCACTCTTCTCTTTTCTGACTCCTCATCTTTTCTACTCTTTAGGATGGTGGAAGCAAAGCACAAGTTCATGCAACCGGATGATGATACACCATTTGGACGACACCTGAAGGAAGTCACAGGATATCTCAATATTGGATTACCAAGTTTCACCGGAACCTACAATGCCACTCTACCTGAGGAGGAGTGTTGGTTGATTCAAGCTCAAGTTCCAGGAAGGACGTTCGCACCCGTCACCTCACTCATAGCATTTTCCTTTAATGCACCTACATGGAGCCTAGGGAGGAGTATGGCAGCCCACATTGCTATGGGAAGGATTGGAGAAGTCTACAAACAGGAGCTAAAGGACACTATCTACCAGATTTGTGGACGCCGAGATGAGAATTGGGATTTGATCAGCACTAAGAAGGGTATATCCATTGCAGCATTCATCCAGGAGTTGAACCACCACATTCGTCGCCAGGAGCACCAGATGTGTGCTGGGATTATAAATTTGAAGAAGGCCCTGAATAGGAATTTGGATCTAGAGGAAGAACTCAATTCTACACGCGACGGATATGAGGAGGAGATGAAAATACTTGTGGAGAAGAATGATGATTTGACCCGGAAGTTAGGGATACTCATGGGAGAAGAAGACGAGGAAGAAGAACCCAAGGAGATTCCACCGGAAGATTATATCATCATAAATGACATGGATTCGGAAGCTGAGGATAGCAAGGATGAAGACTATGAAGATGAAGCTGGAGTAGATATTATGGAATCCTCTGCCGATCAATATTTTTAGATGACCACCCTGTGACTAGTAGTTTGCCTCCATATATTATATTTAGAGCACCTTGTAACGATCGTTAGATTTGTAAGACCTTGTTTGAAATTGATTGGTGTGATATGATTGTGTGTTTGTCTCATGTGCATATGGGTAGTGATTTTCCCTTAGACCTCTTTTCTATTCTAATCTCTCCCCTCTACACCCATCAGATGCCTCCAAGACGTGAATTCGAGTTTCCCCCTGAGCTCACCCAGTTGATCCAGCAGCAGAACACCCTGATGCAACTTCTTGTCCAGAACACTCAAAACAACCAGAACAACAACAACAACAACCTCCACCACCACCACCTGTGGACAACCTGACACGTTTCTTAAGGTGCAACCACCTGTGTTTGCTAGCAGCATCGAACCAATTGTGGCTAATGACTGGCTACGCAAGATTGGAAGGGACATGACCACCGCCAATTGCTCGGATGCTGAGAAGGTGCGATTTGCCGCACACCAGTTATCTGGACCAGCCGCAGCATGGTGGGAGAACTACACAGCCACTTACCCCATAGCCAATGTGACTTGGGATCAGTTTCAGCAAGCTTTTCGTACCGCCCATGTCTCAACTGGAGCCATGAGTATGAAGAAGCAGGAGTTTCGCAACTTGCGCCAAGGAAATCGTACTGTAGCTCAGTACGTGGATGAGTTTAGTACCCTATCTCGTTATGCCCCAGATGATGTGGCCACAGATGCCAAGAAGCATGAGAGATTCATGGAAGGGCTGAATGATGAGATGAGTGTACAGTTGATGGTGGCAACTTTCAATAACTATCAGGAGTTGGTTGACCGCGCCCTGATGATTGAAAGGAAGCATAAGCAGATTGAGAGTCGCAAGAGGAAGTATGGGCAAGGAAAGTATAACTCTGGAGCTCAGCAGAAGCCTCACTTTACCCCTAAAGCGGTAGGACAGTTTCAGCATACCCATGGAGGAGGTAGCTCGCACAACCACACTAGCACCAAGAATGGTAATGGGAATGGAAACGGGAATGGAGCCAATGGAAACCAGAACCGCCCTACACCGTCCACACCCACCAAGAGGGATTTTAGCCATGTCACTTGTTACAAGTGCGGGAAGACTGGACATTATGCTAATGAATGCCCAGAAGTTAAGAATGGGAACGGCAATGGAAGCGCCGGGAAGAAGCCCAACCCGTTCAACAAAGGACAAGTGAACCACGTGACTGTGGAGGTAGTAGAAGAGCAACCAGATGCAGTAATAGGTAAGTTCTTAGTTAAGTCCTTTACTGCACTCGTTCTTTTCGATATTGGCGCATCGCATTCATATATTTCAAGGGGATTCGTGGATAAGTATAAGCTGCCGACCCAAGCCCTTAGATCGCCCATGTTAGTAACCTCACCAGGAGCGGAGTATATGGCTAAGTCATGGTGTGATCAGTTGCCCTTAAGGATTGGTAATTACATTTTCCCTTCAGACCTAATAGTATTGGAATCTCAAGGACTGGATGTGATATTAGGCATGGATTGGTTATCTAGGTATGAAGGGAATATTGAATGTGCCAGTAAGACCATTTTGCTTACTACGCCGGAAGGAAGAAGGATCAAGTATGTATCCCGGCATGAGTCAAAGAGGAGTAGATTAAATTCCTTGTCAGGAGTTGTACAGGAGGAAGTGCCAGTAGTGAAGGATTATCCGGATGTGTTTCCAGAATAGTTACCTGGCATGCCACCGGATAGAGATATAGAGTTTTTGATTGAAATTTTGCCAGGCACCAGGCCAATTTCTAAGAGACCATATAGGATGCCCGCAAAGGATTTGGAGGAAATTAAGAAGCAGATTAAGGAGTTACTAGATAAAGGATTCATACGCCCAAGTTCTTCGCCTTGGGGTTCGCCAGTACTTCTAGTGGAGAAGAAGGATGGATCGTTAAGAATGGTTGTTGATTACCGAGGATTGAATGAAGTAACGATCAAGAACAAGTACCCATTGCCAATGATCAACGATCTGTTCGATAGATTGCAAGGAGCTAAGGTCTTTTCTAAGATCGATCTGCGATCAGGGTACCATCAATTGAAGATCCGAGAGAAAGATATCCCTAAGACGGCCTTTACCACTAGGTATGGGTTGTACGAGTATACTGTTATGTCGTTTGGTCTGATAAATGCACCGGCATACTTTATGAACCTGATGAACAAAGTGTTTATGGAGTATTTGGATAAGTTCGTCGTAGTGTTCATAGATGATATTTTGATCTTCTCGAAGGATGAAGAGGAGCATGAAGAACATTTACGTTTGGTATTGGAGAAGCTCAGAGAACATCAGTTATATGCCAAGTTTAGCAAATGTGAGTTTTGGTTGAAGGAAGTCGGATTTCTCGGACATGTTATATCCGGAGAAGGAATAGCAGTAGATCCCGCCAAGGTGGACACTGTGACCAATTGGGAAGCACCGACAACAGTTGGAGAGATCCAGAGTTTTCTTGGACTCGTAGGATACTACCGGAGATTTATCAAAAATTTCTCGAAGATTGCTAAGCCAATGACGGAGTTGTTGAAGAAGGACACCAAGTTCAGTTGGACAGAAGAATGTGAGACTAGTTTCCAGGAGTTGAAGAAAAGGTTGGTCTCATCCCCTGTGTTGATTCTGTCAGATCAACATAAGGATTATGAGGTGTACTGCGACGCTTCACGTCGAGGACTTGGAGCAGTTCTTATGCAGGACAGAAGAGTTGTTTCGTATGCTTCACGACAACTGAAACCTCATGAGATGAACTATGCCACCCACGATTTGGAGTTAGCAGCCGTAGTGCATGCATTGAAGACGTGGAGACATTTTCTCATAGGAAACCATTGTGAAGTATATATGGATCATAAGAGTTTGAAGTACATATTCACTCAGAAGGAGTTGAATCTTAGGCAAAGGAGATGGCTGGAACTCATTAAGGATTATGACATGAGATTGCATTACCATCCCGAAAAGGCTAACGTAGTAGCTGATGCGCTAAGCCGTAAGAGCCATGTCAATACCCTGATGATGGAGGAATTTCCAAAGGAGTTAGTCGAGGACCTACGAGAACTACGTTTGGAGATAGTTCCGAGAGGCTATGTAGCAACGTTAGAAATCCAGTCTACCCTGATGGATAAAATCAGAGAAGCTCAAAAAGTGGACAAGGAGGTTGTCGCTATAAAGGAGAGGATGAGCGAAGGAAAAGCTAAAGGATTTCGTGAGGATGAACACGACACCCTATGGTTTGAGGATCGAATCTATGTGCCCAATGACCCGGAGATTAGGAAGTTGATTTTACAGGAGGCCCATGATTCACCATACTCGATTCACCCAGGAAATACTAAGATGTATTTGGATTTGAAGGATATTTTCTGGTGGACCGGTATGAAGAAGGATATTGCGGAGTATGTAGCAGTTTGTGATGTGTGTCAAAGAGTAAAGGCAGAACATCAGAAGCCAGCAGGATTGTTACAACCTATGCCAATACCCGAATGGAAGTGGGAGAAGCTTGGCATGGATTTTATCACCGGATTGCCCAGGACCAAAGCAGGATATGATTCAATCTGGGTAGTAGCAGGTCGATTGACGAAGGTAGCCCACTTTATCCCGGTGAAAACCACATATACCAGTGCGAAGTTGGCTAAGATATACATGACCAGAATTGTATGTCTGCATGGAGTTCCGAGGAGCATCGTATCAGATAGAGGAACCCAGTTTACCCCAAAGTTCTGGAATCAGTTACATGAAACTTTGGGTACCAGGCTAGAGTTTAGTACAACGTTTCATCCGCAGACAGATGGACAGACGGAGAGAGTCAATCAGATTCTGGAGGATATGTTGAGAGCCTGTGCATTAGATTATGGATCTAGTTGGGATGACAACTTGCCTTACGCAGAGTTCTCATACAACAATAGTTACCAGGCCAGTTTGAAGATGGCACCGTTCGAGGCATTGTATGGAAGGAGATGCCGAACACCGTTGTCGTGGGATGAAGTTGGAGACCGACAGCTGTTTGGACCAGACTTAATCAAAGAGTCTGAGGAGAAGGTGAAGTTGATTCGAGATAGACTGAAGGTAGCTCAGTCCAGGCAGAAGAGTTATGCCGACTCGAAGCGTAAGGAGATAACCTATGAGGTTGGAGACAGAGCATACTTGAGAGTATCGCCTCTGCGAGGAGTTAAACATTTCAGAGTTAAAGGGAAGTTAGCCCCGAGGTTTGTGGGACCTTACCGTGTTTTGGAACGCATGGGAGAGGTTGCCTACAAGTTGGAATTGCCCGAAGGATTGTCAGGAGTGCACGACGTGTTTCACGTTTCGCAGCTTAAGAAGTGCCACGCGGAGATGGCCGATATACCGCTTAGAGACACAGTACCCCTGGAAGCAATTCAGTTGGACAGTGTTCTGACCTACGAGGAGAAGCCTGTTAAGATTCTAGAATTTTCGAGCAGAGTTACTCGCAGTAAGGTTATCAAGTTTTGCAAAGTTCAGTGGAGTCACCACACCGAGGAAGAAGCCACCTGGGAGCGAGAAGATGATCTACGCAAGGACCACCCACACCTGTTCTCTAGCCAAGTCGAATATCGAGGGCGAGATTCATTCTAAGGGGGGTAGGTTTGTAACATCCCAAATTTTCAATTTGGAATGTTATACATAGATCATATTGCATTTGCATGTTGTTGCATTTTTGTTTGTGGTGTTCCTCGAAATTCTAAGCAACTCAAGGACCTACGGAGAGAGTTGGGAATTTTACCGTTTTCGTATTTGAGTTCGCTCGAATACCGGTACGAGGACAGTGTGATTCTAATTATTTTTCTCTCCTAAAATATTTCTAAATAAAATATATGAGCGGAGATAATATGACTTCTCCAAAATAACAGAAATATTGGAGGAAAAATATTAAAATCACTTTTGGTATTTTTCTGGATTTATTTTCGGATTTATTTGCATAGGAAAAATATGCGTTTTTCAAAATTGCATTTAGGTCCGGGAAAAATGTTCACTTTGTCCTATATATTATTAGAGGGCGGTGAAAATTTATTTCGGGAATTTTGGAGCCGGTTTGATATTTCTTTCGATAGTTTTTCTGCGCCAGGACTCTATTTAAAAAAAACGGAAACCGACTTAGACTTGTAAAGGACCAGGACTCTGGGCTTTATATAGCGCCATAGCCGGCCCAACTCGCCTCGCCCGCCCCAGCCGCCCGAACCCTAGCCCGAAACCGCCGCCGCCGGAAGCCGCCGCCGCCTCCCGCCGCCGCCGCCACGACGAGCCGCCGCCGCCGCCCCGCCGTTAGCCGCAGCCGCTGCCGCCGCCCCTCGCCGGAGTTCGCCGGAGTGAGGTAGTTTTTTTCTATTATTAGATCGGTATTGTTTAGGAAACCTAGATCTGTTTTTTTTAAATAGATCGGTTTGGTTTTTTTTTTATTTTCCGCCGGTTTAGTTAAATAGCGGACGTCCGTCCGTACGTTCGTTTTAACGAATGGTTTTCGTTAGTTAACCGCAGACAGCGAACGTTCGTTCGTTAGCCTGTTCGTCGTTTTTCTTTCTCGGGGTATTTATCCGCGGTTATTTCGATCGTGATTTCTGCCCTGATCTTGTTTTTCGTTTTTCTTTTCGCTCGAGAGTCAGAATCAGGTGATTCAAAATCCCAGATCTTCGTCTCGAAGCCCTCTTTACGTTTAACCAACTTGAACAAAGTTTTGGCTACTGTAAAAATTGACTTTAGGCCAACTAGTAATTCGGAGCTCGATTCTTTTGCAGTTTGAGTTTCGTTGCTTCTTTTGAGTTGATTCTTTTGCAAACCGGAGTTCTTAAGTTGAACTTTCTGGTTAGATCTCTTATTTGAGTTTTACCCGTGCATTAGTTAAGTACATATTGTATGCTTGTTTGTTTGATTGCGATAGAGTACCTGGAGTGCGCCGCTTGCTACTTTGAGTCTCTAGGTTTTGCGGATCATCAGCAAGGCAAGTAACACTTTGATCATGCTTTCCAATTACCCAGTTTTCATTGCATTAGTCAAACCCTCACACATTGCATGAGTAGGATCAATTAACTTGTGGGATTGCGAAGTAGTTTGAGGTAGTACCTATTACCTGCATTACATTCAAACCCTTGGGAGTTACTTCTACGTTTGCTGCTAGGACATGCTATGATCGTAGACGTGGATTGGGTGAGTGAAATCCATCACAGATGTGAGATTGTTTAATTAATGGTTCAACTTAAGGTGGCAACATTAATACACATCTGGGTGGATTGAGGCATCTGGGTATTCCAGGATTGCCTGTTTTTCTTTGGGACCGCCACCCAGGCTCAAAGGGATCATGAGATTATTCATACTAGAAACTTCCGTGTGCAACCACAATGCTATTATGGGCTCTAGCATAGTATGAGTAAGTCGTGCGAACTCTTACAGTGGTGGACTAGCAGATGTAGGGGATGTAGGTTGGTACGGTCCGCCCGATCGTAAGGTGCTAGCGCTTCTGAAAGACTATGTCTCGGTCATCCGTTTCTCAAACACCATGCAGTGCGAGAAACCAAACGGAGGCGATCGAGTCTTGTGGGAAAAGTGCACAAACCTCTGCAGAGTGTACAAACTGATCATGATTAGCCGTGTCCCCGGTTATGGACGTCTTGAGTATCTAGTACTTGGATTTTCATGTGCATCTCAACATGTTACTCTAATTTAATTTTGTTGGGTTTAATGATGAACTTTAATTGGGGTTGAGAGGATGTCTATCTTCTCAACGATGTTTCAACTACCATGATAGTTAATTAAAATGCATTCCTTTGAAGTAGGGAAAAATTGGCTTTACGCAAAAACTTAACCATAGAGCTTTCCACCAGCCAAATATGCATATAGTATAGTCTTACTTTCATTGCATTCTCTTGTGTTACCTTGCCGGCATATTCCATGTGCTGACCCGTTTTTCGGGCTGCAACGTTTCATGTTGCAGACTTTTCAGACAACGAGTAAGATGCCCTTTTAGGTCGTGGTTCTGTACTCAGTGATGCCGCTGGAGTTGATGCACTTGCTTATCTTCCAAGCCTTCCGTTGTTATCGTGTTAGATGGCCTTCAGCCATAATATTTGTAATAAATTCATCGTTGGACTATCGATGTAATAAGTGTGTGATTGCTACTCTGTTATAAATCCTTCAAGTACCGTGCGTGTCAGCATTACTGATCCAGGGATGACACTGATGCACGGAGATCAGACTGTTTGAGGTCTGGTCGCTACAAGTACCTGGGTATTTGATACCGGTTCGGTTGCTAATATTTGTAACTCGAAACAGGGACTACAGATTAAACAAAGATTGGCTAAGGACAAGGTGACGATGCGCGTGCGAAATGGTTCCAAAGTCGATGTGATCGCCGTCGGCACGCTAACTCTACATCTACCTTCGGGATTAGTTTTAGACCTGAATAATTGTTATTTGGTGCCAGCGTTAAGCATGAACATTATATCTGGATCTTGTTTATTATGAGACGGTTATTCATTTAAATCTGAGAATAATGTTTGTTCTATTTATATGAGTAATATCTTTTATGGTCATGCACCCTTGAAGAGTGGTCTATTCTTGTTGGATCTTGATCATAGTGATACACATATTCGTAATATTGAAGCCAAAAGATGCAAGGTTAATAATGATAGTGCAACTTATTTGTGGCACTGCTGTTTAGGTCATATTGGTGTAAAGCGCATGAAGAAACTCCATAATGATGGACTTTTGGAATCACTTGATTATGAATCACTTGGTGCTTGCGAACTATGCCTCATGGGCAAGATGACTAAAACTCCGTTCTCCGGAACAATGGAGCGAGCAACAGATTTGTTGGAAAATCATACATACTGATGTATGTGGACCAATGAGTGTTGAGGCTCGCGGCGGGTATCGTTGATTTTTGACCTTCACTAATGATTTAAGCAGATATGGGTATATCTAGTTGATGAAGCACAAGTCTAAAACATTTGAAAAGTTCAAAGAATTTCAGAGTGAAGTAGAGAATCGTAGTAACAAGAAAATAAAGTTTCTACGATCTGGTCGTGGAGGAGAATATTTGAGTTACGAGTTTGGTCTTCATTTGAAACAATGTGGAATATTTTCACAACTCACGCCACCCGGAACACGACAGTGTAATGGTGTGTCTGAACGTCGTAACCACACTTTATTAGATATGGTGCGGTCTATGATGTCTCTTACCGATTTACCACTATCGTTTTGGGGTTATGCTTTAGAGACAGCTGCATTCACATTAAATAGGGCACCATATAAATCCGTTGAGACGATGCCTTATGAACTGTGGTTTGGCAAGAAACCAAAGTTGTCGTTTCTTAAAGTTTGGGGCTGCGACGCTTATGTGAAAAAGCTTTAACCTGATAAGCTTGAACCCAAGTCAGAGAAATGTGTCTTTATAGGATACCCAAAAGAGATTGTTGGGTACACCTTCTATCAAAGATCTGAAGGCAAGATATTCATTGCTAAGAATGGATCCTTTCTAGAGAAGGAGTTTCTCTCGAAAGAAGTGAGTGGGAGGAAAGTGGAACTTGATGAGGTAATTGTACCTTCTCCCGAATTGGAAAGTAGTACATCACAGAAACTAGTTCCAGTGATTTCTACACCAATTAGTGAGGAAGCTAATGATGATGATCATGAAACTTCAGATCAAGTTTCTGTTGAACTCCGTAGATCAACCAGAGTACGTTCCGCACCAGAGTGGTATGGCAACCCAGTTCTGGAAGTCGTGTTACTAGACCATGATGAACCTACGAACCATGAGGAAGCGATGATGAGCCTAGATTCCGCAAAATGGCTTGAGGCCACGAAATTTGAGATGGGATCCATGTATGAGAACAAAGTATGGACTTTGGTTGACTTGCCCGATGATCGGCAAGCCATCGAAAATAAATGGATCTTCAAGAGGAAGACCGGCGCTGACGTTAATGTTACTATTTACAAAGCTCGACTTGTTGCAAAAGGTTTTCGACAAGTTCAATGAGTTGACTACGATGAGACTTTCTCACCCGTAGCGATGCTTAAGTCTGTCCGAATCATGTTAGCAAATGCCACATTTTATGATTATGAAATCTGGCAAATGGATGTCAGAACTGCATTCCTGAATAGATATCTTACAGAAGAGTTGTATATGATGCAACCAGAGGGTTTTGTCGATCCTAAAGGTGATAACAAAGTGTGCAAGCTCCAGCGATCCATCTATGGACTGGTGCAAGCATCTCAGAGTTGGAATATACGCTTTGATAAGTTTATCAAAGCATATATTTTTATACAGACTTGCGGTGAAACCTGTATTTACAAGAAAGTGAGTGGGAGCTCTGTAGCATTTCTGATATTATATGTGGATGACATATTGTTGATTGGAAATGATATAGAATTTCTATATAGCATAAAAGGATACTTGAATAAGAATTTTTCAATGAAAGACCTCGGTGAAGCTGCTTACATATCAGGCATCAAGATCTATAGAGATAGATCAAGACTCTTAATTGGACTTTCTCAAAGCACATACCTTGATAAAGTTTTGAAGAAGTTCAAAATGGATCAGTCAAAGAAAGGGTTCTTGCCAGTGTTACAAGGTGTGAAGTTGAGTAAGACTCAATGCCCGACCACTTTAGAAGATAGAGAGAAAATGAAAGTCATTCCCTATGCCTCAGCCATAGGATTGTCACACCCTAATTTTCATGCCACATCACTTAAGCAAATAATCATGCTAAAATGTGGTTTGACAAAAACTTTTGAGTGTTTTTGACCTTGCTTGATTGGTTTTCTGTTTGCTGCTTGCAAGTGCTGTAAAAATCAAATAAATCATCCAACTCTTATACTTCATCTCCTTGATCCAAAACCTTTTCCCAATGATCATGCCATGTGTATAGAACAGTATAGTATTTTCTTATAAAAGTAATTTGGCCGAATAGTATTTTCTAAAATTAGTTTTCCAAAAACCCCTGAAATGAGGTTTGTACTGCAAGTACTTTATTTGGGGTGTGAAAAATCTTTCAAAAAGTATATTTGACTCCTATTAGGTATAGGACTCCCTTAAACCACAAAATTATAATTTTAAAAGTTATTTTTATATTTTATTTAAAGGCTTTTTCTTTAGGCCAGAAATGGTCTTTAATAGGTTAAAATTATTTAACTGTTTCAAAAACATTTTTTCAAAATTCAGGGAAGCTCATAGGACATATAGTGTCCATATATAAGAGTTTCAACACATGGTCATGTTCAAAATATTGGACAAATCCTTCAAAAACCCTTTTTGCATATTTCAAGCTTTTGAAATATTTACAAAGGAAATATTCTCTAAACATTCCAGGAAAATTCTATCATGTCAAATATGACATATTTGATGATCTTACAAAGCCTCATGCCTTGAAGATCAAGAAAACATCATCAAATCCCCTCAAAACCATTTCTGTCCATTTTGAAGTTTGAGCAACTTTACATTGCCAAACTTGTCCAAATGCTCTCAAACTTGGTGCACATGCTAAAATGGTCTAATTAAGCATCTAGATCAAATGACACAAGTATTGGAGAAGGATAACTTGATCAAAGTGCCCCAAAGCCCTTTCTGACCATATCCAAATTTGAACAACTCTACATTACGAACTTTTTACTTATGACCCCAAATTTTGTGGATAGGCTCAAAACCCCAAATGATGGCACTACACCAAATGGTGCATCAAGAAGGGATGATTTGCATGACTAAATCTTGGAAAAGTCATTTTTGTTGATTTCTAGGGTTTACCAAAGTTACATTGGCAACTTTCTTCAAATGAGCTCAAACTTGGTGGAACACCCTATTTCTATATGCCATTTGATCTTGTTAAGTCTCATGTCATTTGGGCTTCATTTACATGCCCAAACTTACATCAAACACCTTCTACCATATTACCAAAACCACTGGTTTGCGCCCTTTTACTACTAACCTTTGCTTCAACTTTTTACCCGAGATCATAATGATCTTCTTCTATCTCCAGTAAGACTTACATGACCATGCCTCAATCATTGGTGGGTGAAAACCCCCCATTTACCTCTCTGGACTACATTGTTCCCTCTCTCTCACCCCTCTCCTCTCACAAGAGCTCATCCAGAGTATCCAATGCCTCTTCCCAATAGTTTACTAGCCCCTAGAGCTATTAGACACGGGAGGACATAGCCAGGGCACAGGGGACATGGCCATGCCGGCCAAACACGCGCTCTGGAGCACACTACAGTGCGCCAGGGCACTATAGCTCGGCCCTCCCGAGGCACCCAGGCAGCATTGGGCAGAGCAAGCGTGTCTGTCGAGGTCGCCTCGACGTCCACGACACGCTACGCGATCCGCCCCCTCCTCCTTCTCCCTCCTATTGCCTCCCTCGCACGCGCGCCGGCCGCCTGCGAGCTCCAGTGAGTGGCTTCACACGCGCGGCCCCTCTGGCACCTTCTCTCCATTCCCCTGGTCATGGACCATCTCCACAAACGCGCTTGACTCAGTTTCCCCAGCCCCCATGGCCTCTGGCATCGCCCGAGTCCTCACCGGCGCATGAGACCTCGGTGAGCTTCGGCTGGTCTTTATAAGGTCACCCCCGAGCCCCTCGCTGCTCCTTTGGCTCTCTGTCTCTCTCTTGTACGCCCCCAGGCCAACCCATTACTCCTCCCGTGCCCCCATTCAACTCCACGGCCGAAAACCTTGCCGCATGCCATCGCTCAAATTCGATCTCTCCCGAGCCTCTCTTTTGTCCCTACCCACTCCAGAGCCCCATCGCCACCACCGCCGACTCGCCCCACACTCCATTTCCTCCTCCCCGTGCTTGCCTCGTCGTGCTAAACCTCGCCGACGGTCCCCTCCGCAGCCATCCAAGCCATCGGCACTATAGCCCTCCCCGGCGTGCATGAAGCACATGGATGGATGCGGCATGGCCTCCTGAGCACGCCAGTGGGCAGAGCGTCGTCGGAGATGCTCTATAGCCCCGGCAATCGTCGGCGGGAGCGGCTCCTCCCCGTGGACGGACCTACGCGGGAGGTTGAAGATGGCCTACCGCTGGGCCCCGCGTGTCAGCGACCCAGCGGGTGGGCCCGACCGTTTAAGTGGAAATGGCTTCAGCTAGATCCGCCTCCCTTGCACGAAGGCGCATCCCCGCGAAGCCGCCTCCAACGTCACATCTCCCCACTCGCGCGGCTGAGCCACTGGGTCGGCCCACTTTTATCTACCGCCCGGTGTGTTGGATAAGGGTAAAGCCCTTTGCCTTTTTCCTCTTTTTCTTTTTCCAGAAACTTGTAAAATCTCCCAAATATTCAAATAGTGTCCAAACTTGATGATTTAAATTTATGCTGGCTCCATAAATCAAGATCTATTTAATGAGCCATGGTGAACATTTTTACTCTACCTAGTTTCCCATGGATCTAATAAAATGCCATTTACCCACATAAGTCCACTTCAAAAATCCATAGTATATTCATTTGGACTCCAAATCTGGAGAAACCAATTTCTAAATGTTTCAAAAATCATGCCTGATTTAATGGGTACTTTTACTCATTTTTATAAAAAGGCATTCTGTAGACAACTTACAGATCCATTAAATCCCTTATATCCTTCATATTGAAATGTTCAGAGATATCCATTGATCAAATGCCTATGAAACCACCTTGGTCATTTTTCATATGACCAGATGTATCCTAGAAAAGTCCAACTCCCATTTTTAGAGCACTTCTATTTTTGCCTTGTTGTGTTGCTTATTATGATTGTTTTCGTCATTAGTTGATTAAATAGACGGAGTACTTGGAGATGGACCAAAAGGTTTGAAGACTTTGAAGGACAAGGCAAGCAGCCCTTTGACCATGCTGATCCCTTTTATGTCGTGAAAGCATTTTCATCGTTTCATCGAGTGCATGATATATCTTGAGTGGCAACCTTGCTAGGCTTGCCTCTATTGCATGCCCCGTTGATGCTTGCATTGTACACGACTCTATTATGTTTAGAGTTGTGTTGGTTGGTTGAAGCAATATGCTATAGTAGTTGGCTACGCAAAATGGGTCAGGGTTATGCATGGAAAGAAACAAGTGTGGTTTGACATACTTGCAAATGACCCAGTGGGTGCCACTAATGACCCTGGGAGATGATGAGGAACTAGGGCACTACTTGGTGGAGAAGTAGTGTACCGAGTCTTGATGAAAGTGTTGTTTAAAGAGACGGGTTAGATTTAAGATATGTCGACCGTCCCAACCTTACATGCGCAACCACTCTACCCTTATATGGGAAAGGGCATTATTAACTACCTAGGCCGATACTAGCATGGTGTCTGCATTACTAGTGACGGGGGTGACACGAGGTCACTCTCGGGACGGGGTCATGCTTGGATAGGCGGCCATGACTGTTTTCACAGGGCACCGGACACACCGTTGGTACCCCGTGCTACTGGTATGTGATGAATATGGGAGCGAGGCTCCACAATTTTAAGCCTTGAAATGTTTGGCACGGGGCTGTTACCAATCGAGTGGACTCTGTGTTAGTGTCGTCTAGGGAAAGGTAATGATCGGGTGCTTCCCCCTGAGTACTTGAGGTACTGCGGGATCGTGGATGACACGAAAGCTTCCCGGATCTTGTGGGTAAAGTGTGCAACCTCTGCATAGTGTCAAATTATTCGAATAGGCCGTGTCCACGGTCAAGGACAGTTGGGTGGTGCTGCTTAGACTATGTCCTTAAGTTTCTGGAAAACAACACGGTTTGGGTAAATCTATTGACGTGATTCATGGGAAAGTCACAATGAGCTTGAGCAAGAGTTGTTCATAACTCTTTCTCGATGTTGATGTCTGTAACCTCCCAATACTTGTTGCAGATGCATTCATATCCTTGATAAATGTTGATCATACTTGCATGAGAAAAACTAGCTTTCCGCAAAACTGTCAATTTAACAGTAGAGCCTTGCATAATTAATGTGTTATCACTCTTGGGTTGCTTGCGAGTACAGTCAAAGTACTCATTGGCTTGCCACTGGTTATTTTATTGGCCAGGCATGAAAGAACAAGATATGATGAAGATTTCTTGGTGGCAAACATGCGAGTTAGGACGCTTCCCAGTCAGAATGCCTGTAGGGATTAAGGTAGATGGCATGGGTCCAAGTTGTTATTGAAGATTTCCGCTGTAATGATAAACTCAAGACTTGACCATAATGGTCACAATTTGTGTAACACGGTATGTATGGATATAAGACTCTTGTTATTCAACTTCTGTGTGTTCAGTGAGCATTGATCTCTGGGATCACTGTACACGTGCATTCGGTGATCTCGACTTATGAGTCGGGGTCCCCACAGAGCTGGTATGAGAGCCATCCTGACTGTAGGAAGCCTTAGTTAGCATGGTCGTTAGTTAGGGTTAAACTATTGCCAAAACTATTACTAGTTTTCAAAACTGTCTATACTTCTCTTCCCTTCTCAGTTTTTCAAAAACTAAGGTATACTTTCCTTATTGATCTCTTCCCCTTCAAAACTTTTGGTCTCTAGAACCCTTATGCCCCTGACCACTGGATTTCCTGTAATCCTCGTGGATAATCTAGAAGGATGATACCTGGCCAAACACTCATCTACCTCTTATGAACACAAGATTGGCGACACCACGACAAGACGATACCAACAGAAAATACATCCTCGAGGAATGAGGACATGAAGACCCAGAAGATGGTGACACCCTTGACACTGCCCCAAGATGATGCGACCTTAGCCGATGATGATCAGGGCATAAGATATGCAAGATCATGATATACATCGCTAATAGAGTAACCTTGTCACTATCGTTGTTGTGTCGGCAACCACCGGTGGATGAGAACCTCGCAAATTTGGCCCGCCTCACTATAGTGAGTAGGAAAATGGTTCTTTTTGTCCCCCGCTCTTGGTGTCGATGTTGTCATCAGCGTAACCGACAAGTTGGACCTCTATTATGCCTTGTTATTGTCATTGCATAAGGATTACCTACCCAGTACCGTCGATGCCTTAGAAGACAAAAGGGATCGTTATGATTAAGAAGACAAGAGGAGACCAAGTCAACACCATCTACGAGGAGACACCTTCACCAAATCACCTCATCAGGCAAGAAGATGTTGAAGATTCTTCAGGCTCAACCCGGATCATTCATCAAACAACTACAAGGGACATCAACACCTGAGGAAAACTCAGAAGACTGCACGAAGCACAAGGCACGACTGTTGAGTCCGAGAACCCCTAGGGTAGGATGAGTCGTGTACCCCCTATGCGCGGTCGAGTCCGTGTGATGGTTCGAATAGAACCATGATTGTGTGTTGCTTGTTTTTATTGTTTGTGTTTTGATATAAGTCGCACTTTTTCCCTAGGCAACAAGTACACGACTATATCACCTTCTTTGCCTTGTTTCTTTTGTTTCGCCCCTTTTTGCACCTGTTTGTTTGCACTTGCACTATAGAACCCCCTTTAGGCATTCCCCTCCTCTATGCTACTTTTTCCCTCTCTTCTATCTCCTCAAATGAAGACCAGCGGGACAAGAAGTACCAAGGATTCCAACTCGGCAACCAACTAACAATGAAGACTCCTGCTACAACCTCCACGACCAAGTGCAGCCCCGTGAAGTTATGTTTACCCCTCAAGATTAGAAACCCGTCCCCAGACCCTTCGAGACTTCACAGATACCCCAGAACGAATCCTTAACCATGTGCTTAACCCATCGAATTACAAGAGAACTAGTTAAGCCTCTATAACCTTGCACAACACTGGGTTCGTAATGGAACTAGTGAACACAGTGAACGAGCACATTGTCATCCTAATATAGCACAAGAACTGACGATGCCATAGGGGAGGCCAAATTGAGGATATAGGAATAGAGGAGAGATGACTTGGTGACTTTATATCAGTGACTTCGAGGAATTATCTGAGACCTTGATGGATTGTGAGGTTTTCATGTTGGTGGGATCATGATTAATAGATTAGCGTAACTTTCATCACCCTGGAGTAACTTGGATTTGCAGGGCAATTGTGATCGCAAATTGAAATTCTTGGAGGTATAAGGATTTGACCTAGCCAGGGGATAATGATAGAAGATAGTTGACATTTTGAGAATGACTTGGGGGAAATGTAGGAATTCTCGTCGGACATGAGATTTGGATTTATGTAGGTGATTCTGGTTGGGTATAGATGCTAATATGTCTACATGGTCTGGAGTGAATTGGATTTAGACCGTTGATCTTGATCATGATACCATGTTTCTCGGTGAATGGCAAACTAGGAGATTGGATTATTTGTCGGAGTTGATTTAGGGATCTATATAATCATGACCTTGGAGTTTACTTGACCATGATGGTGGGAATTTGGTGGACTTACTATAATAATGCATAGCCCTTCCAAGTATTTGGGTATTATAGGGACTTGAGATCTTGTGGGACACCGTAGACATCGGATTTGTAGAATTGTTGGATTATGTGGTGATTGATGGAAGTTAACGGGCTGTTGGAGTTGATCCATAGGAAGGAAACAAGATCTTGGAGTGGCATATGACGTGTTTCCTTAGAATAGAGATGCATTATCTTGAACCTTGCAAGAATAAGTTGAGCGCATGGATTGTGGTGTTTAACTCAAGCTTAGCAACATGTATGCTCTACCCATGGATTTTAGGGGTAGACATACATATGAGTTTGGGGATCATAGACATGTATAATTTTGTTAGATCTCCTCTAAGGAGCCATGAGGATATCTATAACATGAGTGATGATTGGAGTGACCTACGCAAGATGATGCTTTCGGTGGTATGAAGTGATTTGTTTAGAGGACTAGATAGCACTACTGGCATCTCAGGAACTGTGCCTAAGGATAAGATGATAAACGTTCACTCACACACTAGAATCCTTGAAACCCTTAAGCCCCACCAAGCCACAACATGGTCAGTTCCTGACCACAGCCTTGACTCTAAGTCAAGAAGACCATTGTCAATACTCAACCGAGACCACCACCAATACCCCAGCCTACCATGCATACCCCATGGACTTCATGGAGTGCTTGGACAAGTCGGTTGTCATCTTTATTTGGCAACATACTTGACTACCCGAAGACGGAAAGAGCCGTTCAGCTGGTTAGAAGACATTTGAAGACCGCCATGTCAAGAAGGAAGAACTACACCAACTACCATCATCAAGAAATAAACTTCTGCGTCGAAGACCAGGTGTGTCTTCAAGCCACTCCTCTCGAAGGAACCAAGCATTCCCATGTCAATAGAAGCTCACACCAAGATTTATCGGCCCTCTCCAAGATCACTGCAAGACGAAGAATAGACGGCTGCCAGCTAGATTTACCACCTGAGTTACTGTTGGGGATCATTGCAGAAAATCAAAAAAATTCCTACGCATCACCAAGATCTATCTATGGAGTCTACTAGCAACGATAGGGGAGTGCATCTTCATACCTTTGAAGATCGCGATGCGGAAGCATTACAAGAACGCGGATGAAGGAGTCGTACTCGTAGCGATTCAGATCGTGGTTGGTTCCGATCTAAGCGCCGAACAACAGCGCCTCCGCGTTCAACACACGTGCAGCCCGGTGACGTCTCCCGCGCCTTGATCCAGCAAGGAGAGAGGGAGAGGTTGGGGAAGAGTCCGTCCAGCAGCAGCACGACGGCGTGGTGGTGATGGAGGAGCGTGGCAATCCTGGAGGGCTTCGCCAAGCACCGCTGGAGAGGAGGAGTAGTAGGGAGAGGGGGAGGGCTGCGCCAGGACTTGGGTGCGGCTGCCCTCCCACCCCCCACATATATAGGGGCCTGGGAGAGGGGGGCCGGCCCCCTCAGATTGGATCTGAGGAGGGGGTGGCGGCCAGGGGGGTGCCTTGCCCCCCAAGGCAAAGGGGGCGCCCCCCCTTTAGGGTTCCCCCAAACCCTAGGCGCCTTGGGCCCTTGGGGGGGAACACCAGCCCACCAGGGGCTGGTTCCCCCCCCCCTCCCTTCACTTGGTCCATTTGGCCCACCGAGCAGGTGGCCCCACCCGGTGGACCCCCGGACACCTTCCGTTGGCCCCAGTACAATACCGGTGACCCCCGAAATCATTTCGATGGCCAAAACGGGTATTCCCATATATAAAACTTTACCTCTGGACCATTCCGGAACTCCTAGTGACGTCTGGGATCTCATCCGGGACTCCGAACAACATTCGGTAACCACATACTACATTCCCTATAACCCTAGCGTCATCGAACCTTAAGTGTGTAGACCCTATGGGTTCGGGAACCATGCAGACATGACCGAGACAACTCTCCGGCCAATAACAAACAGCGGGATCTGGATACCCATGTTGGTTCCCACATGTTCCACGATGATCTCATCGGATGAACCACGATGTCAAGGATTCAATCAATCCCGTATATGATTCCCTTTGTCCATTGGTATAGCACTTGCCCGAGATTCGATCGTCGGTATACCGATACCTTGTTCAATCTTGTTACGGCAAGTCTCTTTACTCGATCCGTAACACATCATCCCGTGACTAACCCCTTAGAAATATTGAGCTCATTACGATGATGTATTTCCGAGTGGGCCCAGAGATACCTCTCCGTCATACGGAGTAACAAATCCCAGTCTCAGTTCGTGCCAACCCAACAGATGCTTTCGGAGATACCCGTAGTGTACCTTTGTAGCCACCCAGTTACGTTGTGACGTTTGGCACACCCAAAGTATTCCTACGGTATCCGGGAGTTGCACAACCTCATGGTCTAAGGAAAGGATACTTGACATTGGAAAAGCTTTAGCATACGAACTACACGATCTTGTGCTAGGCTTAGGATTGGGTCTTGTCCATCACATCATTCTCCTAATGAGGTGATCCCGTTATCAATGACATCCAATGTCCATGGTCAGGAAACCGTAACCATCTGTTGATCAACGAGCTAGTCAACTAGAGGCTTACTAGGGACACATTGTGGTATAAGTATTCACACTTGCATTACTGTTTCCGGATAATACAATTAAAGCATGAACAATAGACAATTATCATGAACAAGTAAATATAATAATAACCATTTTTATTATTGCATCTAGGGCATATTTCCAACAGTTACCCACCGTGCACCAAATTTTCCACGAATCACAACTCTGGAAGTACTTTTAACTTCCCAACTAGTCTGGTACATGCGAGGACATCGATCACCGAGCCATTAACATCTAGCCCAACCTAACCTATGCAAGAGACCCCTTAGCAACGGGCATCAAAAAGGGCAACATGCGAGAAGCCACACCACCAAGTACTTCAAGGTTCCATGGAGCACCACTCGGAAGTAGAACTGATACGTCCCCAACGTATCTATAATTTTTTATTGTTCCATGCTATTATTTATGAAGTCTTGGATGTTTAATGGGCTTTACCATTCACTTTTATATCATTTTTGGGACTAACCTACTAACCCAAAGGCCCAGTCCAGATTGCTGTTTTTTTGCCTATTTCAGGGTTTTGCAGAAAAGGAATATCAAACGGAGTCCAAACGGAATGAAACCTTCGCGAGAGATATTTTTGGAGAAAATCACGCACGGAAAGCGTCAGGACCAAGTCAGGGGACAGCAAGGCTGCCCTCGAGGGTGGGGGGCGCGCCCCTTGCCTCGAGGCTGGCCCACACGGCCCCTGGTGCCCTCCTTCTTCCTATATATACCTACGTACCCCAGAATCTCCATACGCGGAGAGAAAACCCTAATTCCACCACTGTAGCTTCTATTCCTGTGGAGATCCCATCTTGGAGCCTGTTCCGGGAGGGGGATTCATCATGAAGGCCTTCATCATCATCATCATCATCGACCTCACCATGAGTTGTGACTTGTGAGTAGTTTACCACACACCTTCGGGTCCATAGCTAGTATCTAGATGGCTTCTTCTCTCTCTCTGGATCTCAATACAAAGTTCTCCTCGGTCTTCGAGGAGATCTATTCGATGTAATCTCTTTTTGCGGTGTGTTTGTCGAGATCCGATGAATTGTGAGTTTATGATCAAGGTTATCTATGAAAGATATTTGGTTCTTATCTGAACTTTTTATGTGTTCTCATAATATCCTTGCAAGTCTCTTCGAATTATTGGTTTGGTTTGGCCTACTAGATCTATAGTTCATGCAATGGGAGAAGTGCTTGGCTTTGGGTTCAATCTTGTGGTGTCCTTTCCCAGTGACAGTAGGGGCAGCAAGGCACGTATTGTATTGTTTCCATTAAGGATAAAACGATGGGGTTTTCATCATATTGCTTGAGTTTATCCCTCTACATCATGTCATCTTACTGAAAGTGTTACTCTGTTCGTATGAACTCAATACACTAGATGCATGCTAGATAGCGGTTGATGTGTGGAGTAATAGTAGTAGATGCAGGCAGAGTCGGTCTACTTGTCTCGGACGTGATGCCTATATACAATGATCATGCGTAGATAGTATCATAAGTATTCGCTTTTCTATCAATTGCTCGACAGTAATTTGTTTACACGTCGTAGAATATCGCTATCCTGAGAGAAGCCACTAGAGAAAACTATGGCCCCCGGGTCTATTCTCAACATATCAATCTACATCTACTTTACTTTTCTTGCTTTTATTTGTTGTTTTATTAAACCAAAAATACCAAAAACATAATTATCATCTCTATCAGATCTCACTCTCGTAAGTGACCGTAAAGGGATTGACAACCCCTTATCACGTTGGCGGCGAAGTTCTTATTTGTTTGTGCAGGTGCGAGGGACTCGCGCGTGGTCTCCTACCTGATTGATACCTTGGTTCTCAAAAACTGAGGGAAATACTTACGCTATTGTGCTGCATCTCCCTTTCCTCTTCGAGGGAATACAACGCAAGCTCAAGAGGTAGCAAGAAGAATTTCTGGCGCCGTTGCCGGGGAGGCTTACGTAAAAGTCATACACCAAGTACCTATCACAAACCCTTATCCTTCGCATTACATTTATTTGCCTCTCGTTTTCCTCTCCCCCACTTCACCCTTGCCGTTTTATCGCCCTTCTTCCGCCGTGTGTTTTTCGCTTGCCTTTTGTTTGCTTGTGTGTTGCTTTCCTGCTTGTCATCATGTCTAGCACACCTATCATTATCACCACCCCCGAGAGTGAGGTCCTCAACTTTAAACAAAGGGAGGGAGAAAATTTAAAAGATGCCTGGTATAGAATTTGCAATGCTCAAGATAGGTCTAATTGGAAGCTTTCCACTTCCATGCTTCTTCGCAATTTCTATGTTGGCGTAACTCCGTGGAATAGATTTATCTTAGATACCATTACCGGAGGGAATTTCTTGGGTAGCCACACTGTTGATTCGTACAAGGCTTTGACTGAATTATTTGGCTCTCCACCTCTTATGGTTAATGGGACCGTTTTAACTTTGGAGCATGTTATGCAAAGGTTGGAAATCCTTGAAAACAAAGTTGCCATGGTAGAATTGGTAGAAAACTTGGAAAGAAAAATTCATAATGAAATCACCCAATATGGATCCAAGGTAGGAGTTGTTCTGAAAAATCTTAAGGAAAAAGAGCCCATAGTTAAAGAAAAGCTAGATCAGGATTCTACTAGAATCAATAAGCTTGAGGATGTTATCACTAATGTGGGTTCCGCTCTTTCCGCTATAAAAACTACTCCAAATACCTCCACTAAATTATCTAAGTTCATGTATGTCCCTAAAGACAAGGGTGAAACTTCTAGACTAGCGGATCTCAAATCCATAAGTGTTCACCCTAATTTTCTTACTTCTGCAAGAGACCCTTTTGACACTTTAGAATTTCTTGATTTATTGCCCAAGAGTTTCATTATTCATAGGGACAAAGAAGTGCCCAAGAATCACAAGTGCTTAATTAAAGAATTGCCTTCCAAACATGGCAATACCTAGATCTACCTTGTATCGTGCCTAGCTAGGGGCGTAAAACGATACCGCTTGTTGAGAGGCAACCCAATTTTACGTTTTTTTGATTTTGTTGCTGTTAGGGAATAAATATTGCATCTAGCCTCTGATTAGATGTGGTTTCATGTTTTGTTTAGTGTTTGTGCCAAGTAGAACCTTTGGTAAGACTTGTGTGAAGTTTATATGATCTTGCTGTGAAAAACAGAATAGTTACCGCTCGCTAAAGTAGACTTCAGATTTTACTGGAGCGTGCTTTTTAGTTGATTCCTTTTGCTTCTGATTGGTAGAAAAATTGCGCAAATTTACCAATTTAGTTTGAACTTTTTGGAGTTCCAGAAGTAGGCGAACCCAGCAGATTACTACAGACTGTTCTGTTTTTGACAGATTCTGTTTTTCGTGTGTTGTTTGCTTATTCCGATGCATCTATGAGTAATATTGGAGGATATGAACCATAGAGAACTTGGAGTACAGTAGGTTTAACACCAATAAAAACAAATAATGAATTCCTTGATGTACCTTTGAGTAGTGGTTTGCTTTCTCTTACTAACGGAGCTCACGAGAATTTTTGTCTAAGTTTTGTGTTGTGAAGTTTTCAAGTTTTGAGTATTGCTTCGATGGACTATGGAACAAAGAGTAGCAAAGGCCTAAGCTTGGGGATGCCCATGGAACCCCAAGTAAATTCAAGATAATCAAAATCCTAAGCTTGGGGATGCCCCGGGAAGGCATCCCCTCTTTAGTCTTCATCCATCGGTAACTATACTCGGAGCTATATTTTTATTCGCAACATGTTATGTGTTTTGCTTGGAGCGTCTTGTATAATTTGAGTCTTTGTTTGTTAGCTTGCCACAATCATCCTTGCTGAACACACCTATTTGAGAGAGTTAAATATGGCCTAGGAATTGTTAGAACAATCTATGTGCTTCACTTATATCTTTTGAGTTGAATAGTTTTTGCTCTAGTGCTTCACTTATATCTTTTAGAGCATGGTGGTGGTAATATTTTGTAGAAATTGTTGAACTCTCATGCTTCACTTATATCTATTTGAGAGTATATTAAAACATCATGGTAAAGTGTTTAGGCTAAAGAAACTAGTCTTCACATGATAAACATCCAATGTCAATGTAGTAAAAAAATCACATCAAGTGCATTGAATAAAAAGAGATCTTGGATGCTTGATAATTGTTTTGAGACATGAGGATAGTGATATTAGAGTCATGCTAGTGGAGTTATTATGAAATTGAGAAATACTTGTGTTAAGGTTAGTGATTCCCGTAGCATGAACGTATGGTGAACCGTTGTGTGACTAAGTTAAAGCATGAGGTATTTGTAGAGTGTCGACTTTTGTGTGGAGATCGGGGGCCGATGGTTAACTCCTACCAACCTCCCCCCTAGGGGCATGCATTGATTGCTTTGTTTTGATGACTCATAGATTTTTGCAATAAGTATATGAGTTCTTATGACTAATGTTGAGTCCATGGATTATACGCACTCTCACCCTTCCACCATTGCTAGCCTCTCTTGTACCGCGCAACTTTCGTCGGTGCCATAAACCTACTATATATCCTTCCTCAAAACAGCCACCATATTGTTCCTCAAAACAGCCACCATACCTACCTATCATGGCATTTCCATAGCCATTCTGAGATATATTGCCATGCAACTTTCCACCGTTCTGTTTATATGACACGCATCATATTGTCATATTGCCATGCATGGTCATGTAGTTGACATCGTATTCGTGGCAAGGCCACCATGCATAATCCTTTCATACATGCCACTCTTGTTTCATTGCACATACCGGTACACCGCCGGAGGCATTCACATAGAGCCATACTTTGTTGTAGTAGTATCGAGTTGTAATTTCGTGTTGTAATGAAAGTGTGATGATCATCATTATTAGAGCATTGTCCCATGGGAGGAAAGGCTAAATCTACAAAGCCCCTCCGCACAAAAAAAAAAGAAAAAAAGGCCAAAGAAAAAAAGGAAAGGCCAAAAAAAGGGACAATTGCTACTATCTTTTTCCACACTTGTGCTTCAAAGTAGCACCACGATCTTCATTGTAGAGAGTCTCATGCTTAGTCATTTTCATATACTAGTGGGAATTTTCGTTATAGAACTTGGCTTGTATATTCCAACGATGGGCTTCCTCAAATGCCCTAGGTCTTCGTGAGCAAGCAAGTTGGATGCACACCCACTAGTTTCTTTTGTTAAGCTTTCATTCATATTTAGCTCTAGTGCATCCGTTGCATGGCAATCCCTACTCACTCACATTGATATCTATTGATGGGCATCTCCATAGCCCGTTGATACGCCTAGTCGATGTGAGACTATCTCCCTCTTTTTGTCTTCTCCACAACCACCTCTATTCCACCCATAGTGCTATGTCCATGGCTCACGCTCATGTATTGCATGAAAGTTGAAAGGTTTGAAAAGATAGAGCATGAAAACAAATGCTTGGCTGAAATCGGGGTTGTGCATGATATGAATATTTTGTGTGATAATAAGGGAGCATAGCCAACACTGTATGATTTTGTAGGGATAACTTTCTTTAGCTGTAGTATTTTGAGAAGACATGATTGCTTTGTTAGTATTGTTTGAAGTATTGTTATTTCTTATGTCAATATAGACTATTGTCTTGAATCTTTCAGATCTGAACATTCATGCCACGATTAAGAGAATTACATTGAAAAACTATATTGGCTAGCATTCCACATCAAAAATTCTTTCTTTATCATTTACCTACTCGAGGACGAGCAGGAATTAAGCTTGGGGATGCTTGATACGTCTCCAACGTATCTATAATTTTTTATTGTTCCATGCTATTATTTATGAAGTCTTGGATGTTTAATGGGCTTTATCATTTGATACGTCTCAAACGTATCTACTTTTCCAAACACTTTTGCTATTGTTTTGACCTCATTCTTGCATGATTTGAACTAAACTAACCCGGACTGACGCTGTTTTCAGCAGAGCTGCCTGTATGGTTTTATTGTGTGCAGGAAAACAGATTTTTAGGTGTCTCAGAAAATTCCAAGAAAAATCACAGAAAATCCACGCAACCGAAGGGCCCTTGTGCCAAAAGAGGGGCCAGAGGGGAGCCAGGGGGGCCGAGGCGCCCTGGGGGCGCGGCCCCACCCCTGGCCGCGCCGGGAGGCCGCCTGGGCGGGTCCTTCCCCCTCTGGTGCCCTACTTTGACCCGTATTTATTCTCGTGACGAGAAAACCCCAGAACAGAAGTCGTTTTCCCAGTTTCCATCGCGGAGCCGCCGCCACCCTTGGTTCTTCTTCGGGAGGGCTAATCTGGAGGCTGATTTGGCCTCCGGAGAGGGGAGATCGTCCCCATCGTCATCATCATCACCACTCCATCCTCCCTCCATGGCTTCTCCTTCCATGTGTGAGTAATTCCCTGGTGTAGGCAAAGGGGATGGTAGGGATTGGATGAGTTAGATCATGTAATAGTTTATCAGATTACTGGGGGCATGTTGCCTATCATCTACTATGGTGTTTATCATCTTTGCTTCAACTTGTTGCTCTTAATGCTTGTCACTTAGGGCCCGAGTGCCATGATTTCAGATCTGAACCATATGTGTTTGCATGAATATATTTGTGTTCTTGATCCTATCTATGAGTTGTTTGCACCTATTACGGTCCGAAACCGGCGATCCCAAAAGTGACAGCTTGGGACACCAAAGGGGATGGTCCATAATTTGAGGATTCCATGTATCCATCGAGTTTATTGCTTTGTTCTGGTGCTCTTTGACAAGAGCACCTTAATCTCCATAAGTTCCTTTTGGCCCCGTTCGTAGCGGGATGGTAGGACAAAAGATGTTGTGCAAGTTCTTATTGCAAGCACGTACAACTACCTGTGGGATACATGCCTAATGTTTGATATTTGCCTAGATGATCATTACTTTTCTGTGTGCCTTGCCCCAAGTTAGATTCATGATATATCTCATCCATGCAGCGCCCAACCATCCATCTCCCTAGCCTACGGTGTTTCAATCTTGCTGGTTATTAGTTGTTACTTTTGCTGTTTACTTTTGCTGTCACCACCATCACCATCATATCACCGTTACCACTTATCTTTTGTTGCAAGTAAGTATATTTCAGGTGCGGTTGAATTGACAACTCAACTGTCAAAGCTTATAAATACTCTTTGGCTCCCCGTGTGTCGAATCTATAAATTGGGTTATTCTTACCCGCGAAGACTATCTCGATCCCTTACGGTTGAGGGTTATCAAGTACCGTTTTCTGGCGTCGTTGCCGAGGAGCATAGCAATATTTACAAGTCTACTTGAAGTATCCTACCTGCTGCACTTCATCCGCTATGGGTAAGAAAGGAGACCCCAAGGTTCCGATCTTACTATCCACCCCCAAGGTACTGTTCTGAACACTAGTGCTACACTTGATTCACCTTCTGTTATGAGTAAGTTTGCCTCACCACCACCACATGATGCTTCTACTGAATCTGTTACTATGTCCGATACTTTTGATGATGCTTCTACTACTCTTGATGATATTGGTTCACTTGGTTATGCTCTTGAGAAACAGATCGCTGCTGCTGCAAAAAAAAATCTGGAATTGAAATTCCTGTTACTCGCTACCCTATTGGTGGAACTTATGATTATCCTGATTTGAGTAAACTCAAGGAGAGACTCCTTGATGATGATTACATTATGCTTGATGATGACTTATGCAGGGAACTGACAGAGATTGCCGGCTCTGACCCTGAAGCTATTAAGAAGCTGCTTGAAAAATACTCCTTGAAGAACAAGACTGTTCCTGATCCTGAATTTGCTACATCTCCTATATGCATCAATGATCCTGATTATGACTTCTCTGTTGATCTTTCACTTATATCTATGGTTGAAGCTGACCCCTTTTATGGCAGAGAAAATGATGATGCTATTGCACACCTGACCAAACTCACTGAGTTGGGTGGCTTGTTTACCACGGATGAAAAGATACGAAACTTTTATGTGACTAAGCTTTTTCCTTTCTCTTTGAAGGAAGGTGCTAAAACATGGTATGATGCACTACCATCTGGTTCCATTAAGAGTCCTCAAGACTTAGCTCACTCTTTTGTTGATAAGTACTTTCCTGCTCATATGCAACATGCTGCTTTACAAAGAATTTATAACTTTAAACAGTTGCAGGATGAGCACCTCCCTAAAGCTTGGGGGAGGTACTGTAGTCTGATCCGGGCTAGACCAGGACATGGATTCCCTAAGAATGAATTAATCGATATATTTTATGCTGGTCTAACTGATGAATCCAGGTCCTATTTGGATAGTTGTGCTGGTTGTGTTTTCAGGAAAAGAACACCGGACGATGCAGAGGATTTGATGGGCAGGATTGCCAAAAACCATGAAGATTGGTCCGTCCCTGAACCACCACCACCACCAAAGAAGAGGGGCATGTTTGTTCTAAGCCCCGAAGATATGCAAGAAGCAAAGAAGTCTATTAAAGAGAAAGGTATTAAAACTGAAGATGTGAAGAATCTACCCCCTATTGAGAAGTTGTGTGAGCCTACCACTCACCCTCCTATGGTAGAGGTACACTCTCTTTTAGATTTCAACGCAAGTGACATCCCTCATGGTAAGCCTCCTGATCAATGTTTAGATGAGCTTGATAATTTTATTATGAAGCAAAGTCATTTTAATGAGAGGATACAAAGTCAATTGCATGATAATTCCCTTGCTATCAAAAGTTTGCTTGATGTTCTAGGTAGAACAGTTAATGATGTTAAATGTCTTGTGAAGCATTTTCATATGGTTCAAACTCAGCTTGAACAAATTTCTAATGTGCTAAAAGATTTGCTTGCTAACAATGCCAAACAAGATGATTTGCAGGCCTTCGGGATTAAGACCCGAGGAGGAACTAGCACTCAAGATCCTCTCTATCCAGAGGGGCATCCGAGGAGAATCGAGCAAGATTCTCAAATGCAGGAAGAAGAAATTGTTGGCTCTCCAAAGAAGAAGAAGAAGAAACACAAGGAGGTTGACAATTCCAATGATCCTATTACAAGTGAAGAGCCAGTTGTTCATCCAAACAGTATATCTACCTCCGATGCTGAGACTGAAGACGGTGCCGAACCTGAAGGTAAGGATAAGGAGAAGAATGATCCGCCTGAAGTTCGAGAAGAAGAAGCACCTGACAAACGGAAGAAGTACACTAGAGAAGACTTCGTCGCAAGAAGACATGGGAAGGAAAGAGAACCATGGATACAGAAACCCATGCCCTTTCCAGGTAAGTCTCTCAAATCTAAAGAAGAAGAGCATTATAATAAGTTTTGTGAGTGGATGAAACCTCTTTTTCTTCAAATCCCTTTGACTGATGCTATTAAGTTACCTCCCTATTCAAAATATATGAAAGATATTGTCACTAATAAAAGAAAAGTTCCTAATGAAGCAATATCTACTATGCTTCCTAACTACTCTTTCAGTGGCAACATTCCTGAGAAGCTTGGTGATCCAGGTATACCCACCATTCCTTGCTCCATAAAGAATAATTATGTCAAAACTGCTTTATGTGATCTTGGAGAAGGAGTGAGTGTTATGCCTTTCTCTCATTACAAGAGGCTTTGTTTAGAGAAACTAATTCCTACAGATATCTCTCTTCAGATGGCTGACAAGTCAACCGCCGTCCCGATAGGTATTTGTGAGGATGTTCCCGTAGAAGTTGCTAATTGTTTGATCCTTACTGATTTTGTCGTGCTTGACATGCCCGAGGATGGGAGCATGTCCATTATTCTTGGTAGACCTTTTCTTAACACCGCAGGTGCTATTATTGATTGCAATAAAGGAAAGGTTACCTTCAATGTGAATGATAAAGAACACACGGTGTATTTTCCAAAGAAGACCGACAAGAGGCATGGCCTCAACTCTATAGAAGATATCGAGACCGTGAAGATTGGAGAATGGGACTGTCCACTACATGTGCACCACAAATACGAAACTATTATGGTGGGGACAATGTCCATTAAAGTAAAGGTGCAATGATCACTTCGTAAGAGGTGGGACTTTTTGCTCTTTATATCGCCGGTTTGTTGGTAAGACTTGATCAACCTTACTAGTGAGCATGTTTTATATAGGTAAAATTTTGAGCTTGTTATGTTTTCATTTGTTTTAGCTTTTGTTCTCCTTGCTGTACCAAGTGTTTATGTTTTTGAAGCTTCACAATACTAATCACTGCTTTAAGTTTTTAGAAAGTTTTACGGCTTTTTGAACTTCGAAAAAATTTCAACAGTGAAGTTTTCAGAAAAATTCCAGAAAAATAAAAATAAAAATTTCCATGCCGGGAGTGACCCAGAGGCACCTGGGGCTGACCAGGGGGGGCCACCAGTGGCCCAGGCGGCCAGCTGGCGCGGCCTGCCCCCTGGCCGCGCCCATAGGGCGCCTGGGGCCCACAGGTCCCGCCTCCAGGTGAGTCTTCTTCCTCTCTCTCTCTTTCTCTCCGAAAACACAAGTTCTGCACCTGTTCTTGCGTTCTTGCTGTTCTTGGAGGCGATTTTCAATCTCTCTCTACAGCCTATCATTCGAGCTGAGATTTTGAACAAATACTCCCTGGTATGTAACTCCTCCACCCCTCCAATTAGATTTTTGATTGGTGGCTTCATTTGTGAGTATTTAGTAGTTCTTGGTGCTGTGTAGATGAGCTTGCATGCATGTGTAGAAATTTATTTTCCAAGTTTTGATGCAAGTTTATGCCTTAGGTAAGTGAGTTGAGTAGTTTGCCTTAACCCACTTTGTTTAAACCCTTGTTTTTGTAATTTGTCAAAAATTTCAGAAATGAGTTTGTTAGGAAGGGCAAAGGGGTGGCTTGAGAAGAAGAAGCCCGCGCGCTCCGATCGAGTTACTAGAGCCGCAGCTTCATCCTCGACTGCTAGGGTGAGCTACAATGAAGATCATGTGCCCCTAGAGTTGTTGGAAGACACAAGTCCAGCACGTGCGATGATGTTCCCATGTGATGAATTCCTTGAAGCTGCAGGAATTAAGGATGAGTTTTATAATCTTTGTGCTAATGCAGGTCTGACACGGCTCGTCACGTGCCGTGTTACTCAGTATCAAAAACTCACCTCCGGTTTCATTAACAGTTTTAGATATAACCTTGATACTGGTTCTATTGAGTTTAAAATTTACAATGATCTTTTGACCATGCCCTTGGAAAAGTTTTGTGAAATAATAGGTGTGCCAAACGTTGGGCGGACGGCGAAGATGACCTCTCAGCCCTCCGAGCTGAAAACCGTCTTCAACTCTCTCTGCAGCATGGGTACGAGGGATATTCATCGGTCAAAAATCTCCAGCATCTTATTCCCTCACCTCAGGTATTTTGCGTATTATGTTGCTAGAGGAGTGTTAGCTCGTGACAACACGAGCAACACTTCTGCGCCGGATATTGCTATCCTAGCAACCGCCCTCTCAGGGAGGTTTGATTATAATTTGGGTGCCTTAATTGCTCGACGCCTTGCTATGAACGGTAACAGGGGAGATTTATTTGGTGGCGTTTATGCCACACTTATCTTAGAACATCTTAAAGGCACCCCACACCCTGATGATAAGCCTTTTACCTATTTAAGTTTTGATCTTGCTGCTATGAAAAGGCATAAGTTTGTTACCATGACTTCTGAGTTTGGTAACCTTGTTTATATCTTCCGTTTCGGAACTACCGCGGAACGCAAGATCCATCTACCTGCACCTCTTTTGTTTGATTTTTCTCGCAGGAACGGATGGTCCTTTGATGTTATCCAGTTCGATGAGTTCATGGTCCAACATCAGTTTCATAACCCCATGGAGGGGGTTGTGCCCGACGAGGAGGAGCACGGTGAGTTACCACCTTTTCAGGGGGAGACCGTCACCCAGTTTGGTGAAGGGTCTTCCTCTGCTTGGAGTGCGGGCCCTTCTTCGTGGGAGGATCCGAGGACTTCGGTGTACGCGCCGGAATCCTTTTACGACCCTTGGACTCACAAGTACCACCCCGGAGCTGGAGGCTCCTGGGGGCAGTAGCTACTACCAACTTAGGCCAAAAGCCTAAGCTTGGGGGAGTACGTGCCCTTCTCACTTTTCCATTGTATTATCCGTTTTATTTTTGTTCGCTTTGATCTTTTCGAAGTTTTTGCCCGTTCTTCTTTGTTTCTTTCTTTGCAAAAACAACAAAAAGATTTTCTCTTTCTTTTGCTTTAGTTCAACCTTTGAAAAAAACCCAAAAAGATTTCCTTTCTCTCTTTAGTTTGCTTTGTTTTCAGAGTTCAGCTCGAGTCCGTGATGGCATTTAATTATATTTCCTACGTTCGATCGTGCAAGTGACAAGGCAGTAATGATGAAGATCGACGGAAGGGAAGCAACAAGGAAACCGGTATGAACTCTTCTTGTTTCTACTTTTGTACATATGCCTGTACTTATGATCTAGAGACCAACTTGTAGCGACATAGTGCTATGTTTACAATGCTTTCCCAGTGGTTCATGCTTTCCTTGTGGCTAGTCTCAAATAGCTAGAGTATATAATGTGTTATTGAAATGATTTACATGCATTGCATTGTTCATAGTTTGGTATACTAAGGTGGTATTTCCCTTTGGAGAATTCTTGGATTGACTTGGCACATGTTTACACATGTTTAAGACTAAAAAGTCTGCTTTGCCTTGATGATCTTTGAGTTTCAGAATAGTTATATCACTTTCATGCCCAATTCAATGTTGCTTTGTCGCTCTGCATGATTATGACCGTTATTGCTCTCTAGTTGGTCGCTTCCCAGTCTCTTGCTAGCCTTCGCTCGCACTAAGCGGAATTCTGCTTGTGCATCCAAATCCTTTCAAACCAGTTATTCCATATGAGTCCACCATACCTTCCTATGTGGTATTTACCGGCCATCCTAACAAAGACTTTCTTGTACCATCTCGAAATTATTCAAATTTACTCTTATTTTGTGCCCTTGTTTTAGCTCATGAGGAAGTAGTAGTTAATTCATGACCTTTTTAAGTGGGACAAGTTTTATCCCGGGATTGCATGTCTAATCTGCAAACCCCTAATACGAGAAGGAACTGGCATGAGTGCGCCCGGCTCATAAAAGATAATACAACAAACAAACCCTCCTTCACGCTTTGTTCATGAGAAATCAGAAAACTTTTGGCAGTGATAAACAAAGGAGATTAAGGGGATGTGATCATCCCCATGCGGGAGCCGTTCCTCGAAACTTGTCCAGTTCGAGAAGTGATTGGATTGTCTACTAACATTCGTTGACGAAATATGCACCTCCCAAAATCATTCTTACTCTGTTTTCAAAACCAAGAGCTCTGGTACATGTTTAGTCTTTGCTTCCAACCACGGGTTTTCAACCTCGCCATCAAATTCCACGGTTTGAGAGTCTCCACCTTCTTTCTTCAAAGCACCAACTAGGAGAGCATAATTGTCATTCTGAGTGTAATGTGCATTGTCCCAAAGTATTACATTGTCTTCTGCATGCTTGTGATATTATTTATTCTGAAATTCTTAGTTCTAGTCTCCTTTAAAACTCTGGAGGAGTTTCTGCATTTATGTTTTGCTTCACTCATGGAGGCTAGCGAGATACCACTCTAGTATGTTCAAGCTATGTGCAATGTAATCTTGTCTTGATTTTCAGTAGCATATTATTTACTTTTGGTTATTTGTGATTGGTCACCTGAAAGAAGGATTGCTTCGTGCATTGTCCTCATAGCGTTGTTTTAATACTTGCTAGACTATTTTCGTAGTACATGCTTATATACATCTAATGAAGCAAAAGAGTTTGTCAAAGTTTTCTTTGTCGCGTCCAGTTCGTTGAACTGAATTGCTTGAGGACAAGCAATATGCTAAGCTTGGGGGAGTTGATACGTCTCAAACATATCTACTTTTCCAAACACTTTTGCTATTGTTTTGACCTCATTCTTGCATGATTTGAACTAAACTAACCCGAACTGACACTGTTTTCAGCAGAGCTGCCTGTATGGTTTTATTGTGTGCAGGAAAACGGATTTTTAGGTGTCTCAAAAAATTCCAAGAAAAATCACAGAAAATCCACGCACCCGAAGGGCCCTTGTGCCAGAAGAGGGGCCAGAGGGGAGCCAGGGGGGCCCCAGGCGCCCTGGGGGCGCGGCCCCACCCCTGGCCGCGCCGGGAGGCCGCCTGGGTGGGTCCTTCCCCCTCTGGTGCCCTACTTTGACCCGTATTTATTCTCGTGACGAGAAAACCCCAGAACAGAAGTCGTTTTCCCAGTTTCCGTCGCGGAGCCGCCGCCACCCTCGGTTCTTCTTCGGGAGGGCTAATCTGGAGGCTGATTTGGCCTCCGAAGAGGGGAGATCGTCGCCATCGTCATCATCATCACCACTCCATCCTCCCTCCATGGCTTCTCCTTCCATGTGTGAGTAATTCCCTGTTGTAGGCAAAGGGGATGGTAGGGATTGGATGAGTTAGATCATGTAATAGTTTATCAGATTGTTGGGGGCATGTTGCCTATCATCTACTATGGTGTTTATCATCTTTGCTTCAACTTGTTGCTCTTAATGCTTGTCACTTAGGGCCCGAGTGCCATGATTTCAGATCTGAACCATATGTGTTTGCATGAATATATTTGTGTTCTTGATCCTATCTATGAGTTGTTTGCACCTATTACGGTCCGGAACCGGCGATCCCAAAAGTGACAGCTTGGGACACCAAAAGGGATGGTCCATAATTTGAGGATTCCATGTATCCATCGAGTTTATTGCTTTGTTCCGGTGCTCTTTGACAGGAGCACCTTAATCTCCATAAGTTCCTTTTGGCCCCGTTCGTAGCGGGATGGTAGGACAAAAGATGTTGTGCAAGTTCTTATTGCAAGCACGTACAACTACCTGTGGGATACATGCCTAATGTTTGATATTTGCCTAGATGATCATTACTTTTATGTGTGCCTTGCCCCAAGTTAGATTCATGATATATCTCATCCATGCAGCGCCCAACCATCCATCTCCCTAGCCTACAGTGTTTCAATCCTGCTGGTTATTAGTTGTTACTTTTGCTGTTTACTTTTGTTGTCACCACCATCACCATCATATCACCGTTACCACTTATCTTTTGTTGCAAGTAAGTATATTTCAGGTGCGGTTGAATTGACAACTCAACTGTCAAAGCTTATAAATACTCTTTGGCTCCCCGTGTGTCGAATCTATAAATTGGGTTATTCTTACCCGCGAAGACTATCTCGGTCCCTTACGGTTGAGGGTTATCATCATTCACTTTTATATCATTTTTGGGACTAACCTACTAACCCAAAGGCCCAGTCCAGATTGCTGTTTTTTTGCCTATTTCAGGGTTTTGCGGAAAAGGAATATCAAACGGAGTCCAAACGGAATGAAACCTTCGCGAGAGATATTTTTGGAGAAAATCACGCATGGAAAGCGTCAGGACCAAGTCAGGGGACAGCTGGGCTGCCCTCGAGGGTGGGGGGCGAGATCCGATGAATTGTGAGTTTATGATCAAGGTTAACTATGAAAGGTATTTGGTTCTTCTCTGAACTTTTTATGTGTTCTCATAATATCCTTGTAAGTCTCTTCGAATTATTGGTTTGGTTTGGCCTACTAGATCTATAGTTCTTGCAATGGGAGAAGTGCTTGGCTTTGGGTTCAATCTTGCGGTGTCCTTTCCCAGTGACAGTAGGGGCAGCAAGGCATGTATTGTATTGTTGCCATCGAGGATAAAAAGATGGGGTTTTCATCATATTGCTTGAGTTTATCCCTCTACATCAGGTCATCTTGCTTAAAGCGTTACTCTGTTCGTATGAACTCAATACACTAGATGCATGCTAGATAGCGGTCGATGTGTGGAGTAATAGTAGTAGATGCAGGCAAGAGTCGGTAAACTTGTCTCGGACGTGATGCCTATATACAATGATCATGCCTAGATAGTCTCATAATTATTCACTTTTCTATCAATTGCTCGATAGTAATTTGTTTACCCGTCGTAGAATATCGCTATCATGAGAGAAGCCACTAGAGAAAACTATGGCCCCCGGGTCTATTCTCAACATATCAATCTACATCTACTTTACTTTTCTTTCTTTTATTTGTTGTTTTATTAAACCAAAAATACCAAAAACATAAACTGACTCGTGCGTGATTAGTAAAGGGATTAGTATTTCCCTCTGATAAGGACTCGTGCGTGGTCTCCTACTGGATTGATACCTTGGTTCTCAAAAACTGAGGGAAATACTTACGCTACTGTGCTGCATCTCCCTTTCCTCTTCGAGGGAATACAATGCAAGCTCAAGAGGTAGCAAGAACAAACAAGAAGAAGTGAAGACTACCCCATATCCAAGTTTTCGTATTCCTTTCCACGCCTAGTCTGGGAATCTCGGGGACGAGATTCTTGTAAGGGGGTAGGTCTGTCACACCCTGATTTTCATGCCACATCACTTAAGCAAATAATCATGCTAAAATGTGGTTTGACAAAGACTTTTGAGTGTTTTTGACCTTGCTTGATTGGTTTTCTGTTTGCTGTTTGCAAGTGCTGTAAAAATCAAATAAATCATCCAACTCTTATACTTCATCTCCTTGATACAAAACCTTTTCCCAATGATCATGCCATGTGTATAGAACAGTATAGTATTTTCTTATAAAAGTAATTTGGCCAAATAGTATTTTCTAAAATTAGTTTTCCAAAAACCCCTGAATTGTGGTTTGTACTGCAAGTACTTTATTTGGGGTGTGAAAAATCTTTCAAAAAGTATATTTGACTCCTATTAGGTATATGACTCCCTTAAACCACAAAAATATAATTTTAAAAGCTATTTTTATATTTTATTTAAAGGCTTTTTCTTTAGGCCAGAAATGGTCTTTAATAGGTTAAAATTATTTAACTATTTCAAAAATATTTTTTCAAAATTCAAGGAAGCTCATAGGACATATATTGTCCATATATAAGAGTTTCAACACATGGTCATATTCAAAATATTGGAAAAATCCTTCAAAAACCCTTTCTGGATATTTCAAGCTTTTGAAATATTTACAAAGGAAATATTCACTAAAAATTCCAGGAAAATTCTATCATGTCAAATATGACATATTTGATTATCTTACAAAGCATCATGCCTTGAAGATCAAGAAAACATCATCAAATCCCCTCAAAACCATTTCTGTCCATTTTGAAGTTTGAGCAACTTTACATTGCCAATTTTGTCCAAATGCTCTCAAACTTGGTGCACATGTTAAAATGGTCTAATTAAGCATCTAGACCAAATGGCACAAGTATTGGAGAAGGATAATTTGATCAAAGTGCCCCAAAACCTTTTCTGACCGGATCCAAATTTGAACAACTCTACATTACCAACTTTTTACTTGTGACCCCAAATTTTTTGGACAGGCTCAAAACCCCAAATGATGACACTACACCAAATGGTGCATCAAGAAGGGATGATTTGCATGACTAAATCTTGGAAAAGTCATTTCTGTTGATTTCTAGGGTTTACCAAAGTTACATTGGCAACTTTCTTCAAATGAGCTCAAACTTGGTGGAACACCCTATTTCTATATGCCATTTGATCCTGTTACGTCTCATGTCATTTGGGCTTCATTTACTTGCCCAAACTTACATCAAACGCCTTCTGCCATATTACCAAAACCACTGTTTTGCCCCCTTTTACTACTAACCTTTGCTTCAACTTTTTACCCCAGATCATAATGATCTTCTTCTACCTCCAGTAAGACTTACATGACCATGCCTCAATCATTGGTGGGTGAAAACCCCCCATTTACCTCTCTGGACTACACTGTTCCCTCTCTCTCTCACCCTCTCCTCTCACAAGAGCTCATCCAGAGTATCCAATGCCTCTTCCCTATAGTTTACTACCCCCTAGAGCTATTAGACACGGGAGGGCATAGCCAGGGCGCAGGGGACATGGCCATGCCGGCCAAAGACGCGCTCTGGAGCACGCTACAGTGCGCCAGGGCACTGTAGCTCGGCCCTCCCGAGGCACCCAGGCAGCATTGGGCAGAGCGAGAGTGTCTGTCGAGGTCGCCTCGACATCCACGACACGCTACGCGGTCCGCCCCCTCCTCCTTCTCCCTCCTATCGCCTCCCTCGCACGCGCGCCGGCCGCCCGCGAGTTCCAGTGACTGGCTTCACACGCGCGGCCCCTCTGGCACCTTCCCGCTCCTTCTCTCCCTTCCCTTGGTCGTGGACCATCTCCACAAACGCGCTTGACTCAGTTTCCCCAGCCCCCGTGGCCTCTGGCATCGCTCGAGTCCTCACCGGCGCATAAGACCACGGTGAGCTTCGGCTAGCCTTTATAAGGTCACCCCCGAGCCCCTCGCTGCTCCTTTGGCTCTCTCTCTCTCTCTCTCTCTCTCTCTCTCTCTCTCTCTCTCTCTCTCTCT
>LR738713.1:719452215-719475273 GCA_902687465.1 Secale cereale | reverse complement strand
TCTCTCTCCTGTACGCCCCTAGGCCAACCCATTACTCCTCCCGTGCCCCCATTCAACTCCACGGCCGGAAACCTTGCCACCGGCCACCGCTCAAATTCGAGCTCTCCCGAGCCTCTCTTTTGTCCCTACCCACTCCAGAGCCCCCTCACCACCACCGCCGACTCGCCCCACACTCCATTTCCTCCTCCCCGTGCCTGCCTCGCCGTGCCAAACCTCGCCGACGGTCCCCTCCGCAGCCATCCAAGCCATCGCCGCTACAACCCTCCCCGGCGTGCGTGAAGCACATGGATGGATGCGGCATGGCTTCCTGAGCACGCCGGTGGGCGGAGCGTCGCCGGAGATGCTCTATAGCCCCGGCAATCGCCAGCGGGAGCGGCTCCTCCCCGCGGTCGGACCTGCGTGGGAGGTTGAAGACGGCCTGCCGCTGGGCCCCGCGTGTCAATGACCCTGCGGGCGGGCCCGACCGTTTAAGTGGAAACGGCTTCAGCCAGATCCGCCTCCCCTGCGCGAAGGCGCATCCCCGCGAAGCCACCTCCGACGTCACCTCTTCCCACTCGCACGGCTGAGCCACTGGGCCGGCCCACTTTTATCTACCGCCCGATGCGTTGGATAAGGGTAAAGCCCTTTGCCTTTTTCTCTTTTTCTTTTTCCAGAAACTTGTAAAATCTCCCAAATATTCAAATAGTGTCCAAACTTGATGATTTAAATTTCTGTTGGCTCCATAAATCAAGATCTATTTAATGAGCCATGGTGAACTTTTTTACTCTGCCTAGTTTCCCATGGATCTAATAAAAATGTAATTTACCTACATAAGTCCACTTCAAAAATCCATAGTATATTCATTTGGACTCCAAATCTGGTGAAACCAATTTCTAAATGTTTCAAAAATCATGCCTGATTTAATGGGTACTTTTACTCATTTTTATAAAAAGGCAATCTATAGACAACTTACAGATCCATTAAATCCCTTATATCCTTCATATTGAAATGTTCAGAGATATCCATTGATCAAATGCCTATGAAACCACCTTGGTCATTTTTCATATGACCAGAGGTATCCTAGAAAAGTCCAACTCCCATTTTTAGAGCACTTTTATTTTTGCCTTGTTGTGTTGCTTATTATGATTGTTTTCGTCGTTAGTTGACGAAATAGACGGAGTACTTGGAGATGGACCAGAAGGTTTGAAGACTCTGAAGGAAAAGGCAAGCAGCTCTTTGACCATGTTGAACCCTTTTATGTCAGGAAAGCATTTTCATCGTTTCATCGAGTGCATGCTATATCTTGAGTGGCAACCTTGCTAGGCTTGACTCCGTTGCATACCCCGTTGATACTTGCATTGTACACGACTCTATTATGTTTAGAGTTGTGTTGGTTGGTTGAAGCAATATGCTATAGTAGTTGGCTACGCAAAATGGGTCCGGATTATGCATGGAAAGAAACAAGTGTGGTTTGACATACTTGCAAATGACCCAGTGGGTGCCACTAATGCCCCTGGGAGATGATGAGCAACTAGGGCACTACTTGGTGGAGAAGTAGTGTACCGAGTCTTGATGAAAGTGTTGTTTACAGAGACGGATTAGATTTAAGATCTGTCGACCGTCCCAACCTTACATGCGCAACCACTCTACCCTTATATGGGAAAGGGCATTATTGACTACCTAGGCCGATACTAGCATGGTGCCCGCATTACTAGTGACGGGGGTGACACGAAGTCATTCTCGGGAAGGGGTCGTGCTTGGATAGGCGGCCATGACTGTTTTCACAGGGCACCGGACACACCGGTTGTACCCCGTGCCAGTGGTATGTTGATCATACTTGCATGAGAAAAACTAGCTTTCCGCAAAACTGCCAATTTAACAGTAGATCCTTGCATAATTAATCTGTTATCACTCTTGGGTTGCTTGCGAGTACATTCAAAGTAGTCATTGGCTTGCCACTGGTTATTTTATTGGCCAGGCATGAAAGAACAGGATATGATGAAGATTTCTTGGTGGCGAACATGCGAGCTAGGACGCTTCCCAGTCAGAATGCCTGTAGGGATTAAGGCAGATGGCATGGGTCCAAGTTGTTATTGAAGATTTCCGCTGCAATGATATACTCAAGACTTGACCATAATGGTCACAATTTATGTAACACGGTATGTATGGATGTAAGACTCTTGTTATTCAGCTTCTATGTGTTCAGTGGGCATTGATCTCTGGGATCACTGTACACATGCATTCGGTGATCTCGACTTATGAGTCGGGGTCCCCACAAGGATCTATCATGTATGCAATGTTGTGTACCAGACCTGATGTGTGCCTTGCTATAAGTTTAGCAGGGAGGTACCAAAGTAATCCAGGAGTGGATCCCTGGACAGCAGTCAAGAACATCCTGAAGTACCTGAAAAGGACAAAGGATATGTTTCTCGTTTATGGAGGTGACAAAGAGCTCGTCGTAAACGGTTACGTCGATTCAAACTTTGACACTGATCCGGATGACTCTAAGTCACAAACCGGATATGTATTTTTATTGAACGGTGGAGCTGTCAGTTGGTGCAGTTCCAAGTAGAGCGTCGTGGCGGGATCTACGTGTGAAGCAGAATACATAGCTGCTTTGGAAGCCGCAAATGAAGGAGTCTGGATGAAGGGGTTTATATCCGATCTAGGTGTGATACCTAGTGCATCGGGTCCAATGAAAATCTTTTGTGACAACACTGGAGCAATAGCCTTGGCGAAGGAATCCAAGTTTCACAAGAGAACAAAGCACATCAAAAGACGCTTCAATTCCATCCGCGATCAAGTCAAGGAGGGAGAAATAGAAATTTGCAAGATACATCCGGATCTGAATGTCGCAGACCCGTTGACTAAGCCTCTTCCACGGGCAAAACATGATCAGCACCAAGACTCCATGGGTGTTAGAATCATTACATTGTAATCTAGATTATTGACTCTAGTTCAAGTGGGAGACTGAAGGAAATATGCCCTAGAGGCAATAATAAAGATGTTATTTGTATTTCCTTATATCATGATAAATGTCTTTTATTCATGCTAGAATTGTATTAACCGGAAACTTAGTACATGTGTGAATACATAGACAAAATAGTATGTCCCTAGTATGCCTCTACTAGACTAGCTCATTGATCAAAGATGGTTATGTTTCCTAACAATAGACATGAGTTGTCATTTGATCAACGGGATCACATCATTAGGAGAATGATGTGATGGACAAGACCCATCCGTTAGCTTAGCACTATGATCGTTTAGTTTTACTGCTATTGCTTTCTTCATGACTTATGCATGTTCTTATGACTATGAAATTATGCAACTCCCGTATACCGGAGAAACACATTGTGTGCTATCAAACATCACAACGTAACTGGGTGATTATAAAGATGCTCTATAGGTGTCTTCGAAAGTGTTTGTGGTGTTGGCATAGATCAAGAATAGGATTTGTCACTCCGAGTGTCGGAGAGGTATCTTTGGGCCCTCTCGGTAATGCACATCATAATAAGCCTTGCAAACAAATGACTAATGAGTTAGTCATGAGATGATGTATTACGGAACGAGTAAAGAGACTTTCCGGTAACGAGATTGAACTACGTATTGAGATACCGACGATCGAATCTCGGGCAAGTAACATACCGATGACAAATGGAACAAAGTATGTTGTTATGCGGTTTGACCGATAAAGATCTTCGTATAATATGTGGGAGCCAATATGAGCATCCAGGTTCCGCTATTGGTTATTGACCGGAGATGAGTCTCGGTCATGTCTACATAGTTATCGAACCCGTAGGGTCCGCACGCTTAACGTTTGATGACGATCGGTATTATGAGTTTATGAGTTTTGATGTACCGAAGGTAGTTCGGAGTCCCGGATGAGATCACGGACATGAAGAGGAGTCTTGGAATGTCCGAGACGTAAAGATTAATATATTGGACGACTATATTCGGACACCGGAAGTGTTCCAGAAGGTTTCGGATAAAACCGGAGTGCCGGTGGGGGGGGGGGTTACCGGAACCCCCCGGGGAGGTACTGGGCCCTAGTGGGCTTTAGTGGAAAGAGAGAGGGCTGGGCCGCGCGCCCCTCCCCCTTGGTCCGAATTGGACAAGGAAAGGAGGGGGGCGGTGCCCCTTTCCTTCTCCCTCTCCCTCTCCTTCCTTCCCCCTCTCTCCTTATTGGTGGACTCCTACTAGGAATAGGATTGGCATCCTATTCCTAGTAGGATTGCCTCTCTAGGGCGTACCATAGGGGGGCGGCCGGCCTCCCCCTTACTCCTTTATATACGGGGGCAGGGGGCACCCAAAGACACACAAGTTGATCAGATGATCTCTCCCAACCGTGTGCGGTGCCCCCCTCCATAGAAACACACCTCAGTCATATCGTTGCAGTGCTTAGGCAAAGCCCTGCGACGGTAACTTCATCATCTCCGTCACCACGCCGTCGTGCTGATGAAACTCTCCTGCGAGGTTCTTTTGGATCAAGAGCTCGTGGGACGTCATCAAGTTGAACGTGTGCTGAACGCGGAGGCTCCGTACGTTCGGTGATTGATCGGTTGGATCACGAAGAAGTTCGACTACATCAACCGCGTCACTAGACGCTTCCGCTTCCGGTCTACGAGGGTACATACACACTCTCCCCTCTCGTTGCTATGCTTCTAGTAGATAGATCTTGTGTGATCGTAGGATTTTTTTTTGAAATGCTACATTCCCCAACACTCGCAACATTGTAGATCGCTCGAAACCGTGATTGCCATGTCCATCGACTCAATGTCCTGACGCCTTCCCATTGGTGCCCATTGCTGCATAAAAGCAGTGCATTTATCATTTGTGGACACAATCAGCGGCGTGAGATGGAAAACCACCCTCAATAGTCAGTTTGTTGTAGATATTCTAGAGTGCCCATATGAGTGCCCCAGCACTCCTCCAAAGAACGTGCTTAGTTGCGCCACGGAATGGTTCCAAGCAGGCAAGCAGGTCAGTGTAATAGTTAGGGTTCCAAGAAACTCCAGCAGCTTCACGGACGGCACTCCAAGCAAACCTCGCGAGGTGGCAGCACTACATATCATTTGGAAATAGGAGATAATAGAATCAATCAGCTAGAAAAATATGTGGTTGGTGGAATTGCTTGCAGAATTTCAAATACAAACTTGTTGCAACATGCAGAATAAATTAGTGGATAGACTGGGGCACTTATGACACAGACTTATCTACATTGTATATGAACAAAAAACATATGGAAGGTATATAAATTCCTTTTTTACTTTTAATTAGCAGAGGAAAAACACTTTGAGAGAACATACATGATTTATAGAAGGTGAAGAACGATGTGGGCCACACGGAGTATTGTCAGGTCGGTAAAGGGGAATGTGCGTTAGTAGAATTTTTGAATTTGATTCATTACCTTAAAGAAGATGTAAAAATAGTCAATTCTCTGATAGTAATTGCAACACTATGCATTCGAATTAGGATGGTTTGATAGGGAGGGCTTCATGGATCTCAGTGCGACAGAATGGGCCAGGGAGTCTGGTGGGTTCTCTAATGTGGAGAGATAGCAAAAAAATATTAGATGTTTACACCAATTCTTCAGAGGCTGGACCAAAAACCAAAGTGGTATTTATAAAGTTGGAAAGGAGAGACTGACACAAATTATTAATGAACATGACATGAAAGCGGAATCCACCCTTCTTAATATGTCTGAGCGAGATATTAAGAATGAGGCCGAGAAGAAGTTACAAGCCCTTATGAGAGAGGAAGAGATGAAATGGGCGCTTAAAGCAAAGGTTTCTAAGATCATCCAAGGGGATTATAATGCACAATTCTTCCACATAATAGCTAATGGGAAGCATAGAAAGAAGAAGATAATTCAACTTGAACAGATGAGGGTACAATTGTAGGACATGAGAACCTAAAATTGTACATCTCCGATTATTATAAGAAACTTTTTAGAGCACCCGAAGCAATTTTTGTATCTCTAGATGAGAGTGCGATCGGGGACATATCTCAACTTAAATTAGAAGAGAATGAGGTGTTGTATGCTCCATTCACTGAGAAAGAGGTGTTTGAGCCATAACGCAAATGAAGTATAATAAAGCCTCTGGGCCGGATGGGTTCTCGGCAGAATTTTATCAGAAATGTTAGCATATCATAAAGGGAGATCCTATGTTCCATGATCTGTTTGATGATCACTTGAATCTGTTTCACCTCAATTCTAGAACAATAACGTTGTTGCCAAAGAAGGTAGAGGCTATTCGCATTGAGGAGTTCAGACCGATCTGTATTCTCAATATAAGCTTTAAGATTTTTACAAAGGTTGGCACGAACAGGTTGACACAGATAGCTCATTCGGTTGTGCAACCAACTCAAACTACCTTCATGCCAGGATTACACATCCTAGAAGGGGTTGTGGTCCTGCATGAAACGCTGCATGAAATCCATACGAAGAAACTAGATGGTGTTATCTTCAAAGCAGATTTTGAAAAGGCGTATGATAAGGTCAAATGGCCCTTCCTCCAGCAAGCCTTACACATGAAGGGGTTCAATGAATTTTGGAGATCTCAAGTGGATTTATTCATACAGAAAGGCAATGTCGGGATAAAAGTCAATGATGACACAGGTCATTATTTCCAGACACGTAAGGGGTTACGGCGGGGACTCCATGTCTTTAGTGTTGTTTAACATTGTAGCGGATATGTTGGAAGTACTTATTGGTAGGGCCAAATAGAGTGGCCAAGTAGGAGGACTCGTCCCCCACCTTTTTGAGGGGGGTGTCTCCATTCTACAATACGCGGATGATACTATTATATTCATGGAACACGATCTTGCAAAAGCTAGGAATCTAAAGCTTGTATTATGCCTTTTTGAGCAACTGTCTGGGCAAAAATAAATTTCAATAAAAGCGAATTGTTCTTCTTTGGGAGAGCCGAAGAGGAACAATGAAATTACAGAAAAAATTTCGGTTGTGAAATGGGATCTTTACCATTTAGTTATCTAGGTATCCCAATTCATCATAGACGTTTAACGAACAAGGAATGGAAATGTATAGAAGATAGATTTGAAAATAAACTAAGTTGTTGGAAGGTAAAGCTAATGTCTTACGGAGGTCAGCTGGTTTTGATAAATTTGGTTTTGACGAGTCTGACGATGTTCCTCTTATCATTATATGAAGTACCGGTAGGGGTACGGAAAAGACTAGACTTCTATAGATTCTGGTTCTTTTGGCAAAGTGATGAGGCCAAGAAGAAATACAAATTGGCTGGATGGGATATCATTTGTAGACCAAAAGACCAAGGTGGGTTACGAATCGAAAATTTAGAGGTAAAGAATAGATGTTTGCTTAGCAAATGGCTACACAGACTATCTGTTGAGACCGAGGGTATGTGGGTACAAATCTTGCAAAATAAGTACCTACACTCTAAGACTTTGGCCCAGGTTACCGCTAGGCCAACTGACTCACCCTTTTGAAAGGGGTTAATCAGGACCAAAATAACTTTCTTCCAATGGGTGAAGTTCATAGTTGGTAACGGTACCACTAATAGATTCTCGAAGGATACATGGCTAGGGGATACGCCTTTGGCTTTGCAATACCCTTCCTTATATAATATTGTGCAACGTAAGGAGGATTATGTCACCACAGTATTAAACTCGGTACCGCTTAGTATCCAATTTAGGCGATCCCTAGTAGGGGAACATTGGAATGCTTGGTTGCACCTGGTTCGTAGGTTCCATTGATGGATGTTCAACTATCATATCAAGCGGATACAATTTGCTGGAAGTTAATCACGAATGGAATCTTCTCAGTGAAATGCATGTATTTTTGACTTAATAGATTTTGGGCCATTGTCGAGGTCTTTGCACATATGGAAGATTAAAAAGCCGCTTCGAATTAAAGTAGTTATGTGGTTCGGCCATAAAGGAGTCATTCTAACCAAAGATAACTTGGTGAAAAGGAATTGGGTTGGTAACTCCAGGTGTTGGTTTTGTGATCAAAATGAATCAATTAAACACCTCTTTCTCGAGTGTCCACTTGCAAAATATTATGACAATCAATTCATATTGCTTTTAACGTGCATCCCCCAATGAGCATAAACATGTTATTTTGGATGTGGCTTAATGGAGTGGACGTACACATAGCTAAACATATTCAGGTAGGGATATGTGCACTATTCTAGGCTATATGGAACACTAGGAATGATATGATTTTTAATGGGACAAAATTTGCAAAAAAATTGCAGGTTATATATAGAGCTACAGCTTGGATCCATATGTGGTTATTACTCACGCATGCGGACTTCAGAGAGCTTTTGGTTATTGGGTGCAACCGTCGGGAGACAGTAGCACTGGCTATCTTCAGCCGATTTGGATGGCAAGCTAATAATAGGCTAGGCGTGTAGGCATCGTAGCATGCTCTTTATCGCTGGATGTGGCACTTTTCAGATTTATTTGTTGACTTTTTCACAGATTATGAGATGCTTTGGATTCTACTCCCTCCGTTCCTAAATATAAGTCTTTTTAGATATTCCATTATGAACTACATACGGAGCCTAATGAGTGAATCTGCACTCTAAAATATGTCTATATACATCCGTATGTAGTTTGTAGAGGAATCTCTAAAAGACTTATATTTAGGAACGGAGGGAGTAAGACATTGTTACGTTCTTATTTAGTAATATGGCTGCATGCATTGATTGACGCAAAGGCCGGGGGGATATCCGCCTTTTTTCAAAAAAAAATATGCATAATCATCTGTTCAGTGCCATACCAGATGATAGTGTTTTGATGAACTCCCAAGAAGAGGATCTTTCTTTGCTCTGTTTAGCTCCTCCTGAACAGATACCAACAGTTCCTTAGTTATACAAAGCAGAAGCATGAAAGGAAACTACAAAACAATTTACTCTTATTCAAGAACCAAAATTTGGATTCTATTGGAGTGCTGATGTATGATTCCTTTGTAGTGTAGTTGACTGTAGCACATACAATGCAAAAATTTGGAGCACTACACCCAGTAAAAGAAAAGAAAAAGTTAAGAATTCATGACTTAAATCATCTTACTCACCAAAGTAAGTATGTCGGACCACTCACCTATGGGCGTCTGGGTGCTTGCGAGGATGGCGAGAGTCCTCGGAGGAACCCGAGCTTATTTGCTCAACGGGTACCAAAGACTAGCCCGTCGCGCCAGCTTGAGCCCTCCTCAAACGTTTCAAGGACCAAGTGGGCACTAGCACCTAGGCGCCCCCTGACGCCGCTCTCGCCCCTTCCCATCTTGGGAAGTGTGGACCCCGTTGGATTCCTCTGGCTGGTTAGAGCTAGAACTGGAGTCCGAACCCTTCTGACTCTCAGCAGGGGGTCGGAAGCGATGCACCGAGTAGCTGGGCCTTTCACCCTAGTCTTCTTGCGCCCCTTGGTCTCTTTTTCACTTGACCGGGACTATGTATGGGTCCTCGGTCAGCACCCTTCTAGCACAGAGCTCACGGGCTCCACCCGTTGCGGTGTCAGGGACTTGATTGTCTTGACTCGTGTGTGCCAGTCATGCAAAACAAACATATAAAGTTGATCATCCAGTTAAAGGATACGACATGCATTCAAACAACAAATTAAAAGCACCAAAAGAAAATTGTAGGTCACCCCCATCGGTCTGGAACTTGTTGTATTTGTCCGAGGGCTTGAAGAGGGCCCTCAACATCCCATCGAGGTCCTTTCCTCGGAAAAGGCTTTGGGTCACCGAATCCACGCTTCCCAGCACATACCTCACATTGTGGTAGCTCCCAGCGCATACCTCCACATTGGGATAGCTCGCGTCTGGAGAGGCTGGATCCTGCGATGGAGCATCACATGGACTACGTCCACCAAGGTGACACCCCCATCAACGATGACCTTCATTCATCGCTGGAGCTCCGCCACCTCCTTATGGTTCCCCCAGTCGAGGTTCTTGGCGGTCGAGGAGTGCAGTCACTTCAAAGGCGCATCCAAGAAGGTAGGAACCCCTCCTGGTCCCCTGATGGCACGTTGGCCATGTAAAACCATTCCTCCTGCCACTGCTTCACCGTCTTGATGAATTTTCCCGTCGGCCAGTCGACGTTGTTGAGTTTGCTGATCATGACCCCTCTGCACTCTGTGAGATTGGGGCCATTGTTATGTTGTTTGATGCAAAGCAGCTTCAGCCAGAGGCCGAAGTGAGGCTTGATGTTGAGGTAGGCTCACAAAAAGTGGTATAGTGGCTATATGGAGGATTGAGTTAGGGGCAAGATGGTGGAATTGGAGCTCGTAGAAATATAATAGGCCCCGAAAAAAGGGTGAAGGGGAAATCCCGGGCCTCAGATGAGTTGGGAAATAAACACTGCCCGCTCGCCCTCCTAAGGAGTTAGGATCCGGGAGGTCGAGCAGATCTCGTCCCCGGTTTGGAGGGAGTGGCTTTTGGTCACCCCCTGGGGTGGGGATAGCCATCTGCGTGCAGCTCCGTGATGACATCGGTGGTGACAATGGAGGGCATCCACAGCCTGCTCTTTCCCTCGACCTTCTCCTTGGCTGCCTGAGCAGGGGTCCTCTTCCCCTTACCGGCCATTTCTGGAGTGGGGGATGGAGGGCTAGATCGAGAGGTTCAAAGGTGGAAGGTGTCTTAGGTCTCTTGGCACTAGAGCTCGGGAGGTTCTTAGCAATGGAGCATGCAAGGAAGTGTTCGGTAAGTTAGATTCATCTGTTCCCTTTTATAGCCTAGTAAAAATGCCAAGGGGCACCACGCCAAGGGGCTACTGACGGTATCATGGATTAGGGGCTACTCACTACGTCGGCCTATTAGTCATGGGTCGGGCCAAGGACCCACCAACAACTGAAGAATTGGACATGTTTACCCTGGCCCTCGACATACACAAGATGGAATCTGCCAAAGACTCGGCGTACACTCCAAAGCATATTAAATTATTTGGCATGTTTATCTCTAGATGCAACCGACCATGTTTAGCCCTAGACCCATCGGCCCCTATATAAGCCGAGGGGTTTAGTCCATAAAGGCAAGGTTTTTAGATACATTCATACGATCTCGAGGCAGATCATCTTGTATTTTATACTCCATCCACAAAATATAAACAAGAGAAGGATTAGGGTATTACCTCTTCGAGATGGCCCGAACTTGGTAAACACCGTGTCTCTCTACTTCTTGTAACCATCTAGCCAAGATCACTAGCTCGGGACCCCCTATCCGAGATCTGCCAGATTTAGCTCTAACACCGCCCACTAAGGATAGATACCATCGACAAGGTAGTAGCCCATGTTGTAGTTGTGCCCATTGATGGTGTAGTTGGACGACGGAGCTTCCCCATCACATTCTCTTGAACAAAGGAGATCGTTAGAGCACATTGATGTCATTGGACGAACCTGTCATGCCAAAGAAAGCATGCCAAATCAACAAATCCTTCGATGCCACTGCTTCCAATATGATGATCGCTTCTTTGACATGACCTTGGTATTGCCCACACAAACCTTTTGGGCAGTTCTCCCATTGCTAGTGCATGGAATCAACTGAACCCAACATACCCTGGGAATCCTCTTGATGCTCCAACTGCCAACAATTTTTCGTGTCCTCCACAGTTGGCTCTCTCAGGTAATCTGGTACAAACGCCTTCACCATAGTGAATGCAAATTGCATCGTGTTGTTCAGGACCATGGTCTCTCCCATCCGGATTTTAGTATCAATTGCATTTGTGGTTTTATTGTAAGCAAGCATCCTGAGAGCAGTCGTGCATTTTTACAGAGGAGATCGAGAAGGAAAGTTGTCCGCAACAATCCTTCCTTGGCTTGAAATTGTCATAAGCCTTCTCCACGGCAATCATTACAGGCAAGAACAAATTTCTGCTCATTTGGAAGCACATCAAAAGAAACATTCATGGTATGTTGGCTCCACCGTGAAGTAGTCGTGTACAGAAGCTGTGCGTTGGAAATCCTGCCCCGAGGAATGACTCTCTAGCTCTTTATGGAACCCTTGAAGTTTAGGATGCGTGCCTCTACCTTCTCCATCTCCTTTTGGATGCTCCTCATCATCATCATTTTTAGTATCTTCATCGTCTGAATCCGTCAAAGCGAAAAACACGTTGAACATGAATTCGTCAAGATCGGGGTTCCCATAGCCATCATTCCAGGATGAATCCATCGGTGACCTTGAAGTAGTGACCAAAAAGAATAAAAAAAATCGGCTCAGACATTTCTTCGAACACATAGAGCGCGAGGTATATACACGGGGGAGTTGGACGTACCGGGGTTGTGTCCGATGCCGCTGACCTGGACCGGTTGTGGCATGGTCGGCGGTGGTGTGGGTTGGGGCCTCCGGTGGCGAAGCCCTAGGTTGGCGATGACGGCGGAGGCACGATGACGGCAAAACTTCGATGGCGACAGTGTAGGTGAGGGGTAAAAGAGAAGAGGGGATGGTTGGTAGGGCAAGGGGCGGATATAGACGAATTGGCATGGGCGCCTGCGATTAGTCCTACGTGATGAATGCATTCGGGCATGTCCATATCCGCTTAGATATATGCGGGGTATGGAGAGTGTCCGTCAGTCCAAGAGTTTAGACCGGATTAGCCAGGTCTGATTAGGTGGCATTTTTTTGTCCGGAGAGTGACCGGGCAGCCGCGCGAGTGTTTGTGGCGGACATAGGTTTGGTTGTAGATGCTCTTACATCGTACATCACTAGAAGGTTGGGCCCGCTTTGCCGCACCGTTGGTGTTGTCGGGTTTCTTAAAAATAGTCAGTCTGTTTAAAAATAAATTGAAATCTTTTAAGCTTGATTAAATTTGTAGAGAAATATATCAAAAATCATAATATCAAATCGGTATGATTAGATTCATCATGAAATGAATTTCCATACTTTTTTGTTTAATATTGTGAATGACGATATTTTTTGCTCTGAACTTGGTCAAAGTTCAAGAAATTTGACTTTCCAAAAAACTAATATCCCTTATATCTTGAAACTGATGGAGTATTTAGTTTGACGGGTGGGGGGTGATGGAGTTTGTTTTATTTTTATTTATAATGTGGTGATTTGATGGGCCTTTTGTGGTGTGGTTCTATGTTATCCACTAACCAATGTATATTTATGTGGGAACTGTGTCGGTGGCTGCATATACCATATTAGTGCTACAGTATCACATGGTGACGCTTCTTTTTTCTAGGTGGTTGGAGGACGCCTGATCGATATGATTTTATAGGCCGGTTGCTGATATTGATTTGAAAAACTGTTGGCATCGTCAAAATCGTAAGCCAAATCCAAAATTTAATACCTCAATTGAATGAAAGAGTTTCAAAATGGAAATATAGTGAATTAAAAGAATTGAATGGGAGAGCCTTTGTGAAATTATTGACCCGATCAAATTCAGACTGACCCAATTCTAAGTTGAAGGCCTCAATTAATTGTGAGGCCTAAAAAATTAGGAAGCATAGCATATAGTATAAAAGAATTGAATAAGATAGCTTTGAGAAATTGTTTAGCCGGTTAAAATTGTATGACCCAATCTCAATTGGTGACCTCAATTTAATGTGGACTGTTTAAAACTAGGAAGCATAGTGGTATAGAGGATACGGTGCTAGCCAGTGGGCGCTGCATTAAATTAAATCAATCTAGAGGAATAGCCATATATTCAACCAATAACACCTAAATCTTTCGAGTGTGGTTTTCTGTAGCTCAGGCTACATGGAACCTCTTATCCTCAACCCTTCAGCTTTGCTTTGAGATCCGTACTCTTCAACTAACTTACAACATGAAGATTTCTCTTTTTTGTTTCTCTCAAACGACACACCATATGAACTTCAAACTTTGCAGATCGAACAAACATTAGAACATCAATATGTGAAAAAAACTTTCAGATTTTTTGGTCTGATATAAATATAAAAAATGACATTTTGTTTGACTAAAAATATTATTTAAAATATTTAAAATGCTTGAAAAAATCTGAAAGTTTTTTCCCACATTGATATTCTAATGTTTGTTCGGTCTGCAAAGTTTGAAGTTCATATGGTGTGTCGTTTGAGGGAAACAAAAAAAGACAAATGCATTCGCACGGATCGCGATGCAGAATTGGGTGGTGAAGATAAGGGGTACCACGTAGTCTGAGCTACAAAGAAACTTTGTGAAATCTTTTTTGGAAGGTCATCCGCATTTTGTATCTTCTCTTCACCAAAGCCCATCTATCTACAAGACAGAATGCTTTTGGATTATATCTGCTAATATTTGACCTGTAGTTTGTGCTACCTATATGTATGCACGAGTAGAAGCCACACAAAGCACACCACACGCGTCCTTGTTCGACGCATCCCACCCTCCATTTTAAGACAGCAGCCACAGTCACAGCCCATCCCCGCTCCACTCGGCACGTTTCGTTTGAAGCAAGCAACATCACATTCCGAGGCAGCTCTCTGACTCGGGGGAGGGAGTGATGGGCTGCCGGCAGACGGTGGTGGCCGCGCTGCTGCTGGCAGCGGCGCTGGCCGCGTGCGCGGTGACGCCGGCGATGGCGGGGCACAGGATCTACATCAACTGGCTGGCCCACGGCAACTACTCCGGCTGGGCCAAGAACCACGGGCCCTTCTACAAGGGCGACTACCTCGGTACGCACAAGGATTCGACGTCTCTTTTTCTCCCGTGGTTCCTCCGGCTGACTCGCTTCGTGTCGTCGTGCGCAGTGTTCTACACCCCGGAGAAGACGCTGGACGTGGTGCAGGTGAACGAGCGCGGGTTCGACATGTGCGACCCCAGAAACCCCATCTACCGCTCCTCCGGCGGCCGCGATATCCCCATCCTGCTCAACGAGCCCAAGGTCTACTACTTCATCTGCAGCGTCGGCAGATACTGCCCCGATGGGATGCGCCTCGCCATCGAGGTCCATGACATGCCCCGGACGCCGGCCTCCGCGCGCGAGGACACGTCGACATGGAGTCAAAGTCTGGTCGAGGACAGCGCCACAAGCACGCTGGGCTGAGGCCCGGCCCGTAAATTAGGCGTTCCGTTGAAAAGATACTCATATGGGCCAAAATCAAATGATGCTCGAAAATAATTAGACCAAATGGAAATGAGCGGACAAATTAAAAGTGTTAATGGTTTATTTTATGTTGGCAACTCATTTTTTGAGAAGTAACAATAATTTAGAAATGAATATACAAACCATTCCATTAGTGCAACAAGTATAAGATGATACTAGAATTAACTGAGAGTGCACGGGAAATACTTCAACGCTTTTAAAACATACTCCCTCCGTCCCATAATGTAAGACGTTTTTTCACACTACACTAGTATCAAAAAACGTCTTACATTATAGGACGGAGGGAGTAGTTTTTTAGGGGGGCTTTTAAAACATAGTTGAGACTTAAGAGTGCGCGTGAAATACTTCAAATCTTTTGCTATAAAGGAAATTATAAATTAACACCATTTCAGAAATATTTATGTATGCGAATGGTAGGTCCTATAGCTTACAAATAAGTACTTTAGGAGACGATACAATGTTTTGTTCAGAAATGGTTTTTGTTTGAAAGAATGTATAGCCTCCGTGCAAAATGTTCATCTTTCGAACAATGTTTTTTGCACATACTAGCTTGTACCAAAAAATCTTTGCTACGAACAGATGCTCCGCTATTTCAGGAAGAAAAAAAATGTGATATCACAAATGCTCTTGAAGAAATTTCCCTGTGGCGTTAAAAATAGTGAACTTTTTTTTACCTTCAGATTAAGCCCTGTCCCGCAAAAAAAAGTTTAAGGCCTAGTTTGTGGTTGCCTAAATTATGTTACACCTAACAAATTTTTATTTTCTTATGAAAAATAGGTATGAAAACTGAAAAAGATTGGTCAATCAAAAATATATGTGGAAAGGCTCATTGGTTGTCATATACGCCACAATGTGAAACCAATATGAAACTTGTTGATTTATGTTCGTTTCCTCTAGAGAAGGACAAAAAAATGAGGAGACATGGAGTCGAGGTCGGATCCAGAACAGCGCCACGCACGGGCTGGCCTGCGGTCCGGCCTGTAAATTAGGCCCTACCCATGTAAACCAAATGATGTTCTAAGAAAGGGATCAAGTCAAAAGTGGAAAAGCCGGGAGCAACTAGTTGGCGAGCGCTTTTTCAGGAGCCTCCCAACAATCACTTGGGGTGGGCTGAGAGCGTGCCACTTGATGCTCCCTTCGGAATTTTTTTTCGCATGCGTTTTTGACTTTTTGGTTTTTCAAGGGCCTTTCTTAGCTTTTGGACCAAAAAAATTTACACGGAAAAACATGTTTTTTGTTCTTCCGCAAGAGGCACGGTTTTGTTTCCGCCAGAGTCACGGCCATACCTCTCGGAAACAGAAAAAAATCACGTTTTCTATTTATTTTCTTCCACCAAAGGCACGGTTTTGCTTCGACGAGAGGCACGGCCGTGCCTCTCCGAAACGAAGAAAAACGCTTTTTCTGCTCTCTTTTTTCTTCCGCGAGAGGCGTGTTTTTGCTTCAGCGAGAGGCACGGACGTGCCTTTTTCGGAAAGGACAAAAAGTGCTCTCAGTTCTATCTGTTCGTCCCTTTTTTTGTCCGATTTTTTTCATGAAAAAAATAGTTCATCAAAACCTATCAACATAGGATCTGATTTTGAAGATCTCGACGCAAGGAATTCAATGGTGAAAACGGTGCAAGACTTGGACACATGGTTTAAGAATTAAAACATTTTAACTAAATGGATGTAAAAAAAATGAAAAACTCCCATGTTGCAACAAGTAGCATGTATGCAGTGCGTCACTTGTCACAACCTGAGGTGAAAGTGATATTTGAAAGGAGTACTCCTTAATTAGTGATTTCAAATAAAGCCCCATAAATATAAGAAGTGCAAAAAAAAAATGGCTGACATGGGAGCACTAGCAGGGGCCTGACTATTCCCATCTTACAGCAGCAACTTGGGGACAAGTTGTCTCCCAACCGGAAGGGGCTGTCACGACCTAACATGACACCAAGAAGCATTCTGTGGATGCAACAAGGCTGACAAGAAGAAGCATGGAAAGAAAGGCGTGTTGTTTGGATCACGCCCACCCCAACCCTATCAAAATCGGGCACGCCAATAATTTGGCGAACGATGTAGAAGATGAAACTGAGCGACCAATAAATTGAGTTCAATTCAAACGTATGACGCTGGTGGCCGATGGGTAAACCTGAACATGTGAAGCACAAAAGCAGAGAGATATGCTCTCCTGAACTCGACTTGGTGTGCAGCCATAGGGTTCAGGAACGCAACAAAAACATGACGCGCAGAGTGGCAATGATCAATTATTTGATGCACATTTCGGTGCTTCATATCGGCTTTGCAAGAGCAGATCCGGCGTATAACAGTCTACTAAATATTTAGCAATTATAAAGCTAGGCTTTGAGAAGCTACTCTCAACGGTCAACCCAATCCTTAAACAGAAGCATCATGTATAGAGGAACATTCAGCACGGCGATAATGGCAACCGACTGAACGACACGGAACAGCCTCTGGAGGACCGTCCTTATTTTCCATTTGCTAGGGCGAGGCGCCTTCCCTCCATCTTCTGGCCCCGTTTCAGATCCCATCTCAACATGAACAGATGATGAATCAGGTTCCGGTTGGTGCTTTCTTGCAGTTGGCCTTGCCACAACATTTCCTCTGCAATGAATATTAGAGATTTTTCAGTTATTATTAGTAGAAGCACCAGGCAAGTTTCCGCTCGACAAAGTACCTGAAAGCAGTACCCAAACAAAAATACACACATACCGTCCTGTAGTTTTGGAGTCTGAGTTAGTGACGGGGGACCTTGCCACTGCTTTTTTAACCAGGTGCATGGATCCCTCTGCATCCCAGACCATTTCATATTCGCCATCTTCTGTGTCATCTTTTTCTTTACTTCTTGGAAACAGGTCAGCACCCACCGAACTCATGAAGCTCACAAACGTGTCCACGTATGGAAGAGAACTTAGACCATTTGTTGGCCAAAACATCAGCAGAAGGACGGTAAGCACAAACTGAAAGATATACCTGCAGAAACAGCAGACGCAAACAGACTTGTCAGACAATTCAGTTGTACACCTCTGCAATATAAGCAGGAGAATCAGCAGGGGCACGCTAGAAGCATTACCAGATATAAATATGAGTTTGTTTAGGCAGGAAGCAAAGATTCGTCAGAACCTCATGACTAGAATCAGTTGAATTTTGGGGCCCAGCAGATAGCAGCATAAAAGATGGATACAGATTTCCCTGCTGCCAACTTATTGTCCCAAGGGTATGCTGTGGCATTAACAGCGCCATTAGATGCAACGTATGGAACATGCAGTAACAAGATAACTTAAAAAAATTGTTACCTCCGTTACTGGCCCAAAAGGAGTGGAGTGGACAACTGTGCACTGGTCGTGGTCATGCCCTGAGAGCACAAGAATCTGAAGACCAGTCAAGATATTTTCAGATGTGACTCAAATCTCCAGAAATTGCAAAAGAAGCTTACCGGCTTCAGCAACCCTAGCAAAAGATCGGAAGTCTGTTTACTTAGATAATTCTGATACCTGCATAAAAAACTTGCGTTAATTGTATATGGCTTTGCCCTATGTTGACATACGGAGAAATTTCGGTTAGGCAGCCATTTGGACTGGTTTAACCAGAAGTAATTTTCAAGATAACACATAGGGCAACACTCAACCAAGAAATTTTGAAAGAACTTTGGGTGCACAGCTAATCACATTAGCAAATCTTTTACCAAGAAGAATATTGACAAGGAGTTCCCAAAACAAACTAATACTTGAGAGAGTTCAGTGACATATACCAAACAGAGAGTTCAATGATTCTAAGTTTACCAGTCAAATTATCACAATGTTTACATGCTATGGTAGTCAAAAGCAGGAAACAACAATACTTGAGGAAGGACATACTTGATTCCTTGGTCCATAGCAGCACTATATATCCTCTGGAAATGTAAGAGAATAGAATCAATCAGCTAGAAAAATATGTGGTTGGTCGAATTGCTTGCAGAAATTCAAACACAAACGTGTTGCAACTTGCAGAATAAATTAGTGGATAGACTGGGGCACTGATGGTACATATGAAACAGACCTATCTTCATTGTACAGGAACAAAAAATCATAGGGAAGGTATAGAAATTCCTTTTTACTTTTAATTAGCAGAGGAAAAACACTTTGAGAAAACACACCTGATTTATAGCAGGTGAAGAACGATGTGGGCCACACGGAGTATTGTCAGGTCGGTACAGGGGAATGTGCGTTAGTAGAATTTTTGGATTTGATTCATTACCTTAAAGAAGATGTAAAAGTAGTCAATTCTCTGATAGTAACTGCAACACTATGCATAATTATCTATTCAGTGCCATACCAGGTGATAGTGTTTTGATGAACTCCCAAGAAGAGGATCTTTCTTTGCTCTGTTTGGCTCCTCCTGAACAGATACTAACAGTTCTTTAGCTATACAAAGCAGAAGCATGAAAGGAAACTACAGAACAATTTACTCTTATTCAAGAACAAAAATCTGGATTCTATTGCGCTACTGATGTACGATTCGTTTGTAGTGCAGTTCACTGTAGCACATACAATGTAAAACTTTGGAGGTGTTGTAGCATACCATCAAGAGTTTGAGCATCAACAACAACAAAGTCCACTTTCCCAGACAAAAAATGGAAGTTTCTTGGTCCAAATTCTTTTTCGTATCGACTGATAACCTGCAAGAAAAGAATAGCAAACTTGTAAGTTGTAGTATACCAACAATTTATGTTCTCATATATTCTATGCAGTCACAGTAATGTTACTATAAAAATTTGAGGAAAAACTGTAGGCCCGAGATATAACATATTAATATAGAAACAACATTTACAAGAGAGACCAGGAATGTACAGACAACTATTTACAAGCCAGCAATCTAGGCAAATCAAAGGTTATGAAAGAGAATCGGTGCAGTTTCAAAGAAAATTCATATACGCAAGGGCGAAATTGGGCCTGGGGCAACTGGGGCTGTAGCCCCAGGCGTGGCCCAACTAGCACCTGTATGTATAGTAGCAATTTTTTGAGAATTTGAGATACATAAAATTAGCCCTAGGCTTCACGTAAGGCTTCAGCCCATTAGCCCAGCTCAAGTCTATCGATCGAACAGAAAGTCAATCGCCCAGTACGTCTAGGCTTCGATCTATCGTTCGTTCGCCAAGGAAAAAAAAACTCTCTGGATCGAGAAACCCTCGCCTAGTCGCCGCCGCCGCTCTCGTCAGCCGTCAACCGCGTTTCGCCACCGGCTGCCGCGCCGCCCGCCCTGTCCGGCGTTCTGACCACCTGCCTGTCCTTCTTCTGATCTTCTTGAAGTGTTCGTAAATTACAGTTCACACACACACTGCCGTACAGCGGCACAGGTAATACGTATTGCTCAATTAATTAGAAATCCTTCTATATCATCAGCCATCCTAGCAATTAAATTTTTCTAAATCTGTATCATCTAATTAACTAAGTATCTTCAACAATACCCAACTCTGTATCATCTATAATTATTTTCCCTAGTTCCTTTTTCATCAGCCAAACTCAATGAATTGGTGGTGTTAAATTATATTACTTAGTCAGTTTTATTTCATCATCATCAGAAGATTTGAAGTCCAAGATGAAGAGGACCCGTGCAATTGAATCTTTTTTCCAATCAACATCCAACCAGCCTCCATCCAACTACTATTGCTTGATTGCATACTTGATTTTATGTTTGCAGATCCAGGTCCTTCTACTGTTGCTGATGAAGAAACGGCGGCCTTGAATTAAGGAAGTCTTCGGTAATTTGGTACAAAACCATGTTTGCAATGGTGCACTTCGTTAAACTATTTGTTTTTACGGAATTTCCTATCATGATAATAATGAATTATATTCTGTTTTGAATGCGATTTTGTGCCATACTTATAGCACACGTTGATATACATGGCATTTGACGTTATATTTAGTCAGTTAGATTTAGCCCCAGGCTTTGGGAAATCCTGGCTCCGCCTCTGCATATACGACTACTTAAATCTAAAAGATAAAAGGAGGGACTTCTTTTTAATAGAGATGAACCCAAGACTAAGGCTAGGGACATTGTCAAAGGTTTGAGCGTTCCATTGTTTCCAAATGTGCCATGATTGACATGATGAAAATATCCATGAAGGTCGTTTTAAAAAGTATTACGTCCATGGATCATTTTCTACTCCAGAATTGTAATTGCCACCCACTATAATTCAAGCTTATGCTCGCAGGCAAGGCTGAAAGGCAACCAAAGAATAGGTGAACTCACGTTTCATGCGTGCCATTGTTGCTAATAGCGCCGAAAGAGTCTTTCAACATGTTGATGTTTCCGTTGGATGAGTACATCTCGGATGTTTAAATGAGCACTCAGAAATGTGTTGTTGTGAACAACGCAAGAAGTGTCTACAAAAATGTTGATGTTACTTCAGATGAGGATGTCTCTGGTGTTACACAATCACTTAAGTAACAAAGAAAAAACGTCCAGCTTCAGAGCACACTTGCATTTTCGACCATCACAGGTTAGCGGGTAGGCTGAGTTGCAAAACATATGTGTCTTTGCCGGACTATCAAATTGGTATTTCTTGAAGCTTGTCAAGCTTCTTCATAACTATAAATATCAGGTGGAAAGTCTTGTACACAAAATATGTTTATCTGTAATTTTAGTCAAAACATGTTGTCTGTAAACCTAAATTTGAGAAATAACTCCAAGTCAAACGAGGCAGCCTGAGTATTTTGAAAAGTATGCTCATAGCATTTCTTGAAGCTCGTCAAGCTACTACATCAGGTCGAATGTAGCTATATCAAATATGTTTATCTATGTAGTTCCAGTTACGGATGTGGACAGTAAATCCAAATTTGACAAATATTGCAAGTTAAAAAAAGCAAATAAATCAATCAAATGTAAATGCCTTTAAGTAACTATACAGTAAAGACACTAAGAGCAGAGAGGACAAACATGAATAGGGTGCAATAGCATGTTATGAACACCCATTCAACAAGACCAGAAACCCACCAAGAGCAATTACTAAAGAATGATGATCCAATACAAGAAGCTCACAACACTAAGCAAAATAAATAAAAAAATACTGATCATTGGCTATGTCCTTGATGAGAGCGCAAATTTATGCCAAAAATCACTGAGAGCAAGAGGTTGCACCATGTCTTAGGGTGTGGGTAACCAAAAAATGAGGAACAGTGAAAATAATCTTCATCTTGAGGTGGGCTAGTTTTATCTAGAAGTTGATAACTGATATATCAGTGCATGGCCATAAACTTCTTACAGGACCATCCAGTAAAAGAACATCATAACCATGCATCGATAAACTGAGTAAATTACATAATCACAATGTTGTGGATACTTGCAATCACACACATGCACCGTGAAATAGCTAAAATTCTTCACGGTTGCGTGATTATTTTCCTTGTTCGAAGCAGTGATCTAAGACTCTATTAAAGCTGTTGTTTATGCTCTGTAGCACTGTCACCAAAATATGAATCTGCACATATCTCCAAAAAAAAAAACGTGGACTTACTTTGCCAATCCCCGATACGAAAACAGATTCAATACATGATTGGTTTAATTTATTTCTGTTATGTACTATGGCTAGGGAGAGGCTCTCACCCCTGGAGGGAAGATAGAATAACTTGTGACGCCCGTGTAATCAAGCTACAGTAAAACTCTGCTAATGATGACACGTCGCCACGATTACTGTAGCTAACCTCCTGTTAGTCGGAACCGATTCAAACTCAAATTTAAAATAAAAGCAAACAACAAAAGTTTGCAAACGTCAAAACTAAAATGTTCTATAGGCGGCAAATAAATCATATGTAATATTGGTGGAGAAACCACACTTTATATAAAGTATATAAATGCACTAAACAAATATAATAAGTGATAGGGACAAATATTCAAAAGCATTTTAAATAAATAAAATAGTATAGAGTATTTTATTATAACAACAAACTTTTGAGGTATTACTAAATTAGGGATCATTTTAATATTAGTTAAAAAAACTAGACCAAAAATAAATAAAATAAAAACAGAAAAGAAAATAAAAAAAAAGGTAAAACAAAACAAAACAAAGAAAGTAAACA
>LR738713.1:719388850-719452089 GCA_902687465.1 Secale cereale | reverse complement strand
CCCCTCGCCGCCTCTCCTCACTCCATTCCATCCCGCTCCGTCGTCATCGCCATGCCACCCTCCCGACGACCTGCTCGCCTCCCGGCCCGGCCTCGACAGGCGCCGTCCTCTGCCTCCGCCGAGCTGCGCCGCCCCGGCAGCCTCGACGGCAAGCTGTCGTGGGTCCTTGCGCCTGACCCTCCTCTTCATGTCGCCGCTGCACTCGGAGGCCCCGACGAGCACTCTCGCGCCTGAGAGCCTCCTCCTCTGCCCCGACGGTCATCGTCGTCGATCCCGCGCCGCCACTACTCCTTCGTCTCCATCAAACGCGCTTCCGAGCTCCTGTGAGCTCCCGGTCCTCAGTGACCTTCCCCTCCCTCCGTGTCTCGTAGCTCCGTCGCCGACAAGGCCGTACCTCGGCCTCCGCTCGCCACCGCCGTCACGGTCGACTTCGGCCATTGTTGTTCTTCGCCCGAACAACATGCGCCATAGCACTTGTCTCACAGATGTTCGATCTTCACGCGGGCTCGGACGTCCGTTTGGTCGCCGGAGCCGCCGCCTCCCGGCGTTCAGTGCTCGCCGGCGGGCACGCACACGCGCACGCGCGTTCAAACCACTGGGTTTAACCACTGACGTGTGGCCCGGTTTAACCATTCCCCCTAATCAACTAATTAGGACCTAATAAAATGGCTTAGATGAATAACTGAATATGACATGTGGACCCTATTCATTTAAAAGCATGTTTAAAAGTATTGAAGACAATGACATGTGGCCCCCCACCTAATCTGCTAAATTAATTAAGCTTTAGAAAAACTGTGCTACAGACTGCTGGGCCCCATAGCTAATAACATTAATTAACATAACCGAATTTGTTAATTGAAATGTCTCACTGACACATGGGTCCCACTGGTATTTTGACCAGTCAAACCGCTGACTGGGCAATCGTAGTCAGTGACAGGTGGGACCCCAACGCCCCCTTGACCAGTCAATGTTGACCCAGTCAACTGCTGACTGGGCAGTTGACTAGGCCCGCCTGTCAGCCTCATGCGCCCACTTCTGGGTACACTTATGTGTACCCATAGCAATTTCCCTTTTATTTTCGAATTAAATAAAATCCATAATTTCAAAAGAATGATTACAACTTTAAAAATTAATATAAAATTAACCGTAAGTCGGATGAAAATAATTTATATATGAAAGTTGCTCAGAACGACGAGACGAATCCGAATACGCGGTCCGTTCGTCCACCACACATCCCTAGCATACCGAACCCGCAACTTTCCCCCTCCGTTTCATCCGCCCGAAACCGCGAAACACCGGGAATACTTTCCCGGATGTTTCCCTCCTTCGTCAGTATCACCTCCTACTGCGTTAGGTCACACGTAGCACCGCGTATTTCCATGTTATGCTTTGTGATGCTATTGTTTGCTCTGTTATTTATTTGTTCCCCCCTTCGTTGCTTATTTTCGGTAGACTCCGTTACCGTGATAGACCCCGAGACCATTGATGCTTCGGTGTTCGACTACGGCTACGCTTCCGAAGATTCCTTTCATCTACAGAGCTTCCAGGCAAGCCCCCCTTTGATCACCAGATATCGCCTACTCTTCTCTCTACTGCTTGCATTAGAGTAGTGTAGCATGTTACTGCTTTCGATAATCCTATTCTGCTGCATAGCCTGTCATTGTTGCTACCACTGTTGATACTCTACCTGCAATCCTAATTGCTTAGTGTAGGATGCTAGTATTCCATCAGTGGCCCCACATCCTTGTCCGTTTGCCATGCTATACTATCGGGCCGTGATCACCTCGGGTGGTGATCACGGGTATATGCTATGTACTTACACTTTACATGATACATGATGTGACTAAAGTCGGGTCGGCTCTTTGAGTACCCGCAAGTGATTTGATGTGGGGGCTGAAAGGACAGGTGGCTCCATCCAGGTAGTGGTGGGCCTGAGTTCCTGACGGCCCCCGAGTGGATCTTTGTGGCGGAGCGACAGGGGCAGGTTGAGACACCCAGTCGAGAGGTGGCCTGGCCCTGGTCGTTGTCCGTGGTTATTTCATAATAACACGATTAACGAGTTTGGATATTTGATCTGAGTCTGGCCATTTGGTCTATACGCACTAACCAGCTACGTGGGAATAGTTATGGGTACTCGACGTCGTGGTATCAGCCGAAGCCTTCTTGACGTCAGCGGTTTAGCGGCGCGCGCCGGGTTGGACTGCGTAACGCAACTTCCTTAGTAATGGAGGTTGCTAGGTCTGCTCTCCGGCCGCCCTCGCAACGTGCAGGTGTGCATTGGGCGATGGGCCCAGACCCCTGTGTGCTTAGGACTTAGACCGACGTGCTGACCTCTCTGCTGTGCTTAGGTAGGGCTGCGACGTGTTGATCTTCCGAGGCCGGGCATGACCCTGGAAAGTGTGTCCGGCCAAATGGGATCGAGCGTGCTGGGATATGTGGTGCACCCCTGCAGGGAAGTTAATCTATTCGAATAGCCGTGTCCCTCGGTAAAAGGACGACCCGGAGTTGTATTCCGACCTCATGACAACTAGAACCGGATACTTAATAAAACACACCCTTACAAGTGCCAGAGATAACTCGGTGGTTGCTCTCTCACAGGGTGATGTGCGGGAGGATCGCCGAGTAGGATTATGCTATACGATGTTACTTGGTGAACTTACCATCTACTCCCTTCTACTGCTGCAAGACGGAGGCTGCCAGAAGCGAGGATACTTGTTACTTCTAGCTACTCTCTTCTTCTGCTGCAAGATGGACGTTGCGAGAAGCGTAGTCTTCGTTTGGATTAGCTATCCCCCTCTTATTCCGGCATTCTGCAGTTTAGCCCACAGATATTACCCCTTTACACTGATACCATTGCATATGTAGTGTAGATCCTTGCTTGCGAGTACTTTGGATGAGTACTCACGGTTGCTTTGCTCCCCCTTTTCCCCCTTTCTTCCTTTCTTCTCGGATGATGCAACCAGGTGGTGGAGTCCAGGAGCCAGATGATCCCGAGGTTGTTTCTTCATGGAGTTCGGCTTCGAGGAGTAGTTAGGAGGTCCCAGGCAGGAGCCTCCTGCCTTTTCGATCGTTGTTACTTTTGTGCTAGCCTTCTTAAGGCAAACTTGTTTAACTTATGTCTGTACTCAGATATTATTGCTTCCGCTGACTCTTGTGTTTTCGAGCTTTTGTATTCGAGCCCTCGAGGCCCCTGGCTTGTAATATAAAGCTTGTATTATTTTAATTTGTGTCTAGAGTTGTGTTGTGATATCTTCCAGTGAGTCCTTGATCTTGGTCGTACACATTTGCGTGCATGATTAGTGTACGGACAAATCGGGGGCGTCACATAACTATTCTTCTAATTCTTGGGGGCTAGCAATCCAATCTAAGTAACAAATCATAGATCTTATCTCTAACTAGATTAAGGCCAAAGCTAAGAGATGTCTTCCTAGTTTTACAAATAGACTACCTAACATAGAGATTGGGGATCGCATCCCATAAATGGAAGCTTCCATGGTGGGGCATGTACTTCCGTACATAACATCACACCCCTCCTTGGCATGCAGCTCATCCTTGAGCTGCTAGGGGGTGGCCATGTTTACAGTCCAAGGAAGCACCAAACTGAAGATAATACATGACGTAGCTGCACCTCGTAGTAAAGACAATTAAGCGAACTACGAGACGGGAAAGAGGGCATCCCTCAATAATTTTAGGAGACATGCAGCGCATCAAAACTTCCGTTCAGCAGCTTGGGTCAAAAGGTTGGAATTTTTGCGTCAGAGAATTGAATCCATGAACAAGGCAAAGAATTATTAGCTGGCGATGGCAAGCAACTCATCCGTGGAAAAAATATTTTCATAAAGGGAACAATCACTTGAGATTTGAGAAAAATATAAATATACAAATGGAAGTCACGAGAAGTAGGCAATGATAGTCAATCACCTCAGGATGGACTGAGTGAAATGCTGAGTAACCAATATCATGATTTCCTGACAGATAGTAGATTGGGACATGTGGACTTGTCCTCTGTTTGCTCATGCTGAATATATGCTTAAATCGGAATAGAGAATCCTGCCACCTGAAAAGTTTTCAACATAAATTAGGAAGAAAAAAGGATAAAGTGGAACCTTTTTTTCTACAGGTAGATAAAGTGGAACCTAGAACCCTTTGATGATTTTGTGGGAGATATGGCATAACTTGTAAACCACAATGGCAACAAGAAAGGTAAAGTGGTACAACAACAATAACAACAAAGCCTTTAGTCCCAAACAAGTTGGGGTAGGCTAGAGTTGAAACCCATACAATCTCGCGAACAACTCATGGTTCTCTTCAATCGGTGCTACCCCAACTCTATCTCGTATGTCATCATTCCAGAAAGGTAAAGTGGTAAAAACCATGAATTGGAATGCAGAGAACGAGGACTGGAAGTTTCTATTTATTCATTTATGAGACACTTGAGATGAAATATAATTATCACAGATATGGGACCATTAAGGTGTCTTGCAAATTATTTTTCCTGTTGATATATCTTATAGCATATTCAGTCATATCAGTTCATATAACACCATCATCCTCTAAAGCACATACAAACAAACAATTGTGGTTTCTAACAAACAAGGTATGGAACAACCAGCTGGCATCAGATGGAATGTTGAAAAAGCAAACTTGTTGCAACATTTAGAAGGCAAAAAAGAATTCAGCACCCGTGCCTTACTCTTCATCCGATATATATGCGCCCCCATCAAAATAGTCACCGAGAAATAAGACGACGTCAGGCTTGAACGGCAATATCACAGACTGGAAGGATCTTCTCATGTTCAAATCTGTGAAGAACTCTGCAGCTTGCAGTGCAACTGAGCTTGGTGGTAGACCAAGGGAGGTACTGTCCATAAGCTACAAAGGAAAACCTTTCAGAAGGGAGCAACATATACTCGATATTTTGTACTATGTACTACTTTGGGTTTATCGGCACAATTACATGATGTAATGTTAGAAGGGAAACTGACCTGTGGATCGGCAATGACGGCAACCTTGACATGGTTACTCTGCACAACAAACGGAATATGATAATAAGGTGTCAAATAATGAGCGGTAGAAATGGAAGTTTCACTGCCTAGCATGACTTGGACGAGATGAAGGTCGAATTAGCATTTTCGTCAGGATTGGGAGGGCTCCAAGCTGCTAGAGATGCTCTTACCCCGTCCCAATCCAGACTCTCATAAAAGTAACTGAATGTCCAGACCGAATCGACGGCATTTATTACTGACCGGCGATGGGGAGGAGGAGGATGCGGATGGCCAGGAGCATGAGAGGTGGGCGGCCCAGTAGGTGCCCATCTCGCCGTAGAGCAGCGCGGCCACCCACGCGGCGCACAGCAGCAGCGTCAGCCGCGTCGCGCTCTGCATCGTCCCCCGGCGAGGTGGCTTACTGCACCACAGCCCACAGGAGAGGGGAGCAGAGCCGGCGCAATTGAGATCTAAAGATCCACCCTCCGGCCCTGTGAGGCCCCAGCAGGGATCTCGCGGTAGCAATGGCGATTCTAGGGTTCTAGAGAGGAATTGGGGTGACTTGGTCAAGAAGGGCCGAGAGAAGCAGAGAGAAGATGTGAGATGCAGAGGTCAACTCGTTCGATAATTCTGCCGATGTCACACGCTGGTTTTGAGAAAAAACACATGGATAGTCCTTTTTATTCGGAAAAAAGTAGTCCTTCAGCGTGTTGGCAACTCCAACTCGAAATTATGGCATTGGGTCGACGTGCGTTTTTTTTTTCGAGAAAACTTTCAATATATTTATTTTTAATCATGTCAGTACAACGAACATCAGAAATAAAAATTACATCCAAATCCATAGATCACATAGCGATGACTGCTACCACTGAAGCAAGCCGAAGGCGCGCCGCCGTCATCACCCCTCCATCGGCGGAGTCGAGCACAACTTGTTGCAGTAGACAGTCGGGAAGTCGTCGTGCTAAGGCCCCATAGGACCAGCACCCCAAAACAGCAATCGTCGCTGATGAATAATAACGTAGACCGGAAGGATCCAAACCAAAGACACACGAACGTAGACGAACAACTACGAGATCCGAGCAAATCCACCAAAGATATATCTGTCGGAGACACACCTCTACACGCCCACCAACGATGCTAGACGCATCGCCGGAACGGGGGCTAGGAGGGGAGACCTTTATTCCATCTTCAGGGAGCCGCCGCCGTCTCGTCTTCCTGAGCAGGACACAAACCCTGGCAAGATTGAAAAAAACAACTAAAAACATAGCCCTCCCGCCAATCCTTGCCAGGATCCACCGCGCCTCCATGGTCCTAGGGCCACCGGAGACGAGGCGGACCTGCGCCGGCGCGGGCGAGAGGCGGGAACCCTAACTTTCTTTCTTGGAGGAGGAGGAAGAGGAGGAGGCGGCGGCTGGAAAGATGGTTGTCCGTTTTGCTGTCCGTTGTGCCCCGTTTCAAGGCCAAACTGAGTCAGGGGTTTGTGTCCGTGCAGATGCACGTTGTTTTAGTCCGCTACATGATACGTCCATTTTGCATCATGCTTTTATGTTGATATTTATTGCACTATGAGCTGTTATTACACGTTATGTCACAATACTTATGTCTTTTCTCTCTTATTTTACAAGATTTACATGAAAATGAAGAATGCCGGCAGCTGGAATTATGGGCTAGAAAAGGAGCAACATTGGAAACTTATTCTGCACAACTCAAAAAGCTCCGAAACTCCACGAAACACCGTTTCAGAAAATATAAAAATATCCGGCGAAAGAGATTGACCAGGGGGCCACCACCTATCCACGAGGATGGGGGGGCGCCCCCCTCCTCTGGATGCGCCCCCTGCCTCGTGGGCCACCCGGTGACCCCCCGATGCCCATCTTCTCCTATATGAGGTGTTTTGACCTGGAAAAATGAGAAGGAGGCTTTCGGGACCAGACGCCGCCGTCTCGAGGCGGAACCAATTTAGGGCTCCGACAGAGCTGTTCTGCCGGGGATACTTCCCTCCAGGAGGGGGAAATCGTCACCGCCGTCATCACCAACAACTCTCGCATCTTGGGGAGGGTTATCTTCATCAACATCTTCACCAGCACCATCTCCTCTCAAACCCTAGTTCATATCTTGTATCCAATCTTTGTACCCAAACCTCAGATTGGTACCTGTGGGTTGCTAGTAGTGTTGATTACTCCTTGTAGTTGATGCTAGTTGGTTTACTTGGTGGAAGATCATATGTTCAGATCCATTATGCATATTAATACCCCTCTGATCATGAACAATATTATGTCTTGTGAGTAGTTACTTTTGTTCCTGAGGACATGGGAGAAGTCTTGCTATAAGTAGTCATGTGAATTTGGTATTCGTTCGATATTTTGATGAGATGTATGTTGTCTCTCCTCTAATGGTGTCATGTGAACGTCGACTACATGACACTTCACCATTGTTTGGGCCTAGAGTAAGGCATTGGGAAGTAATAAGTAGATGATGGGTTGCTAGAGTGACAGAAGCTTAAACCCTAGTTTATGCGTTGCTTCGTAAGGGGCTGATTTGAATCCACTTGTTTCATGCTATGGTTAGGTTTACCTTAATACTTCTTTTGTAGTTACGGATGCTTGCAGTAGAGGTTAATCATAACTGGTATGCTTGTCCAAGTAAGGGCAGCATCCAAGCACCGGTACATCCACATACCAAATTATCAAAATAACGAACGTGAATCAGATGATCGTGATGAAAACTAGCTTGACGATAATTCCCATGTGTCCTCGGGAGCGTTTTCCTTCATATAAGAGTTTGTTCAGGCTTGTCCTTTGCTACAAAAAGGATTGGGCCATCTTGTTGCACCTTATTTACTTTTACTATTTGTCACTTGCTACCAATTACCTTATCACAAAACTATCTGTTACCGATAATTTCAGTGCTTGCAGAAAATACCTTACTGAAAACTGCCTATCATTTCCTTATGCTCCTCGTTGGGTTCGACACTCTTACTTATCGAAAGGACTACGATAGACTACACTTGTGTGTCATCAAGACTCTTTTCTGGCGCTGTTGCCGGGGAGTGAAGCGCCTTTGGTAAGGAAAAATTTATATAGTGTGCTGAAATTTATTGTCACTTGTTACTATGGCTCATCATCCTTTGGGGGGCTTGTTCGGGGTATCTTCACCCCGACCAGAAGAGAAAAGAGTTGCTCCTCAACCTACTGAAAATGTTTGCTTTGAAATTCCTTCGGGTATGATAGAAAAACTGCTAGATAATCCCTTTACAGGAGACGGAACACTGCATCCCGATTTACACCTAATCTATGTGGATAAAGTTTGTGGATTATTTAAGCTTACAGGTATGCCCGAGGATGTTATCAAGAAGAAGTTCTTCCCTTTATCTTTGAAGGGAGATGCATTGACATGGTTTAGGCTATGTGATGATATTGGATTATGGAACTATAATCGGCTGAAGTTGGAATTTCATCAGAAGTTCTACCCTATGCATCAGGTTCATCATGATCGTAATTATATATATATATAATTTTTGGCCTCGCGGAGGAGAAAGCATCGCTCAAGCTTGGGGGAGGCTTAAGTCAATGTTAAATTCATGCCCCAATCATGAGCTCTCAAGAAAAATGATCATTCAAAAAAAATTATGCTCGGCTTTCTCTCAATAATAGCACCATGCTCGATAATTCTTGTGCTGGTTCTTCTATGATGAAAACTATTGAATTCAAATGGGATTTATTGGAAAGAATTAAACACAACTCTGAAGATTGGGATCTCGACGAAGGTAAGGAGTCAGGTATGACCCCTAAGTTTGATTGTGTTAAAGCTTTTATGGATACCGATGTTTTCCGTGAGTTTAGCACTAAATATGGACTTGACTCTGAGATAGTAGCTTCTTTCTGTGAATCATTTGCTACTTATGTTGACCTCCTCAAGGAGAAGTGGTTTAAATACCATCCTCCCATTGAAGTAAAGGTAGTTGAACCTGTTAAAGTTGAAGAGAAGACTATCACTTATAATTTTGATCCTATTGTTCCCACTTCTTATATTGAGAAACCACCTTTCCCTGTTAGAATAAAGGATCATGCTAAAGCTTCAACTGTGGTTCATAAGAGTAATACTAGAACACCTACACCCGCTGAGCAAATTAAAGTTGAACCTAGTGTTGCTATGGTCAAAGATCTCTTGGTTGAAAATTTAGATGGACATGTTATTTACCTCCAAGAGGAAGCTGCCAGAATAGCCAAACCCGATGCTAGGAATAAACATAGACCTGTTGTAGGCTTGCCTGTTATTTTTGTTAAAATAGGAGATCATTGTTATCATGGTTTATGTGACGTAGGTGCCAGTGCAAGTATAATACCTCAATCCTTATATAAAGAAATTATGCATGATATTGCACCTGTTGAGTTAGAAGGGATTGATGTCACTACTAAGCTTGCTAATAGAGACACTATTTCACCAGTTGGGATTGTTAGAGATGTTGGAGTCTTGTGTGGGAAGGTTAAATACCCTGCTGATTTCCTTATTCTTAGTTCCCCACAAGATGATTTTTGTCCCATTATATTTGGTAGACCCTTCTTGAATACTGTTAATGCTAAGATAGACTACGTAAAAGACATTGTTACTGTTGGTTTAGGGGATATGTCTCATGATTTTAACTTTGCTTAATTTCGTAGACAACCCCATGATAAATAATTACCTAGTAAGGATGAAATTATTGGTCTTGCTTCTATTGATGTTCCTCCTAACGATCCTTTAGAACAATATCTGCTAGACCATGAAAATGATATGTATATGAATGAGAGAAGGGAAATAGATGAAATATTCTTTAAGCAGGGACCCGTATTGAAAAACAACTTGCCTGTTGAAATCCTAGGGGACCCTCCTCCACCCAAGGGTGATCCCGTGTTTGAACTTAAACCATTACCTGATAATCTTAAGTATGTTTTATCTTGATGAAAAGAAGATATATCATGTTATTATCAGTGCTAACCTTTTAGAGCAGGAAGAAGAAAAATTATTGAAAACTCTGAAGAAGCACCGTGCTGCTATTGGATATACTCTGGATGATCTTAAGGGCATTAGTCTCACTCTATGCCAACACAAGATAAAATTGGAAGAGGACGCTAAACCGATTATTGATCATCAACGACGGTTAAATCCTAAGATGAAAGAAGTGGTAAGGAAGGGAATACTAAAGCTTCTAGAGGCAGGTATAATCTAACCAGTTGCTGATAGCCAGTGGGTAAGTCTTGTCCATTGTGTCCCTAAGAAGGGAGGTATGACTGTTGTTCCTAATGATAAAGATGAATTGATCCCACAAAGAATTGTTATAGGTTATAGGATGGTAATTGATTTCCGCAAATTAAATAAAGCCACTAATAAAGATCATTACCCTTTGCCTTTTATTGATCAAATGCTAGAAAGGTTATCCAAACATACTCATTTTTGCTTTCTGGATGGTTATTCTGGTTTCTCTCAAATACACGTGTCAAAAGGGGATCAAGAAAAGACTACTTTTACTTGTCCCTTCGGTACCTTTGCTTATAGACGTATGCCTTTTGGTTTATGTAATGCACCTGCTACCTTTCAAAGATGCATGATGGCTATATTCTTTGATTTTTGTGAAAAGATTGTTGAGGTTTTCATGGATGATTTCTCCGTTTACGGAACTTCTTTTGATGATTGCTTGAGCAACCTTGATCAAGTTTTGCAGAGATGTGAAGACACTAATCTTGTATTGAATTGGGAGAAGTGCCACTTTATGGTTAATGAAGGCATTGTCTTGGGACATAAAATTTCTGAAAGAGGTATTGAAGTTGACAAAGCTAAAGTTGATGCTATTGAAAAGATGTCGTGTCCCAAGGACATCAAAGGTATACGAAGTTTCCTTGGTCATGCCAGGTTTTATAGGAGGTTCATTAAGGACTTCTCCAAAATCTCCAGGCCTCTGACTAATATCTTACAAAAAGATGTTCCTTTTGTCTTTAATGATGATTGTCTATAAGCATTTGAAATACTTAAGAAATCATTGATCTCTGCACCTATTGTCCAGCCTCCTGACTGGAATTTACCCTTTGAGATTATGTGCGATGCTAGTGATCATGCTGTAGGTGCTGTTCTAGGACAAAGAGTTCATAAGAAATTGAATGTTATCCAATATGCTAGTAAAACCCTAGATAGTGCCCAGAGAAATTATGCTACTACTGAGAAGGAATTTTTAGCAGTTGTATTTGCTTGTGATAAGTTTAGGCCTTATATTGTTGATTCTAAAGTAACTATTCACACTGATCATGCTGCTATCAAATACCTTATGGAAAAGAAATATGCTAAACCTAGACTTATTAGATGGGTTCTCTTGCTGCAAGAATTTGATTTTCATATTATTGATAGGAAGGGAGCTGAGAACCCCGTAGCAGATAACTTGTCTAGGCTAGAGAATATACTTGATGACCCACAACCTATTGATGATAGCTTTCCTGATGAACAATTAGCTGCCATAAATACTTCTCGTACTGCTCCATAGTATGCTGATTATGCTAATTACATTGTTGCTAAGTTTATACCTCCTAGCTTCACATACCAGCAAAAGAAAAAGTTCTTCTATGATTTGAGGCATTACTTCTGGGATGACCCACATCTTTATAAAGAAGGAGTAGATGTTATTATCAGACGTTGTGTACCTGAGCATGAACAGGAACAGATCCTATGCAAGTGCCACTTCAAAGCTTATGGAGGACACCATGCTGGAGATAGAACTGCACATAAGGTATTGCAATCTGGTTTCTATTGGCCTACTCTCTTCAAGGATGCTCGTAAGTTTGTTTTATCTTGTGATGAATGTCAAAGAATTGGTAATATCAGTAGACGCCAAGAAATGCCTATGAATTATTCACTTGTTATTGAACCGTTTGATGTTTGGGGCTTGGATTATATGGGACCGTTTCCTTCCTCAAATGGGTACACACATATTTTAGTTACTGTTGATTACGTTACTAAGTGCGTAGAAGCTATTCTAACTAGTAGTGTTGATCACAACACCTCTATTAAGATGCTTAAATAAGTTACTTTTTCGAGGTTTTGAAGTCTCTAAATACTTAATGACTGATGGTGGTTCACACTTTATTCATGGTGCTTTCCGTAAAATGCTTGCTAAGTATGATGTTAACCATAGAATTGTATCCTCTTATCACCCACAGACTAGTGGTCAAGTAGAATTAAGTAATAGAGAGCTGAAATTAATTTTGCAAAAGACAGTTAATAAGTCTAGAAAGAACTGGTCCAAGAAACTTGATGATGCGTTATGGGCCTATAGAACTGCATACAAAAATCTTATGAGTATGTCTCCATATAAAATGGTTTATGGAAAAGTGTGTCACTTAGCTCTTGAGCTAGAACATAAGGCATATTGGGCTATTAAATAGCTCAATTATGATTTCAAACTTGCCGGTGAGAAGAGGTTATTTGACATTAGCTCTCTTGATGAATGGAGAACCCAGGCCTATGAGAATGCCAAGCTGTTTAAAGAAAAAGTTAAAAGATGGCATGACAAAAGGATACAAAGCGTGAGTTTAACGTAGGTGATTATGGCTGCGTTTGGCTGCTCGGTATTTTTGGAGTTTTCAAAGAATACCATGGTTTTTTTAGAAACCCCGGTTTTAAATACTTTGACGTGTTTGGCTTCAACAAATACTACAGTTTTGCAAACCATAGTATATCTAAAACCATGGTCTTTTTGCTGTATTTGAAAAAGAGGTCCCAGCCTCTTTTTTCTAAACTGAGAAACGCTCGCTCTGGAGTCCATCTTCTTCCTGGCTGTTGATCCCTTCCATCGTTGACTACTGTGCTAGCGCAACAAGAGGCAGCTTGTAGATTAGCTCGTGCTAGTCATTTGATCCTACTGGATGGCGCACGTACATGTAACGCCCCGGACACACCCGCCGGTGGTCGTTACTCCTGGCGGGATCTAGACTGGCCTCACATATCAATACTAGTCTTTTCTGCGCACTTTGTCCTCACTCGTGCGCACCCGGGAGCAACTTCCCGGTCGGTCACCCATCCTGAAACTACTCCAAGCTGAGCACGCTTAACTTTGGAGTTCTATCCGAATGGGCTCCCGGAAAAGAAGGAATTCCTTATTGATATGAGTAGTCTATCATCCCTAATAAGCCAGGCCATCACATACACCCTCACTCAGAGGAACCGACGTCCTCGTCGGGCCACAGGAACGTTCCCTCTTGGCACAACCGTCTGTGCTTCCAGGACAGCACATGTGCCATGCCGTGTGCCACGACGGGTCACAAACGTCATGCACAACATGACTGCAAACTGTCCGCAAACATCCGTGTAACCGCGAGGGTCGGCTTTGATACCAACTTGTAACGCCCCGGACACACCCGCCGGTGGTCGTTACTCCTGGCGGGATCTAGACTGGCCTCACATATCAATACTAGTCTTTTCTGTGCACTTTGTCCTCACTCGTGCGCACCCGGGAGCAACTTCCCGGTCGGTCACCCATCCTGAAACTACTCCAAGCTGAGCACGCTTAACTTTGGAGTTCTATCCGAATGGGCTCCCGGAAAAGAAGGAATTCCTTATTGATATGAGTAGTCTATCATCCCTAATAAGCCAGGCCATCACAGTACACATGCGAATGCCATGATTTAGCATCGACTGGGAGCACAACCGCATGCGCATAGGTTTAGATCGTGGAGTACATCAATTGATACTTGAAGCACAGTTGTACAGAGCACGCTAAGCTTGGTAGCCGATCGATTCCATGCAGCCAGAGGTACAAGATAAATACTTCAGATCCTAGTGTCTAGGAGAGAGGACGTGTGCGTGCATTACAAGGCTACTTGCAAGTGGCGGCTGTTAATTAACACAAGCTGGTCATGTAGTTGTACAACTACTTGAGTGTATAGCTCAGTTCGATTCAGCTAGCTATCTTCAGGATTATCCATGCAATGAGTAATCAAAACCAGAAAACTGAGAAAAACTGCACTTGGCAAACACGTTTGTAGTTTTGCTAAAACTGAGAAAAACTATGGTTTTTAAAAACCAAAGTATTCATTGCCCACACATTGAAATACTGAGGTTTTCATTTACTCTGGTTTTAGAAAAACCGTGTTGCCAAACTAAGCTTATGTCTTGCTATACAACTCTCGTTTAAGGCTTTTTGCAGGAAAACTTCTCTCCAAATGGGAAGGTCCTTACGTTATCGAGGAGGTCTATCGTTCCGGTGCCATAAAAATCAACAATTTCGAAAGCACAAATCCGAAGGTGGTGAATGGTCAAAGAATCAAACATTATATCTCAGGTAATCCTATAAATGTTGAAACTAATGTTATTGAAACCGTAACCCCGGAGGAATACATAAGGGACACTTTCCAGAATGATTCAGATTCCGAAAAGGAAGAGGTATGTGGTACGGTAAGTAAACCGACCCCAAAACAGTTCTAATGGCAATTTTTCATCGTTTTGGAATATTTAGAAAAATAGAAAAATAAGAGGCAGTCTGGAAGAGACACGAGCCGTCCACGAGGGTGGAGGGCGCGCCCCCTTCCCCTAGGCTTGCCCCTGCCTCGTGAGCACCTCGTGTGCCTCCCGGACTCCGATTTCTTGCACATTACTTCTTTTGGTCGGTAAAAATTCATTATATATTCTCCCGAAGGTCTTGACCATCGTATCACGCAAAAATCCTATGTTCTTGTTTCGAGCTATTTTTCTGCTAGGGTTGGCAAGGCCAGGCATCATGTCATCCTCCTCCTCCAACAATAAGGGCAACGATGCTTGGCTAATGAAGATAGATCTGAAGAGGGAAAGACCCAAGGAGATCAACAAGGAGAATAGGATCAAGAAGGTTATGGAGGATCAGGCTCCGGCAACAGGAGAAGAAGACATCCTTCAACCCCTTACAAACCTTTTTACTTCCACTGAGATTAAAGCTTTCAAGATGATTGAGTTAGCTCAAATACAAAACAAGTATCTCACAAGTGAAAATATTTTGCTGAAGGAGCATATAGCTGCACTCAAAGGTATTATCCGCAAGTTGGAGGATCTCCTACGCTCGATGTATGATGATCCGGTGTCACTACTTTCAACTCCATCATCACCACCTCCGAAGAAGGGGACATAATCATATGGGTATGGGCACTCCCCTTGGCAATTGCCAAGCTTGGGGGAGGTGCCCAGTATCATATCACCATCACACTCCTATCTTTACCGTTTTTCTTAGTTCGATCCTTTTGGTAATATCTTGATCTAGTAGAATAAAGTTAGCATGATATAGTTGTGAGCTTTTGCTTTGTGATCTTTACCTTTGTAATCGAGCCCGTGAGCTATATAATAAAGATTAGTGTTGAGTCAAGGGCTTGATTTCCTCACTTTGATCATGATAGAATAAAAGAAAATATAAAATGTATCAAAGAGATCATATTGATCTTATGGGAAGTAATGACTTCACATATGAAGAGTATGATGAATAAAGGTTAATGAAGATTGACAAACATAGTCTTGGTCATCGTTGAAATTAATAGGAAGTAATAAAGAAAGAAAGGTTTCACATACAAATATACTATCTTGGACATCTTTTATGATTGTGATCACTCATTAAAATATGACATGCTAAAGAGTTGATGTTGGACAAGGAAGACAACATAATGGGTTATGTTTTCCTATATTCGAAATAAAGTATATTTTAATGGATCATCCAAAATGTTGAGCTTGCCTTTCCCCCTCATGCTAGCCAAAACTCCTTGCACCAAGTAGAGATACTACTTGTGCTTCCATACATCCTTAAACCCAGTTTTGCCATGAGAGTCCACCATACCTACCTATGGATTGAGTAAGATCCTTCAAGTAAGTTGTCATTGTTGCAAACTCTCTAAAATATGTATGATTTATTGGTGTGGAGGAAATAAGCTTTATACCATCTTGTGATATGGAAGTAATAAAAGCGACAGACTGCATAATAAAGGTCCTTATCACAAGTGGCAATATAAAGTGATGTTCTTTTGCGCTAAGACTTTGTGCATCCAACCATAAAAGCACATGACAACCTCTGCTTCCATCTACGAAGGGCCTATCTATTATTCTTGCCTTATAAGAGTCAAGGTGAAAATCACCTTTCCTTTTTACATTTTATCCTTTGGCAAGCACATTGTGTTGGAAAGATCCTGACATATATACCCACTTGGATGTAAGTTATCATGGTCTATTACTGTTGACATTACCCTTGAGGTAGAAGGTTGGGAGGCAATACCATAAGCCCCTATCTTTCTCTGTGTCTGATTAAAACTCCATACCCATAAGTATTGCGTGAGTGTGAGCAATTGTGAAAGACTATATGATAGTTGAGTGTGTGGGCTTGCTGAAAAGCTCTTATATTGACTCTTTCTGATGTTATGATAAATTGCAATAGCTTCAATGACCAAGATCATAGTTTGTTGGTTTTCAATGAAGTTTCTGATTCCTACTTGACATTGTGAATGAATTGTTACTTTAGCATAAGAATCATATGACAATATATGTGTGTTGCTGTTATAAGAATGATCATGATGCCCTCATGTCCATATTTTATTTTTTTATCGACACCTCTATCTCTAAACATGTGGACATATTTTTCGATATCGGCTTTCGCTTGAGGACAAGCGAGGTCTGAGCTTGGGGGAGTTGATACGTCCATTTTGCATCATGCTTTTATGTTGATATTCATTACACTATGAGCTGTTATTACACATTGAAATAACATGCGGTGCCCCCATGTTTGGTTTTGGTAATTGCTGACAATCTCTATGGACTAATGGTTTCCTTGAGTTATATTTTAAGGGTTTGTCCATAGGCTTTTCTTGGAGTCCATATGTTGGTTTCAAGGAGAGTTTGTGATGACCAAGGTGTTATTAAGGAATTATCCAAAGATTGGTCTTGTGAGTGTTGAGCTTATTGCAAGCATGTCTTGAAGAAGAAGAGTGTGTTATCATTCATGTTTACCTTCAAGACATCATCCAAATGAATAGAGTTGGAAAGATTCAAGGTTGATCAAGACTAAGTGAAGGAGTAAATCAAGTTGATCAACACACAAAGCGTAGAAGATGTACTGAGAGGGATCAAGTGATCCCATTGTATGGCAAGCATTTGTCAATTACGCTTTGTGTACTAACTACTACTAGGAAAAGGCCTACTAATGGCGCACCTATTTTGGCCATTAATGGTGCATTAGTGGTGCGCCATTAGTGCCACGCCATTAGTATATTTTACTAATGGCGCACATGTGGTGCGCCATTAGTATCTGGTATACTAATGGCGCACAACAGATGCGCCATTAGTATATACCACGATGCGCCATTAGTATATACCACGGCGCACCCAGGGGGCCATATATACCCAGGTGTTTTGGCATACTAATGGCCCACTATTGCCTGATGCGCCATTAGTAACTTTGGCATACTAATGGCGCACTGCTGGATGATGCGCCATTAGTATCCTTTGGCATACTAATGGCGCACTGTGATATGATGCGCCATTAGTATGAATATTAGGTTATTTATTTATTTTTTAATTTTCTGTTTTTGCACAGGTTACAAAATGTATTATTGGACAGAATATAGACAGCACCAGCACACACCAACAACAGATTCATCGAATACAATAGAAGATTAGTCTCTGAATACAATTCATCATATTAGTCTCCGAATACAATTCATCATATTAGTCTCCGAATTCAAAAGACCGAACAAAGATAGAACATTATATTAAAAGTCTCGAGACCGCGAGTAGCGAGTTTGTCTTCACATTACAAGTCGATATCGATCATCTAAACTACCATCACATAGAAGAGAGCTGCGGTCATCACGATGAGCATCATCACGATGAAACTTGTCTTCATCCGGTTCCTCCAACGCTCCCTCCCCTCTCCCGCTAGATAGCGGGCGTATCTAGATTCCGCCTCAGCCCTAGTGGTGTACCCTTTGTAACTGTTACCGCTGAATCGGTGAACCTGTCTCCGACACTCCTCCCAGTCGTCGTAGACTCCGGGAACCTTACCCTTGTACACGACATACGACGGCATCGCTATGCACTAGCCAAACGAAACGTTAGTACCAATTCACAGACAATACATAAGCAATATATAAGTATGCAACAGAACGATCGGAAGAGAAAAGCAAGACATTAATAGCATCGATTACATCTAAGTTGAACGACTGTTGAAACCAAAGAGACATACTACAAGTTCATTAAAGTTTAATTACAACATGAGCCAATCGATGTTTCAGAACTAGACACAGCATCACTACTTTCGACTCGACTCAAGGGACCGGAGCGTGGATGAAGCCGCCGTCTATCGTGGGAGTCATGAAATCGCGGGCGTTGTCAGCCTGCATTTGTAGCATTGTGTCGATGTCACTGTTGGACGGTTGATTTCTGAGGTAGAACTGCCCCGAGGTACGAAGGACATCTTGATGGATGATTTCCGCAAACTCCGACTGGATGCGAAAGAATTCTTGTCTGATGTCCGCGTCCTGGATTGCCGACATGCTCGCGGCCCAATCTTTGAGTTTACTCGGTAGCAGAAGTTGATGATGGTCCCGTACGATCGCCCGCATGTGATGGATGGCATAGTAGGCACCCTTCTGACCGCCAGGCGGCTGCTTGACGCAGCAGAACGTCGTATTGTGGGAGAACACGTGCTTGCCGTACTTACGAATAGGCCTGGTGAAGGTGCCTCCAGATTTGGCGTAGCCGGGGAGAACATCATCAAGAACCTTCTTGACATTTGTGTAGTCTACCTTCGACTGACGGTCCGAGTCAAAATACGTGGCCATGGAATATTTGGGGCTTAGGAGGATGAGCGTGCAATGTGTGTCACTGCAGAAAACATGGAATGTTAAAAGAAAAACAATCGAAATCTAAGAATTCATATGTTATGGGGCGGTTGAGGGGAGGACTTACTCGGGAAAGTAAGGCACGAGGAAGTTATCCTTATATCGGTTTGCCAGAATGACGCCTTCGAGGTAAGAACTCGCGACTTGCCGGTCCCCAGCGCTGCCCAAGATCTTGGCACGCATGTAGAAGGGGTCGACTATCATGATGTCCGGGGTCTTATCGCGAATGATCCGCATCTCCATACTCAGCGAAAATAGCCGAACGAAGGTGTAGTGCAGCGGATGAAGGTTCAACATAGCGTAGATGTCATCAAACCACAGGACGATCGTACCCCCGATGGAGTTATACACAAAGCCCTTGCCCTGTGGCACCTTGGCCGCGAAAACCGGGTATGCCACATCCTTCTCTCTGAGACGCCGCTTCTCCAAAGAAAGAACACTGTCATGCAGACTCCACATAGCACCGGTTGCAGCATCGAGCATATTTCTCGGTAGCATCGGCCTAGCCGCCACATGCACCCTCCTCATTACATCCTCAGGTGAAGGTGGCCCGTCCTGAGCACGGATCGTACTCGGTGCCGGCTGGCTCGCACCCTTGTTAGTCTTTCTTTTCCGTGCCTTCTTCTTCTCCTGTAATGGGACCGAGTTCTGCTCACAGACCGCCTTCTTGAGTGTGTTGGGGCTGATAATATTTCGCACCTCGCCTATCTGAGGCTCGGTGAAGTCGGCAGCTGGAGGCGTCTCCTGAGAACTGAACGGCAGACGACGCCTCTTGCAACTTGGTTTCTCCGCGGTACCAGGTAGATCGCACACGTCTTTTGTAGGGTTGGGTTCTTGAGAAGGAGGCCCCATGAAGTCGCCATCGTACCCATGATCGGCAAAGTACTGATCGACGTTGGCAAATGTATCGTCGTCGTTGTCGTCGTCGTCGTTCGGATCCTGTGCCATATGCATGTTTGGATCCAGTGGCATAGGGATGTCCGGCACCGTTGCGGCGGTCTTGCCATGGGACCGACTTGGCGCTGGCACGACTGGCGGTGTTGTCTTTGGGGTGGTGTCCCCCGCCCCCAAACGAATCTGGCTCTTCGGCCAAAGCAGGGGCCAGCTCAGGCAGGCGCTGAGGGTCATCACGTCATCTTTGTCGGCCCCGACGGGTCGAATCAGAGGTAACAACTCATCGCAGCCTGGCAGGACCCGAACCAGTTGAACCCTCAACAAGTTGGGTGGCATCCTAGTACCATGGAACACGGGGTTGCCTGGTTGAACGATTTTGCCCTTGGCGACATCGACCAACTCGTTGTTCACGAAGTGCAGGAGAGTGCACGGAACGTCGGCGGCGCCCTGCGAAAACATGTAGGGCGTCAGGGATGCCCAGTCAAAGGCAAGGAGATGAAGTCCTCGGGCAAGAGAGGCTTAATTAGTTACCGTGATGATGGCGTCGAGCTCGGCTAATGTCGAGGCACCGCCAATGGCGGGCGTGCAGTTGATGGAGGGGCCGTTTGCTGCAGAGGTGCCGGCCGGCGTACACCCGGGTGCATTAAGCTCCCGTGCTGGCGTCGGAGACACCAATGCCGCCTCCGCCGGAGACACCAATGGCCCCGCCATCGCGTTCTGCGAGTTGCTGGCCGTGAAGCTGGGAATCGGGGGTGGCCCTTGTTGGCCGCCCGCAATCCACGCCTGCAACCCCTCGATCAAGGTAGGTACAATGGCGGTGATCGTCGCTCCAAGTTGTTGTTGCACTTGCTCTTGGACAATCTTCGGAATCCGCGCCACTTGTGCCTTGAGTTCTTGAACCTCGCGCGACTGGCTTTCCGAGCTGGTCTTTTTCTCCTTTCGCCCACCAGTGTTATAGTATGACGACCATTTTGTGGCAAGCCTTTGCCGGCCACACGACCAGCTGACGACGGCTTACTGAGCTTATCCTTTTTCTTCATTACATTCAACGCCCTATTTAGAGTGGTGTCCCAAGGGTTGCTCTTAGTTGACCCCGCGCTACTGCTTTCAGTCGCCTGCGGAAGGAATGTGAACCATTTAGAAATTTGGCTTCATTAATTAGAATGCAACCATATGGAGCTAATTACGCGGGGTTGTATTCCTTACCAGAACAAGCTCAAACGCCCTGGTCTTCGGATCCGTGGTAAGCTCCTTTGTTTTCGGGTCCTTCTTGTACTGGGCCCTGACAAAGTTCCTGGTCTGCTTGTCATCGTATTTATCGAAGAGGGGCGGTAGGCCTTGCTGGGCATGGTCCGCCTCCTCCTTGTCCCATATAGGCTCCGCCACTCTGTAACCGCCGGGACCGAGTGTGTGTTCCCCTAAGTTCAGCTCCCGCATTTCTTTCCCCCACTGACTTGCTTCGGAGGTTGCGGTGCTCGAGCACTTGATCTTGAAGTCGTTGTAGTCATCTTCGATGATCGAACGATTTTTCTCCTTGATCTTCTCATAAGTCTCACCTTTCTCGATCATTCTTGTAATGCCCCGGATGTAACACTTTCCCTATATGGCAATATATAAACTTTGGCTTCATCAATTCCATTCCGGGTTCTTCTTCTTTTCGGGTTTCTCGTTTTGTCGTGTGCGTGTGTGCATTTCATCCATGTCATGTTGTCATGTGCATTGCATTGCATTTGTGTTGTCATTTGCATCTGGTCCCACTCGTCTCTTCCCGTTGTCCGTTTCGAGTTTCGACGCTCTCGCACGTGCCCGTGGCATCCCCGAGTCCTTCTTTCGTGTTTGACCGTGTAACGTTTCCGGAATGGCGTGAGACTTGTCGTGCGATGTTGTTTTGATACGTGTAGGCCGCCTGTCAAGTTTCGTCGCGCTTGGAGTTCGTTTGGTACTCCAACGGTTAACCTAGTGGGCTAAAAGTACCTCCTCTTTGAGGCCCAAGACCCCCTCCACAACAGCCCACCAACCCAGCACAACCCTTCCCATCATCTTGGTCATCGATTTGTGATCGCGTGGCCGAAAACCGCTCCCCATTTGGAGTCTCCTAGCTCCTTGTGCCTATAAAAACGTCCACCCCTCCATTTTTCTCGTCCAAACCCTAATTTCTGACTCCTCCCGCAGCGCCGGACGTGTCCGTCCCTGGCCGGTCGTGTCCGCCGCCGCCTCCGGCCTCTCTGCAGCCGCCACGTGGCAGCCGCCGCCGCTCCCTACCGCGCCGGCCCGCAGGCCCAGCGCGGGCCCACCGCCGCCGCCGTCCCGGGCCGCGCCCCCACGCGCCCCTCCGCCGATCTTCTCCGACGCCGGCCGCGCCCCGCCTCCCGAGAGCCCGTTCCTCTGCCGCCGGCCTCGTCAGATCCGCCGCCGGCCTCGCCAGTCACCGCCGCCTTCAAGCTCCCGCCGCCGCCCGAGCTTCTAGATCGCCGCCTGTGCCCGCAAGATCCCGCTGCCTGCTCTGCCCGAGGCCACCCGAGCCACGCCGCCGGCCCGAGCTCCGGCCACCCCAGTCGTCCCGCCGGCCGGCCGCTTTGATCCGCCGCCGCAGCGAAGTCCGGCCCCGATCCAGATCGAGGTCGCCCCGATCCAGCGAAAACCTAATGGGCCGGCTGCCGTTCGCCCGTTTGCCCGCAGACCCGCTCCGCGACCCGCACCGTTGACCCGGCCCGCACCCGCGTTGACTCCGGAGGTTGACCCCGTTTCCCTAAGTCTTTTGCTGTTATTTTTGTTGTCTGATGCATTTTTGTGATGATGATAACTTTTACTGTGCTTGTCCGATTTGTGCATATAATATGTCAAAATGACCGTGGTGATGTGTACTATGTTTTGTTCCATTGTGCCATGCTTGTTTGAGTCCATCTAGATGTCTTAATCTTCATGACAAGAGTGCTACATGTAATAAACTGTTGCTATTAGTTGTTTTCATGCCATGTTTGAGATGTGATAACTTGATGCATGTTTATCCAAATGAAGCAAATGATATGTCCAAATGTTCATCATGAGATGCTCTACATGCTGGTTGCTATAGCATGCATGTTAGAGTTCATATTGCCATGTTTATATCCGTTGCAAAAGTGTGGCTGTTATGTTTTGTAACTTGTTACGAGATGACTAGTTGAGGAGCTCGTTGCTATTGTTGTGTTTGCCCCCATGTCGCATGCTCTATGTTTTAGATTCCCCTTCATGTGATCTTTGCTGTGGTGCAAACCACTTGCCATGATATGCTTTGAGATGACTTAAACATGCTCACATACATGCCATGAAAATGTTACTGTTTTAACACTTAATGAAATTTCACCAAGTCTGGAATCTGTAATATCCTGATGCTATGTTTGCTTGTTGTCCTAGGCAAATCCATGTTAGTTTTGGGGTGGCCATTGATCATTCCTTGTTGTATATGTTGTTGGCTATCCATCCATGCCCTCACATGATCATTTGGGTTGCTGTAGCCTATTTAATTCTTGCTCCCAAGTTGCTATAAAAATATTGCTGTCAGGTTTTAGTGTCATGATCAAAATGTTGTAGCTTGTTGCTATTGATCCATGCTTCCTATGGAGATGCTCCAATGGAGTTGTTTGCTGTAGGATATGTCTACTTCATGTCCATGCTTCTTGTCACCATGTTTAAGTGCTGCAGAGTATGTAATTATTGCTCCAAAGTTGCTATGTGGCTGTTAATTTCAGCTTTGCATTGTTTCTTATTTCGGGTGTAGCTTTTAGCCCATTGCTCCGTTTTGGGTGAGTCCTATATGAAACTTGTGTGATTTTGCATGTAGATTCATAATATCATCTTGTTAACATGTTTGGAGTATGTTTGCTTGATGTTTGGGTGCTTCTGTGCTTCCTATGTTGCCATGCTCATCTTGTTTTGATCATATCTTCTAGACCGTAGCTCCGTTTTAAGCAAACTTTATATGAAACTTGACTAGAATTTCGTGTAGATCATCTTGGTGCATGTTAACTTGCTGTTTAACAACTTTAACTTAAGGTTTGTTCAGATATGGACTAATCTCAAACTATGCATATGAGGACTTACCGGATTTGTCTTAAGTAGTTTTCCGGCCTCATTTAAACCTGCTGTTTCTTGTGTTGTTTCTCTGTGCTTCCTACCTTGCCATGTTTTGCATCCTAAATAGACTTGTCTTGCATCCTACTTGCTTGAGTATATTGTCTTGTTCTTGTGCTGTTTCTCTGTGCTTCCTATGTTGTCATGCTATGCATCCTAAGTGCATCTGCAGTGCTTCCTTAGTGCATGAGACATGCATCCTGTAGTTTGCGCATTGCACCTTGTTTGATTTCGTGCCTCGTGTGTTCTTGTGTTGAGTAGAGCCAAAAGCCGAGATCGAGTACGAGAACGAGGTTACTACCGAGGTTGAGAACGAGGAGCCCTCTTACGATCCCATCGACGACTCGATAGGCAAGATGACCTGACCCAGATATCATTACTATCTTTGCCTATTGCTAGAAGTCTCGCTCTTTAGCTTATTTGCCTCGATGCCCATGTTTGTCTGTCAGCCTCCTATTGTAACCATGAATCTGTTTAACCACCCAACCTATGCAAACCTTTGATTGGCTACGTAGGCTTCGCTCAGCCCTATTATAGCATTGCTAGTTGCAGGAGAAGATTTGAAGATTCTTGCTTCATGTTGAAGCTTGTTGGGATATCACACTATATAAATTCTTAAATGAAATCATCTATATATTGGTAATGGGTGGAAGGCTAAGCCTCTTGCTTGGTGATTTGTTCCACTCATGCCGCCCTAGGAACCGTATAAACCGGTGTTATGTTCCTTGATTTTGCGTACCTCATACGGTTGGGGTTATGGGACCCCCTCGATAAACCGCTTAGCGCTAAGGCTTTTCCAGCAAGTCCCAACATTGGTACTCCATTTTCCTAACAACTAAAACTTGCATAGGGCTTTGCAAACCCGAGTTCTTAATCAACAACCCGGGCCAGTGCTCCACATGAGTGTTGGTCCAAACTGGGGGTTATGCGGGGCCACCACGAGGAAACTCGAGGATTGGTTTTACCTGTAGGATCACCCATCCGGTCGTGGCCTGAGACGAGATACGCGCGGCTACTATCAGGGTGTTGGCACGCCGGGAGGATTTGCTGGATTAGTCTTACCTTAGTCGGAGTATCTTGAGCACGGGATTCCGAGAATACTCGGGCCTTCCCACCTTGGAGTTGCGACTCAGCGGATCGTGGGCTTGTAATGGGCCAAGTTGGAACACCCCTGCAGGGTTTTGAACTTTCGAAAGCCGTGCCCGTGGTTATGTGGCAGATGGGAATTTGTTAATATCCGGTTGTAGAAAACTTGACACCATGTTCAGAACACACTACCAGCGTGAGTACCGTGACGGTCATTTTCCGAAAGGGGTTCGGGAAGTGAACACGGTGGGGTTATGATTGACGTGCTTAGATAGGATCACTTCGTGATCACCTTGTCGCTCGTGGCACTTCTCTTCTCGCTCTTATCACGTAAGCTAGTGCTAGTGCAGCTGCAGCCTTTTATTCTTTCTTCAGCCTTGTTCCACACCCAAGGCTTAGATAGTTCTATTACCCGGGAACAGGATTGCTGAGTCCTCCGTGGCTCACAGATTCTACACCACACCAGATGCAGGTACCATGGTGAGCTACTCAGGTGACGGCACAGAGCTATACTGGGAGTACGATGAGGAACGTAGCCGTTACTATGTGCACTATCCCGATGATCAGTAGTGGTTTCTACTAGGGGTGATTCAAACCTGTGGCTTTATGTATGTTTGGTATCTTTCATTTGGATCTTCACCCGTAGACGGGTTGTGATGTTATTTGGATGATGATGTGCAATGTAATGAATTGTGTGACGTGGCGAGTGTAAGCCAACTATCTCTTTTGCTTTTCATCCCTATTTTTACATGAGATGTGCAAAGATACCGAACTTGAGATCATTCCAGAATGAGCTTATACCTTTAAGTCGTGCCTCGACACGTAGGAGGTATAGTCCCATCCTGGGCATTACAAGTTGGTATTCAGAGCCTTCTCCGACCTAGAAGCCCCCACTGATTGATCGAATCGTTGACGGTTGAGTCTAGGCACACACTTAAAAATGTTTTGAGTCCTATATATATATATATATATATATATATATATATATATATATATATATATATATATATATATATATATATATATCGGAGAGTAGGAATTCTTTTGCTCCTCGTCTCTTTTCACTCTGGTGAGGACTCCTGACGATTACTCTTGTCTCTTCTACTCTCAAAATTTCACCATTTTTTTAGGAATCTCGCGAGTATTGTTTGGATTGTTCCGATGTCTTTGTGACGAGAACATCCCAGATGCCAAGAGCAAGATCTATCAGTTCCGTGGTGGTCTGAAGGATGAACTCCAACTAGCTCTCACCTTGTTCGAGCCTGATGAGTTTGATTAATTCTATAACATGGCACTTAAGCAAGAGGCAGCCCCGCTCAAGATGGAAGCTTCCAAAAAGAGGATCAGAGACGCTGTTCACTCCTCCTCATCTTCTCAAGTGGTCGCGAAGCAACAGAGTTTTGGCTTCCACCTCCTCCAGTGATCCGATCTCCCAACAACAACAACAAGAATTCTGGTGGCCGTGGTTTCTCCCACCCACACAACCAAGGCAATCAGTCCAAGTCGCAGTACCAAGCTCCAAGACCAAGTGTTCCTCCTCCTCGTCCACTTTCTGAGGTCACTTGCTACAAATGTGGTCTGAAGGGTCATTATTCCAACAAGTGCACCAACCAGAGGCGCCTTCCGCCTCCTCCACCTGTCAGCACTGCTATTGTCAAGCATAATCCAAAGTCAGCAAGAGTGAATCTGATGAATGCAGCTCAAGCAGAGAATTCTTCAGATGTGATACTTGGTAATCTTCCAGTCAACCTTAAACCTGCTAAAGTCTTGTTTGATTCGGGTGCATCATGTTCTTTCATGTCTCAACCTTTTGCATCCAAGCATAATGTTGACATAAAAAGTTTGCCAAGGGAATTATCAGTTGTTTCTCCGGGTAAACTAATGCATTCAAAAATATTTGCTCCGGATGTATCTATTCGCATGGGTGATTACCGCTTTCTGGCTTCTCCGGTTGTTCTCGGCAACTCCGACATTGATCTTATTCTTGGGATGGATTGGCTTTCTCAACATGATGCTCACATTGATTGTGCAAACAAGGAAGTTGATAACCCTCAACCGTAAGGGATCGAGATAGTCTTCGCGGGTAAGAATAACCCAATTTATTGATTCGACACACGGGGAGCCAAAGAGTATTTATAAGCTTTGACAGTTGAGTTGTCAATTCAACCGCACCTGAAATATACTTACTTGCAACAAAAGATAAATGGTAGCAGTGATATGATAGCGATGATGGTGATAGTAAAAGTAAACAGCAAAAGTAAATAGTAAAGGTAAATGGCAAAAGTAGCAACTAGTGACAAGCAGGATTTAAAACACTGTAGGCTAGGGAGATGGATGGTTGGGCGCTGCATGGATGAGATATATCATCATTCTAACTTGGGGCACGTCACACGGAAAAGTAATGATCATCTAGGCAAATATCAAACATTAGGCATGTATCCCGTAGGTAGTTGTGCGTGCTTGCAATAAGAACTTGCACAACATCTTTTGTCCTACCATCCCGCTACGAACGGGGCCAAAAGGAACTTATGGAGATTAAGGTGCTCCTGTCAAAGAGCACCGGAACAAAGCAATGAACTCAATGGATACATGTAATCCTCAAACTACGGACCATCCCCTTTGGTGTCCCAACCTGTCACTTTTGGGATCGCCGGTTCCGAACCGTAACAGGTGCAAACAACTCATAGGTAGGATCAAGAACACAAATATATTCATGCAAACACATATGGTTCAGATCTGAAATCATGGCACTCGGGCCCTAAGTGTCAAGCATTAAGAATAACAAGTTGAAGCAAAGATGATAAACACCATAGTAGATGATATGCAACATGCCCCCAACGATCTGACAAACTATTACATGATCTAACTCATCCAATCCCTACCATCCCCTTCGCCTACAGCAGGGGAATTACTCACACATGGAAGGAGAAGTCATGGAGGGATGATGGAGTGGTGATGATGATGACGATGACGACGATCTCCCCTCTCCGGAGGCCAATTCAGCCTCCAGATTAGCCCTCCCGAAGAAGAACAGAGGGTGGCGGCGGCTCCGCGATGAAAACTGCGAAAATAACTTCTGATCTGGGGTTTTCTCGTCACGGGTAAAAATACGAGTCGAAGTAGGGCACCAGGGGCGTGGGGCCCACCCAGGCGACCCCCCGGCGTGGCCAGGGGCTGGGCCGCGCCACCAGGGCGCCTGGGCCCCCCTGGTCCCCCTCTGGCCCCCCTTCTGGCTCCTGGTTCCTTCGGGTGCGTGGATTTTCTGTGATTTTTCATGGATTTTTCTGAGATACCTAAAAATCCGTTTTCCTGCACACAATAAAACCATACAGGCAGCTCTGCTGAAAACAATGTCAGTCCGGGTTAGTTTAGTTTAAATCATGCAAGAATGAGGTCAAAACAATATCAAAAGTGTTTGGAAAAGTAGATACGTTTGAGACGTATCAACTCCCCCAAGCTTAGCATATTGCTTGTCCTCAAGCAATTCAGTTCAACGAACTGGACGCGTCAAAGAAAACTTTGACAAACTCTTTTGCTTCATTAGATGTATATAAGCATGTACTACGAAAAGAGTCTAGCAAGTATTGAAACAGTACTATGAGGATAATGCAAGGAGTAATCCTTCTTTCAAGTGACCAACCACAAATACCTAAAAGTAAATAATATATTACTGAAAATCAAGACAAGATCACATTGCACATAGCTTGAGCATATTAGGGTGGTATCTCGCTAGCCTCCATGAGTGAAGCAAAACATAAATGCAGAAACTCCTCCAGAGTTTCAAAGGAGACTAGAACTAAGAATTTCAGAATAAATCATATCACAAGCATGCAGAAGACAATGTAATACTTTGGGTCAATGCACATTACACTCAGAATGACAATTATGCTCTCCTAGTTAGTGCTTTGAAGAAAGAGGGTGGAGACTCTCGAACCGTGGCTTTTGTTGGCAAGGTTGAAAACCCGTGGTCGGAAACAAAAACTAAACATGTACCAGAGCTCTTGGTTTTAAAAACAGAGGTAATAACGTTTTTTGAGAGGTGCATATTTCGTCAATGAATGCTAGCAGATAACTCAATCACTTCTTGAGCTGGACAAGTCTCGAGGAACGGCTTCCGCATGAGGACGATCACATCCTCTTAATCTCCTTTGTTTATCACTGCCAAAGTTTTCTGATTTCTCATGAACAAAGCGTGAAGGAGGGCTTGTTTGTTATATTATCTTTTTGAGCCGGGCGCACTCTATGCCAGTTCCTTCTCGTATTAAGGGTTTGCACATTAGACATGCAATCCAGGGGTGAAACTTGTCCAACTTAAAAAGATCATGAATTAACTACTACTTCCTCATGAGCTAAAACATAGGCACAAAAAGAGAAATGCTTTTGATTAATTTCGAGGTGGTACACGAAAGTCTTCGTTAGGAATGGTAGGTAAATACCATGTATAGGAAGGTATGGTGGACTCATATGGCATAACAGGTTTTAAGGATTTTGGATGCACAAGCAGTCAGTCCGCTTAGTACAGGTGGGGGTTTAGCAAAAGACTGGGAAGCGACCAACTAGAGAGCAATAACGGCCATAATCATGCGGAGCGACAAAGCAACATTGAATCGGGCATGAAAGTGATATAACTATTCTAAAACTCAAAGATCATCAAGGCAGAGCAGACTTTTTAGTCTCAAACATGTGTAAGCATGTGCCAAGTCAATCCAGAAATTCTCTAAAGGGAAATACCACCTTAGTATACCGAACTATGAACAATGCAATGCATGTAGATCATTTCGATAACACATTATATACTCTAGTTATTCGAGACTAGCCACAAGGAAAGCATGAACCACTGGAAGAGCATTGTAAACATAGCACTATGTCGCTACAAGCTGGTCTCTAGATCATAAGTACAGGCATATGTACAAAAGTAGAAACAAGAAGAGTTCATACCGGTCTTCCTTGTTGCTTCCCTTCAGTCGATCTTCGACATTACTGCTTGTCACTTGCACGACCGAACGTAGGAAATATAATTAAATGCCATCACGGACTCGAGCTAAACTCTGAAAACAAAGCAAACTAAAGAGAAAAGGAAATCTTTTTGGATTATTTCAAAGGTTGAACGAAAGCAAAAGAAAGAGAAAATCTTTTTGTTGTTTTTGCAAAGAGGGAAATAAAGAAGAACGACAAAAACTTCGAAAAGATCAAAGCGAGTAAAACGGATAATACAACGGAAAAGTGAGAGGGGCACGTACTCCCCCAAGCTTAGGCTTTTGGCCTAAGTTGGTAGCAGCTACTGCCCCCAGGAGCCTCCTGCTCCGGGGGTATGGTGGTGAGACCACGGGTCGTAGAAGGATGCTGGTGCGTATACCGAACTCCTCGGAGTCTCCCACGAGGAAGGGTCCGTACGCCAAGCAGAGGAAGACCCTTCACCAAACTCGGTGGCGGTATCTCCCTGGAAAGGTGGTAACTCGCCGTGCTCCTCCTCGTCGGGCACAACTGATGGGCCTCTAACCCCTCGTTGGTTACCCCAAGTGGAAGGTGTGAGATGTAGTGTTGCGGAAGTTTTTCCCTTAGCAAAGATGCCAAGGATCGAATCCTCAGAGACTCCTAGGTTCAACAAGTAGGTGTCAACTGCTAACGGCGCCAGATATTAGCAATCAACGTGGACCTGCACACAGATACAAATAACTTTGCTCCCAACGAGTACAGAGAGGTTGTCAATTCCTCCGGCCTTGTAGTTCACAAAAGGATTAAACGCAAATGATAGTAGTGATAGATAATGTTTGCAATAGTAAGTAATAGCGAAAAGTAAATAGCGGATGTGATCAATGATGGTAATATGGACCGGAGTCTCATGATGTTCACTAGTGATGTCTCTCTCCCAAAAGACGATAAAACAGCTATGTGAGGTAAACGAATTACAGCTGGGCAATTGACAGGACCACGAACGCAAACCAATGCTGACTACATTGCAAGAAAGGTTGAGGTTCAAAGCATGGGCGGTACACCAAAGTAAGTAGACCAAAATCCATCAATATCTACTACTAATCATCCACCTTGAGATATCTATCCAGAACATCTCGCTGGTATTAAGTTGCGAGTCCCACCCATAGTGTAAACTCAAAGCAACAGACAACTGCATTAAAAGAACTTTGCGTAAAGTAAACAATCCTTGCACCCGCGGGCACAAGCACCATTGTTTTCCCCCTTGTGGCAATAGCACATCCCCTAGACTCATGTTTCTGTCACTCAAGCTAGTCATCGAGGGGCATGAACCCACAATCGAGCATAACGTTCCCTCTTGGAGTCACTACCTATTACTTGGCCAAAGCAATAAATAACAACGGAGAACATGCAAGAATTACTTATGAACATAAATATAAAAGAGGTAGATCAAATATATTACTCAATCACAATCTGAACATAATCTCATAATCCATCGGATCCCAGCAAACTCAACATAGCAACAGCATAAGGATTATATATGTGCCTCGATCATGTAGGGCAGCTCACGAGGACTAATTAGTGAAGCACAAGAACGGGAGGAGAACATCACATAGCTACTGGTCATGGACTCATGGTCCAAGGGAGACTACTCACAACTCATCCAGGAGGCGTCCATGGTGGTGGAGAGGCTCCCGATGATGATCCTCCCCTCCGGCAGGGTGCCGGGAAGAGTTCTCCTGGTGCTCCCGATCTTGGAAGCGGCGGCGGCGGCGGAACAGAGAAGAGATCGTGAAAAAGAGTTCCCGTCCCGAGGGTTTCGAAGGACTTTCTAAATATATGCCAAAGGGGGGCACCAGACGGGGCTCGGGGGGCCCAGGCGCCCCCCTGGCGCGGCCCAGGGGGGGGGGGGGCGCCGCCAGGGCGCCTGGGGCCCTGGTAGCCCCCCCGGCTGTCCTTCGGGCGCAAGGTAGGTTCTGGAATGCTGATTTTTTATATAATTTTTCTGGATTTTTCCTGGCAGTTCTCGTAATGTGAAAACCTGAAATACAAAAACAGCCGAAAACAGAAACTGGCACTGGGGTGCACTGAGTTAGTAGGTTAGTCCAAATATGATCAAAAGTGTATGGAAGTGTATAAATATCATAGCAATATCACCCAAAAGTGGCATGGAGCAAGCAGAAATTATAGATACGTTTTGGACGTATCAACAACCCCCTCTATGGGGTTATGAAACTGATACTGGACCATGAACTCATCGAACTGGACAACATCAAAGGACCATCCGTTCCTGCGAGAAAAATCAAACAAAAGAGGTGCAGGTAGACGGATCTTGCGTTCCGCGGTAGTTCCGAAACGTAAGATATAAACAAGATTATCCAGCTCAGAAGCCATGGTAACAAACTTATGCCTTTTCATAGCAGCAAGATCAAAGCTTAAATAAGTAAAAGGATTATCATTAGGGTGTGGGGTGCCTCCAAGATGTTCTAAGATAAGTGTGGCATAAACGCCACCATATAAGTCTCCCTTGTTACCGTTCATAGCAAGGCGTCAAGCAATTAAGGCACCCAGATTATAGTCAGACCTCCCTGAGAGGGCTGCTGCCAGGATAGCAATATCCGGAGCAGAAATGCTGCTCGTGTTGTCACGAGCTAACACCCCTCTAGCAACATAATATGCAAAATACCTGAGGTGAGGAAATAAGATGCTGGAGATCTTCGACCGATGAATATCCCTCGTACCCATGCTGCAGAGAGAGTTAATGACGGTTTCAGCTCGGAGGGCTGAGTGGCCATCCTAGCCGTCCTCCCAATGTTTGGCGCACCTATTATTTCACAAAACCTTCCCAAAGTCATGGTGATAAGATCATTGTAAATTTTAAACTCAATAGCACCTGAATCAGGATTATATCTAAAACTGTTAATAAAACTGGAGGTGAGTTTTTGATATTGAGTAACACGGCACGTGACGAGCCGTGTCAAACCTGCATTAGCACAAAGATTATAAAACTCATTTTTAATTCCCGCAGCTTCAAGGAATTCATCACATGGAAACGTCATTGCACGTGCTGGACTTGTGTCTTCCAACAACTCCAGGGGCACATGATCTTCATTATAGCTCACCCTAGCAGTCGAGGGTGAAGCTGCGGCTCTAGTAACTCGATCGGAGTGTGCAGGCCTCCTCTTCTCAAGCCACCCTTTTGCCCTTCCTAACAAACTCATTTCTGAAATTTTTGGCAATTCACAAAAACGAGGATTAAAACAAGATGAGTTAAGGCAAACTACTCAACTCACTTGCCCAAGGCATAAACTTGCACCAAAACTTGGAAAATAACTTTCTACACATGCATGCAAGCTCATCTATACAACACCAAGAACTACTAAATACTCACAAATGAAGCCACCAATCAAAAATCTAATTGGAGGGGTGGAGGAGTCACATACCAGGGAGTATTTGTTCAAAATCTCAGCTCAAATGATGGGCTGTAGAGAGAGATCGAAGAATCGCCTCCAAGAACAGCAAGAACACAAGAACAAGTGCAGAACTCGGGTTTTTGGAGAAAAAGAGAGAGGGAGGAAGAAGACATACCTGTAGGGGGGCCATGTGGGCCCCAGGCTCCCTATGGGTGCGGCCAGGGGCTGGGCCGCGCCAGCTGGCCGCCTGGGCCACTGGTGGGTCCCCCTGGCTGGCCCCAGGTCCCTCTGGGTCTCTCCCGTCGTGGAAATTTTTATTTAAATTTTTCTGGAATTTTTCTGAAAACTTCACTGTTGAAATTTTTTCGAAGTTCAAAAAGCTGCGAAACTCTCTGAAAACTTGAAGTAGTGAGTAGTATTGTGAAGCTTCAAAACATAAATACTTGGTACAACAAGTAGGACAAAAACTAAAAACAAATGAAAACATAACAAGCTCAACTTTTTCATCTATATAAAACACGTTTATTAGTAAGGTTGATCAAGTCTTACCAACAAACAGGCGATATATAAAGCAAAAAGTCTCACCTCTTACGAAGTAATCACTAAACCTTTACCTCGATGGACATTGTCCCTACCATGATAGTTTTGTATTTGTGAGGCACATGTAGTGGACAGTCCCATTCTCCAATTTTCACGGTCTCGATATTTTCTATAGAGTTGAGGCCATGCCTCCTGTCGATCTTCTTTGGAAAATATACCGTGTGTTCTTTATCATTCACATGGAAGGTAACCTTCCCTTTATTGCAATCAATAATAGCACCTGCGGTATTAAGAAAAGGTCTACCAAGAATAATGGACATGCTCCCATCCTCGGGCATGTCAAGCACAACAAAATCAGTAAGAATCAAACAATTAACAACTTCTACGGGAACATCCTCACAAATACCTATCGGGACGGCGGTTGACTTGTCAGCCATCTGAAGGGAGATATCTGTAGGAATTAGTTTCTCTAAACAAAGCCTCTCGTAAAGAGAGAGAGGCATAACACTCACTCCTGCTCCAAGATCACATAAAGCAGTTTTGACATAATTATTCATTATGGAGCAAGGAATGGTGGGTATACCTGGATCACCGAGCTTCTCAGGAATCTTGCCACTGAAAGAGTAGTTAGCAAGCATAGTAGATATTGCTTCATTAGGAACTTTTCTTTTATTAGTGACAATATCTTTCATATATTTTGAATAAGGAGGTAACTTAATAGCTTCAGTCAAAGGAATTTGAAGAAAAAGAGGTTTAATACACTCACAAAACTTATTGTAATGCTCTTCTTCTTTGGATTTGATGGACTTACCTGGAAAGGGCATGGGTTTCTGTACCCATGGTTCTCTTTCCTTCCCATGTTTCCTTGCGATGAAGTCTTCTTTAGTGTACCTCTTACGTTTGTCAGGTGCTTCTTCTTCTTGAACTTCAGGCGGATCATTCTTCTCATTATCCTTACCTTCAGGTTCAGCACCGTCTTCAGTCTCAGCATCGGAGATAGATACACTGTTTGGATCAATAGTTGGCTCTTCATCTGCAATAGGATCATTAGAATTGTCAGCCTTCTTATGTCTCTTCTTTTTCTTTGGAGAGCCAACAATTTCTTCTTCCTGCATTTGAGAATCTTGCTCGATTCTCTTCGGATGCCCCTCTGGATAGAGAGGATCTTGAGTGCTAGTTCCTCCTCGGGTCTTAATCCCAAAAGCCTGCAAATTATCTTGTTTGGCATTGTTAGCAAGCAAATCTTTTTGCACATTAGAAATTTGGTCAAGCTGAGTTTTAACCATATGAAAATGCTTCACAAGACATTGAACATCATTAACTGTTCTACCTAGAACATCAAGCAAACTTTTGATTACAAGGGAATTATCATGCAACTGACTTTGTATTCTCTCATTAAAATGATTTTGTTTCATAATAAAATTATCAAACTCCTCTAAACATTGATCAGGAGGCTTACCATGAGGGATGTCACTTGCGTTGAAATCTAAAAGAGAGTGTACCTCTACCATAGGAGGGTGAGTGGTAGGCTCACACAGCTTCTCAATAGGGGGTAGATTCTTCACATCTTCAGCTTTAATACCTTTCTCTTTAATAGACTTCTTTGCTTCTCGCATATCTTCAGGGCTTAGAACAAACATGCCCCTCTTCTTTGGTGGTGGAGGTGGTTCAGGGACGGACCAATCTTCATGGTTTTTGGCAATCCTGCCCATCAAATCTTCTGCATCTTCCGACGTCCTTTTCCTGAAAACACAACCAGCACAACTGTCCAAATAGGACCTGGATTCAACAGTTAAACCAACATAGAATATATCAATTAATTCGTTCTTAGGGACTTCATGTCCTGGTCTAGCCCGAATCAGACCGCAGTACCTCCCCCAAGCTTTAGGGAGGGACTCATCCTGCAACTGTTTAAAGTTATAAATTCTTTGTAAAGCAGCATGTTGCATGTGAGCAGGAAAGTACTTATCAACAAAAGAGTGAGCTAAGTCTTGAGGACTCTTAATGGAACCGCATGGGAGCGAATCATACCATGCTTTAGCACCTTCCTTCAAGGAGAAAGGAAGAAGCTTGGTGATATAAAAGTATCGTATCTTCTCATCTGTGGTAAACAGGCCACCCAACTCACCGAGTTTAGTCAGGTGTGCAATAGCATCATCATTTTCTCTGCCATAAAAGGGGTCAGCTTCAACCATAGGTATAAGTGAAAGATCAACAGAGAAATCATAATCAGGATCATCAATGCATATAGGAGATGTAGCAAATTCAGGATCAGGAACTGTTTTGTTCTTCAAAGAGTGTTTTTCAAATAGTTTCTTAATAACTTCAGGGTCAGAGCCAGAAAACTCTGTCAGTTCCCTGCATAAATCTTAATCAAGCATATAGTAATCATCATCAAGGAGTCTCTCCTTGAGTTTACTCAAATCAGGATAATCATAAGTTTCACCAATAGGGTAGCGGGTAACAGGAATTTCAATTCCAGACTTTTTAGGAGCAGCAGCAATTTGTTTTTCAAGAGCATAACCAAGTGAGCTAATATCATCAATAGTAGTAGAAGCATCATCAAGAGTATCGGACATAGTAACTGATTCAGTAGGAGCATCATGTGGTGGTGATGAGGCAACCTTACTCATAACAGAAGGCGAATCAAGTGTAGCACTAGTGCTCAGAACAGTACCCCTTCTTGTAGTAGATAGTAAGATCGGAACCTTGGGGTCTCCTTTCTTACCCATAGTGGATGAAGTGCAGCAGGTAGGATACTTCAAGTAGACTTGTAAATATTGCTATGCTCCCCGGCAACGGCGCCAGAAAACGGTACTTGATAACCCTCAACCGTAAGGGATCGAGATAGTCTTCGCGGGTAAGAATAACCCAATTTATTGATTCGACACACGGGGAGCCAAAGAGTATTTATAAGCTTTGACAGTTGAGTTGTCAATTCAACCGCACCTGAAATATACTTACTTGCAACAAAAGATAAATGGTAGCAGTGATATGATAGCGATGATGGTGATAGTAAAAGTAAACAACAAAAGTAAATAGTAAAGGTAAATGGCAAAAGTAGCAACTAGTGACAAGCAGGATTTAAAACACTGTAGGCTAGGGAGATGGATGGTTGGGCGCTGCATGGATGAGATATATCATGATTCTAACTTGGGGCACGGCACACGGAAAAGTAATGATCATCTAGGCAAATATCAAACATTAGGCATGTATCCCGTAGGTAGTTGTGCGTGCTTACAATAAGAACTTGCACAACATCTTTTGTCCCACCATCCCGCTACGAACGGGGCCAAAAGGAACTTATGGAGATTAAGGTGCTCCTGTCAAAGAGCACCGGAACAAAGCAATGAACTCAATGGATACATGTAATCCTCAAACTACGGACCATCCCCTTTGGTGTCCCAAGCTGTCACTTTTGGGATCGCCGGTTCCTAACCGTAACAGGTGCAAACAACTCATAGGTAGGATCAAGAACACAAATATATTCATGCAAACACATATGGTTCAGATCTGAAATCATGGCACTCGGGCCCTAAGTGTCAAGCATTAAGAATAACAAGTTGAAGCAAAGATGATAAACACCATAGTAGATGATAGGCAACATGCCCCCAACGATCTGACAAACTATTACATGATCTAACTCATCCAATCCCTACCATCCCCTTCGCCTACAGCAGGGGAATTACTCACACATGGAAGGAGAAGTCATGGAGGGATGATGGAGTGGTGATGATGATGACGATGGCGACGATCTCCCCTCTCCGGAGACCAATTCAGCCTCCAGATTAGCCCTCCCGAAGAAGGACAGAGGGTGGCGGCGGCTCCGCGACGAAAATTGCGAAAAGAACTTCTGATCTGGGGTTTTCTCGTCACGGGTAAAAATACGAGTCGAAGTAGGGCACCAGGGGGCGTGGGGCCCACCCAGGCGACCCCCCGGCGCGGCCAGGGGCTGGGCCGCGCCACCAGGGCGCCTGGGCCCCCTGGCCCCCCTTCTGGCTCTTGGTTCCTTCGGGTGCGTGGATTTTCTGAGATTTTTCGTGGATTTTTCTGAGATGCCTAAAAATCCATTTTCCTGCACACAATAAAACCATATAGACAGCTCTGCTGAAAACAGCGTCAGTCCGGGTTAGTTTAGTTCAAATCATGCAAGAATGAGGTCAAAACAATATCAAAAGTGTTTGTAAAAGTAGATACGTTTGAGACGTATGAGAAGTCAAGCTTACTCATTCCAACGAAGACGTGATTATCTTCGCCTCTCAAGATAACACAATCAGGCTATTCTCTCTCAATGACAAGGGCGAGATTAATGCCATCTCTCAAATTCTGGTGGTCAATGAATATGAAGACGTTTTCCCTGAAGAGCTTCCAGGCATACCTCCGCTTCGTCAAGTTGAATTTGTCATTGAACTCGAGCCTGGTACTGAGCCAGCATGCCGGCGTCCGTACAAGCTCTCCCCTGAAGAGTTGAAGGAGTTGAAGAAACAGCTTGATGAACAAGAGCGTATGGGTCTGATCAGGCCTAGCACGTCTCCTTGGGGCTGTGGTGTCTTATTTGTCAAGAAGAAGGATGGCACGGAGCGCCTTTGCGTTGATTACCGGCCATTGAACAAGAAGACAATAAAGAACAAGTATCCGCTCCCCAACATTAATGAATTGTTCGAGCAGCTCAAGGGAGCAAAAGTGTTCTCTAAGCTCGATCTCCGGATGGGTTACCACCAAATTCGCATCCGTGAAGAAGATATCCACAAGACTGCCTTCAGAACGAGCTACGGCTGCTATGAGTATACAGTCATGTCTTTTGGCCTCGCTAATGCTCCACCTACCTTCTCGAGAATGATGCACTACATTTTCAACCCCTACACCAACGAATTTGTGCTTGTGTATCTGGATGACATCTTGGTATTCTCCAAGAATGAAGAGGATCACGAAAAGCACCTCCGTCTGGTTCTCAACAGACTTCGTGAACATAAGTTCTATGCCAAGTTCTCCAAGTGCGAATTTTGGCTCGATAAGGTCTTATATCTGGGCCATATCATCTCCACCGACGGTATTGCTGTGAACCCCAAGAAAGTTGAAGCGATTGTCAACTGGGAACCACCTCAGAACGTCAAGCAACTCCGAAGCTTTCTTGGTCTTGCTAGCTATTGCAGAAGGTTCGTTGAGAACTTCTCCAAGATTGCCAAGCCTCTCTCCAACTTGCTGCAGAAGAATGTCAAGTACAACTGGTCTCCGGATTGTGACGTGGCATTCAAAACTCTCAAAGAAAAGCTCATCTCTGCTCCAGTTCTTACTCCTCCAGATGAGTCCAAGCCCTACGAAGTATTCTGTGATGCTTCTCTTCAAGGACTTGGTGGTGTGCTAATGCAGGACAAGAAAATTGTGGCATACACCTCTCGTCAATTGAAGCCAAGTGAGAAGAACTACCCCACACATGATCTCGAGCTAGCAGCTGTGGTACACGCCTTGATCACGTGGAGACACCTTCTGTTGGGCAGAAAAGTCGACATCTTCACCGATCACAAGAGTTTGAAGTACATCTTTACACATCCGAACCTGAACCTTCGCCAGACTCGTTGGGTTGAGATGATCCAAGAGTATGATCCAAGCATCGAATACACACCTGGCAAGGCAAATGTCATTGCAGATGCCTTGAGCAGAAATGCATATTGCAACAGTCTCCTTATCAAGCCGTTTCAGCCTGAGCTTTGTGAAGCATTCAGGAAGCTCAACCTTCAAGTTGTTCCGCAAGGCTTTCTTGCAAATCTTCAAGTTGCTCCTACCTTGGAAGATTAGATCCGTGAGGCCCAACTCAGTGATGCTATGGTGCAGAAAGTGAAACACGGTATTGCAAAGGGTACTCCCAAATACAAGTGCTATCGCGTTGATGAGAGAGATACCTTGTTCTTTGAGGACAGACTTGTGGTTCCCAAGGGTGATCTCAGGAAGCTCATAATGAACGAAGCACATGACTCCCTCCTTTCGATTCATCCTGGAAGTTCCAAGATGTACCAAGACCTCAAGCAATCTTACTGGTGGACTCGCATGAAAAGGGAGATTGCCCAATTCGTGAATGAATGTGATGTCTGCAGAAGAGTGAAGGCAGAGCATCAACGTCCAGCCGGTCTTCTCCAGCCTCTTCCGATTCCCGAGTGGAAATTCGACCACATTGAAATGGATTTCGTCACTGGGTTCCCCAAGTCCAAGAAGGGGAATGATTCTATCTTTGTTGTCATCGACAAGCTTACCAAAGTAGCTCACTTCCTTCCAGTCAAAGAATCCATCAATGCAGCTCAACTGGCAGAGTTGTACACTTCCAGAATTGTGTCTTTACATGGCATTCCTCAAGTTATCTCCTTAGACCGTGGAAGTTTGTTCACACCCAAGTTCTGGGACTCCTTTCAGTCTGCCATGGGCACTAAGATCCGTTTCAGCACTGCATTTCACCCTCAGACTAGTGGTCAAGTCGAGAGAGTGAACCAGATCCTAGAAGACATGCTCAGAGCTTGTGTCATATCTTTTGGCATGAAGTGGGAAGATTGCCTTCCGTTTGCCAAGTTCTCTTACAACAACAGTTTCCAAGCAAGTGCTGGCAAAGCTCCGTTTGAAATTCTCTATGGCAGAAAGTGTCGTACTCCTCTCAACTGGTCCGAGACTGGTGAACGTCAACTTCTGGGCAATGACTTGATCTCAGAAGCCGAAGAAATGTGCAAAGTCATACGTGAGAATCTCAAGGTCGCTCAGTCGCGTTAGGAGAGTTACTATGACGGCAAGCATCGTGATTTGACCTTCAACATTGAGGATCATGTCTATCTCCGTGTTTCTCCTATGAAAGGCACCCAAAGATTTGGTATCAAAGGAAAGCTTGCTCCTAGATACGTGGGCCCTTTCAAGATCCTTGGCAAAAGAGGCGATCTAGCCTATCAACTTGAGCTCCCCTCCAACTTCGCTAATGTTCATGATGTGATTCACGTGTCTCAACTCCGCAAGTGCTTCAAGACACCTGAACACACCATTCCGTTCGAGGAGATTGATCTTCAGCAAGACTTGTCTTACCGAGAGCATCCCGTTGCTATTCTTGAAGAAACCGAGCGCAAGACCCGCAACAAGTCAATCAAGTTCTTGAAAGTTAAGTGGTCACACCATACCGACCGGGAAGCTACGTGGGAACGAGAAGATCACCTTCGTTCCGAGTACCCTTCCTTCTTCCAGTCCTAGATCTCGGGACGAGATCTTTTCATAGTAGAGGAGAGTTTGTAATGCCCCAGATGTAACACTTTCCCTATATGGCAATATATAAACTTTGGCTTCAATAATTCCATTCCGGGTTCTTCTTCTTTTCGGGTTTCTCGTTTTGTCGTGTGCGTGTGTGCATTTCATCCATGTCATGTTGTCATGTGCATTGCATTGCATTTCTGTTGTCATTTGCATCCGGTCCCACTCGTCTCTTCCCGTTGTCCGTTTCGAGTTCCGATGCTCTCGCACGTGCCCGTGGCATCCCCGAGTCCTTCTTTCGTGTTTGACCGTGTAACGTTTCCGAAATGGCGTGAGACTTGTCGTGCGATGTTGTTTTGATACGTGTAGGCCGCCTGTCAAGTTTCGTCGCGCTTGGAGTTCGTTTGGTACTCCAACGGTTAACCTAGTGGGCTAAAAGTACCTCCTCTTTGAGGCCCAAGACCCCCTCCACAACAGCCCACCAACCCAGCACAAACCTTCCCATCATCTCGGTCGTCGATTTGTGATCGTGTGGCCGAAAACCGCTCCCCATTTGGAGTCTCCTAGCTCCTCGTGCCTATAAAAACGTCCACCCCTCCATTTTTCTCGTCCAAACCCTAATTTCTGCCTCTTCCCGCAGCGCCAGACGTGTCCGTCCCTGGCCGGTCGTGTCTGCCGCCGCCTCCGGCCTCTCCGCAGCCACCACGTGGCAGCCGCCGCCGCTCCCCACCGCGCCGGCCCGCAGGCCCAGCGCGGGCCCACCAACGCCGCCGTCCCGGGCCACGCCCCCGCGCGCCCCTCCGCCGATCTTCTCCGACGCCGGCCGCGCCCCGCTGCCCGAGAGCCCGTTCCTCCGCCGCCGGCCTAGTCAGATCCGCCGCCGACCTCGCCAGTCACCGCCGCCTTCAAGCTCCCGCCGCCGCCCGAGCTTCTAGATCGCCGCCGGCGCCCGCAAGATCCCGCTGCCTCCTCCGCCCGAGGCCACCCAAGCCACGCCGCCGGCCCGAGCTCCGGCCACCCCAGTCGTCCCGCCGGCCGGCCGCTTCGATCCGCCGCTGCTGCGAAGTCCGGCCCCGATCCAGATCGAGGTCGCCCCGATCCAGCGAAAACCTAACGGGCCGGCTGCCGTTCGCCCGTTTGCCCGCGGACCCGCACCGTTGACCCGGCCCGCACCCGCGTTGACTCCGGAGGTTGACCCCGTTTCCCTAAGTCTTTTGCTGTTATTTTTGTTGTCTGATGCATTTTTGTGATGATGATAACTTTTACTGTGCTTGTCCGATTTGTGCATATAATATGTCAAAATGACCGTGGTGATGTGTACAATGTTTTGTTCCATTGTGTCATGCTTGTTTGAGTCCATCTAGATGTCTTAATCTTCATGACAAGAGTGCTACATGTTATAAACTGCTGCTATTAGTTGTTTTCATGCCATGTTTGAGATGTGATAACTTGATGCATGTTTATCCAAATGAAGCAAATGATATGTCCAAATGTTCATCATGAGATGCTCTACATGTTGGTTGCTATAGCATGCATGTTAGAGTTCATATTGCCATATTTATATCTATTGCAAAAGTGCATGTGGCTGTTATGTTTTGTAACTTGTTACGAGATGCCTAGTTGAGGAGCTCGTTGCTATTGTTGTGTTTGCCCCCAGATCGCATGCTCATATGTTTTAGATTCCCCTTCATGTGATCTTAGCTGTGGTGCAAACCACTTGCCATGATATGCTTTGAGATGACTTAAGCATGCTCACAACATTCCATGAAAATGTTACTGTTTTAACACTTGGTGAAATTTCACTAAGTCTGGAATCTGTAATATCCTGATGCTATGTTTGCTTGTTGTCCTAGGCAAATCCATGTTAGTTTTGGGGTGGCCATTGATCATTCCTTGTTGTATATGTTGTTGTCTATCCATCCATGCCCTCACATGCTCATTTGGGGTGCTGTAGCCTATTTAATTCTTGCTCCCAAGTTGCTATAAAAATATTGCTGTCAGGTTTTAGTGTCATGATCAAAATATTGTAGCTTGTTGCTATTGATCCATGCCTCCTATGGAGATGCTCCAATGGAGTTGTTTGCTGTAGGATATGTCTACTTCATGTCCATGCTTCTTGTCACCATGTTTGAGTGCTGTAGAGTATGTAATTAATGCTCCAAAGTTGCTATGTGGCTGTTAATTTCAGCTTTGCATTGTTTCTTGTTTCGGGTGTAGCTTTTAGCCCGTTGCTCCGTCTTGGGTGAGTCCTATATGAAACTTGTGTGATTTTGCATGTAGATTCATAATATCATCTTGTTAACATGTTTGGAGTATGTTTGCTTGATGTTTGGGTGCTTCTGTGCTTCCTATGTTGCCATGCTCATCTTGTTTTGATCATATCTTCTAGACTGTAGCTCCGTTTTAAGCAAACTTTATATGAAACTTGACTAGAATTTCGTGTAGATCATCTTGGTGCATGTTAACTTGCTGTTTAACAACTTTAACTTAAGGTTTGTTCAGATATGGACTAATCTCAAACTATGCATATGAGGACTTACCGGATTTGTCTTAAGTAGTTTTCCGGCCTCATTTAAACTTGCTGTTTCTTGTGTTGTTTCTCTGTGCTTCCTACCTTGCCATGTTTTGCATCCTAAATAGACTTGTCTTGCATCCTACTTGCTTGAGTATATTGTCTTGTTCTTGTGCTGTTTCTCTGTGCTTCCTATGTTGTCATGCTGTGCATCCTAAGTGCATCTGCAGTGCTTCCTTAGTGCATCAGACATGCATCCTGTAGTTTGCGCATTGCACCTTGTTTATTTTCGTGCCTCGTGTGTTCTTGTGTTGAGTAGAGCCGGAAGCCGAGATCGAGTACGAGAACGAGGTTACTACCGAGGTTGAGAACGAGGAGCCCTCTTACGATCCCATCGACGACTCGACAGGCAAGATGACCTGACCCAGATATCATTACTATCTTTGCCTATTGCTAGAAGTCTCGCTCTTTAGCTTATTTGCCTCGATGCCCATGTTTGTCTGTCAGCCTCCTATTGTAACCATGAATCTGTTTAACCACCCAACCTATGCAAACCTTTGATTGGCTATGTAGGCTTCGCTCAGCCCTCTTATAGCATTGCTAGTTGCAGGAGAAGATTTGAAGATTCTTGCTTCATGTTGAAGCTTGTTGGGATATCACACTATATAAATTCTTAAATGAAATCATCTATATATTGGTAATGGGTGGAAGGCTAAGCCTCTTGCTTGGTGATTTGTTCCACTCATGCCGCCCTAGGAACCGTATAAACCGGTGTTATGTTCCTTGATTTTGCGTTCCTCACACGGTTGGGGTTATGGGACCCCCTCGATAAACCGCTTAGCGCTAAGGCTTTTCCAGCAAGTCCCAACATTGGTACTCCATTTGCCTAACAACTAAAACTTGCATAGGGCTTTGCAAACCCGAGTTCTTAATCAACAACCCGGGCCAGTGCTCCACATCAGTGTTGGTCCAAACTGGGGGTTATGCGGGGCCACCACGAGGAAACTCGAGGATTGGTTTTACCTGTAGGATCACCCATCCGGCCGTGGCCTGAGACGAGATACGCGCGACTACTATCATGGTGTTGGCACGCCGGGAGGATTTGCTAGATTAGTCTTACCTTAGTCGGAGTATCTTGAGCACGGGATTCCGAGAATACTCGGGCCTTCCCACCTTGGAGTTACGACTCCGCGGATCGTGGGCTTGTAATGGGCCAAGTTGGAACACCCCTGCAGGGTTTTGAACTTTCGAAAGCCGTGCCCGCGGTTATGTGGCAGATGGGAATTTGTTAATATCCGGTTGTAGAAAACTTGACACCATGTTCAGAACACACTACCGGCGTGAGTACCGTGACAGTCATTTTCCGAAAGGGGTTCGGGAAGTGAACACGGTGGGGTTATGATTGACGTGCTTAGATAGGATCACTTCGTGATCACCTTGTCGCTCGTGGCACTTCTCTTCTCGCTCTTATCACGTAAGCTAGTTCTAGTGCAGCTGCAGCCTTTTATTCTTTCTTCAGCCTTGTTCCACACCCAAGGCTTAGATAGTTCTATTACCCGAGAACGGGATTGCTGAGTCCTCCGTGGCTCACAGATTCTACACCACACCAGATGCAGGTACCATGGTGAGCTACTCAGGTGACGGCACAGAGCTATACTAGGAGTACGATGAGGAACGTAGCCATTACTATGTGCACTATCCCGATGATCAGTAGTGGTTTCTACTAGGGGCGATTCGAACCTGTGGCTTTATGTATGTTTGGTATCTTTCATTTGGATCTTCACCCGTAGACGGGTTGTGATGTTATTTGGATGATGATTTGCAATGTAATGAATTGTGTGACGTGGCAAGTGTAAGCCAACTATCTCTTTTGCTTTTCATCCCTATTTTTACATGAGATGTGCAAAGATACCGAACTTGAGATCATTCCAGAATGGGCTTATACCTTTAAGTCGTGCCTCGACACGTAGGAGGTATAGTCCCATCCTGGGCATTACAATTCTCTTCACCGTGCTTCTCCAAGTAGACAGGGCCGTGCTCATCCTCGTGAGGGCAGTATTGTTCACTTTATTCCCTTTGAGGCTTGTGTTTTCAAATTCAGCGGGGAACTTTTATCGTTCGTGCAGCTTTGTGAAGAGGAGGTTGCGCAAATTCCCTCGGTCAGGATGCCTCAGGTTCTCGGTGTTGATCGAGACGGTGCTCCGGAGAATGCACCCGAGCTGAAGCGAGTACCCCTTGACTATTCGTTCGGGCGCCGTTGGATTCCCGTCGGAGTCCACTTCAGTAAATTCCTCCTTGACGGTGCGGAGCACGGTCGGGCGCCGGTCCTTCCGTTGCCTCTTCGGTTGGCTGCCATCTGTGCGTGCACCGCCATCATCAGTGGTGGCATCCTCGGCGGCACCATCAGTGGTGTCATCCCCGACGACACCATCAGTGGGGTCATCCTCGGCGGCACCATCAGTGGTAGTGTCAGGATCGGTGGGGAAGGCGGCGCCCTCATACAAGTGAGGTTGTTCCTCCATCTCCTGGGATAGCTCCCAGAATGCCTTGCCGCCCGAACCCCCAGCCTCATCGTTGTTGGCCATGTTTCTCTCTAAATAGGAAAAAAGTTTGGTCGAAAAGTTGGTTATTGTCAAGGAACAAGATCATGGTCTCATCATTTAGGGTTTGTCGACACCGAGGCATCCTAAAAGCTAAGCTTTTATCATTGAGGGTTTTTCGACGCCGAGGCACCCTAAAAGCCTAAGCTTTCATCATTTAGGTTTTTATCGACACCGAGGCACCCTAAAAGCCAAGGTCTTATAATTTATGGTTTGTCGACACCGAGGCATCCTAAAAGCTAAGCTGGGAAGGAGAATTCTAAGTTGGGCCTAATCACTTGGCTCTATTGCCGCCTATGGTTTAATGCAGCAAGAATAAAGGGGCAATTGATCCTACTTAATTAACTACTAAGATACCCCGGCCCATGCATTAGTCACAAGTACCCCATATGTCCTATTTTTAGCAAAGTCATGCTAAAATTCACGGAAAATTTCAGCATGGCCTTTGCTGAAAATAGGACATATGGAGTACCCGAATTTGCTAGAACGGAAGTTAATCAACATTCCAGCAAACTCAAGGGCCTCTCGGGGTACCTGCAAAATCATTACGACACGATGGTCAGAGATAAAACCCAGCAGTGCAAAGTGGGGAAATCTGCCATGTATAAACATGGATATTTCCAGTAGCTGATTGGACCAGTGAAGCTATAAGATGTTACAGTACTACTTCAACAGCAATAATAACAGGTTGAAGCTTCAACATTTTATTTATGAATGCAGATAAATCAGTAAGTAATGCACAAGTACTTTCTGCTGCTGTTGTGCTAGCTAAATCAGTAAGTAATGCACAAGTAGTTTGTACTACTGTCACTAGCTAAATCAGCAAGTAATGGACATGTAATGCATAATGCTTCCAAATTTCATGTGTAAATAGGGACATGTATCGCTTTCTACTTGTTTATATTCTTCTGTTGTGCATTTGTTGCAAGGGAAAAATGACTACCTGAGGAACCTATTAACTAGTTGAAAGAAACAGCCAAATCCAGTTAAACTGGACATATTGACTCAGAAATAGCACACATCAAGTGGTTTGTTAGGCATGTTTTTTACGGATTATGCATTTCTTTTTCCATGTGCAGTTAAATATCAAGATAAGATGGCACAGTAGAAGTTTGCCACAACTACAAATATTTTGAGTTTGACCAAACAATATCTGAACTAGATGAAGAAAACAGAGTTCATTTTCCTTTAAACTGCAAAAAAGTCCTACATTTGTTTACAGAGGGAGTAAAGCATAAACACTGCATGTGCTAGGGTAGGACTTTAAGTGAGCATTGAGTTCATATCCTTACATACCCCTCTAGAACAAGTTCTCTCCATGGGAGATATTCATGTAGGTGATGTAGTCGGTTGAGTGACTGCAATCAGCAATACATAGCACGAGCTCATTTGACAACTTTCGTGTTGGCTAATTTTCTTAAGAAGGCAAAATGATGATAGCTAGTTTTCGCCGTGCTTTGGTGCAGGCCCCCCCTCCGGATATCCAGTCACTGCAGTTCCTTAGCAGCAATCCTCAGCTGGGCCACCAGACCACGGACCAAGGCCAGTACACCATCCCCGTATGGGATTTCCTGTGATGTAGCATGTGTTTATCCCAGTATAGGATCTCAACTGTCCTAGCTATAAATTATGTAATCAACATAATGCAGAAGCTGAGCTATTCTCCCCGGCTCACCTTGTTTATATGAAAATATGGTGCTTTGGTAAAACTAGGACCAAGCATTTCTGGTATGGCTGAAAGTTATGACAGGAAAATAGCATCGTCTATGTGGAATGCGGATTAGTTTCGATGTGTGGAGTGCACATTAGTTTTGACATTTCGAGATCGAAAGAAACATGGACCATAGCTAAATGTTCTTCTACAAACAAGACATGCTTTTCAGAAAGGAACCAGTCTACTGGGTTCATCATTTTAGTGATCATTTGGTAAGAAGAGAAAGAACACAACCTTTCACTGGTAGGTTATTAGGTAGCTGGCGCCATATATCTTGTGCTAAACCTTAAAGGCCGAAAACCCTATCTCAATGCTGACGTGACAATGGTGATGGGGCGGGGCGCAGTGATCTCCAATTAAATTCGATTCATGTGAAGTAAGGACATGCTTTTTTTCCAATCAATTCACAGTACTAATACAAACTGTGAATACAAGCTTTTGTCAAGAAATTTTCTGGTGTGCAATTGGGGCATTCTATCTAAATTATTATTAACTGCTCACTATCATAGGTTAAATGATTGAGAGAGCGAATAAGCCAAAAGACCAGAAGAGAACTATCTACCGGCAGATAAATCTTAATGGGATAAATGGTTATCTCTGGACAATTTCAGTAATAAACTCAATGCTCACTCGACTTGTTCTAGAGGGATCTCTCTGCTCTCTGTTTGCTGCTCCGTTGTTCAGAAATCGAGAGAAAAAATTGGGCGCTCCCTTGCATGTAATCTCTCTCCTCCTACAAGGACCACCCCGCGTCGGTGAAATCACCCTGCCCCGCCGCGAGTGTGAGAAAATGCAAAGGGTTGGGTGCGTGTCTCTTACCTTCTCTTCCTTCTCCGTAGACGTGCTCGTTGTCTCCTCCCGTGCTCCTTCGCGTCTCCGGCGGTCCGTTCCCCCTCCTTCTCCGGCTAGGGTTCATGGGGAGGGAAGGGGAGCGACGGGGCGGCGAGCGTGTGAGGCCGGGGCGGTGTAGGCTGGGGCGGCGGAGCGGCGGAGGAGGCCGGGGCGCTCCTCAGGCCGAGGAGTGGACGGGGCGGCGGGGTAGTGGAGGCGGCAGAGCAGAGGCGATCTGGCGCAGTGCGGGGGGAGGTGATATGGCGCAGAGAGGGAGAGGGGGGAACAAGTCGAGTGGGGATGCTTACTGTCGGGGGAAACTGTCCGCCACGAACACCTATGGGGCCGGAGCCCCTTGCTTGTGCGGTAAGAGGGCGGAGGGAGCACGAAGAGCAGATCGTAGTGAGCACGCGGGCAGTTTACCCAGGTTCGGGCCGCGGTGGACGCGTAAAACCCTACTCCTGCTTAGTTTGTATTGAGTTGGAGAGCTCGGGAGCTTGAAGAACTAGCTACACCGAGCGTATGAGCGATCTAGGTTCCGAACCCCCTCCACGTTGCGCATGGGCCTCCTTTTATAGTGTAAGGGGTCACCGACAGGTGTCAACGTAGGAGAAAGGGTAAAAATGTAAAAGAGGTGGTAGTTGTAACAGTGCGGGAATAGTGGAGCTACAGTGCGTGAACAGTGGTCGCTACCTACTTTGACAGTGGGGGACAAGAGCATTTAATGCCCGTCGCCGTCGACCCCAAAAGCGCCCGCCCTTGCGTCTCCGTTTGCCACGACGATGGCTTTACCACCGTGGAGTGCCACCGTGTCCCCCAGGCTGCACAGCCATCCGCCACGCGTCCCTGGAAAGGCCCCAGGGCGACGCGTGGGCCGATGAGCTGGAGCGCGGGCACACAGCGCAACTCTCCCTGCAAGCACCTTGCCGGGATCTTGACCTTGCCGGGCCCGGGAGCTTGCCGGGCTCTGAAGCTTGTCGCTTCCCGGATTCTGCCGGGGCGCATATAGCGCCGAGGCACGTCTTCTGTGATGGAATCTTCTAGTCTTCCTGGCAAGTTCCTCTTGCCAGGGCCTTGCGTGAGTGAGGTAACCTTGAGCCTGGAACGGCCTCCCCGGCAAGCTCCACTTGCCGGGGTCTCGATCTTCTGTCTTGTATACTTTGTTTTTGAATGGTTTTATATGGAGCAGGAAGGTCTTCGGCGAGCACGTCGAAGGCCCAGCCACGGGAAGCTGCTACCGTCCGTGCACAAGTTGGGGTACTGAGGTACCCCTACCTTAGTACACCGACAGGAGCCCCCGGGCCTGGGCCACACACGGTGCCGAGCGCTGTTGGGCCAGGCCCAAAACAGTGCACGGACACACGCGGCCCACGGCGCGCCGAACCCACTTCCGCATCCGCCGCGTCCCCCCGTAACGGCACGCGTCGATTGCGGCGTCGTGGGATGGGACGTGGCCACGTTCTTTTAATGGAAAGAGCGAAACGCCCCCCACTTCCCCATAAAAGTAGAGGAAGCAGGAGCGGTTCCCCTCCTACGCCTTCATTGCCTCTTCTTCCATCTCCAGAGATCCCCTTTGCGCTCCGCCTCCACAGCTCCTCCGCCGTCTTTCGCATCCCCGACGCCGCCGGGCTCTTCGTCCCCCTTCCTCCGCCGCCTCCGCCATGGCCCCGAAGACCGAGAAGGCGAAGGCGAAGAAGACCAAGAAGGAAAAATCGGAGCAAGCGGCGAGGCTTACCTTGTATCGGAAGCGGAACCTCGTCTTCCCGCCGAGGCTCAGCGCGCGGGAGCTCTGGAACAAGTATTACTTGTTCTGGTCCAAGAAGACCAAGGCGCACCCCCGCACCCGAGCCTATCCGGCCGCCGCCAAGGACAACTACCCCGACGGGTACTATTTCTTCGCAGCCTTCTTCCACTGCGGTCTTTGCCCTCCTTTTTCTGAATTCTTCTGTGACATAATGCACACCTACGGCCTCCACCTTCTTGACTTCACCCCCAACGCCATCCTCACGATGGCGGTTTTCGCACACATGTGCGAAAACTATATTGGGATATACCCAAACGTAGCGCTGTTTAGGCACTTCTTCACCCCTAGAGCAGAGGCCGGCGCCCCCCTCTCCGGAGGAATATCTTGGGTTTTTCGTCTGAACAAGAAGGAGTCCTACTTGCCGGGGGAGCTCCGCGGCAAGTGGGAGGAGTGGCGTGCAGACTGGTGTTGGATTGTTGAGGACCAGCCGCAATCTTTCACCGCGCTGCGCACAACGCCCATCGTGCGCGGCAGGGACTGGAGCGAGCTGGATTCGAACGACAGCAAGCTCGACATCGCACTCATCAGGATTCTTCGTCTCCGGGTAGCAAGGTTGTCTGTCGCAGAGGTAGGCACAGATTTCCTCCGCCGCTGCATCGCCCCCCTCCAAGATAGGAAGAGGCCGGCCTGGGAGTACGGCAACTCGGCGGATATAATGAGGCTGCGCCCCGGGCTCAACTTCAACTTCACGTCGCTGGAGCTGAAGGGGATGGTCCGGGAACTATTTAAGCACGACCCGGCCCACCCGGAATGGTTCAGGGGTCCCCGGGGAGTGGTGCCCCTCTGCAACAGCGCGGCCCGGGACAACCTTCGCGCCATGATGCCCGCGTGTGACTCGCACGGTGTCGACCGCACGTGGATCCCGCCCAAGCCAGACGTCGTCTTGAACCTCTTCGACAACCTGGTGGAGGTGGCGAAGAACAAGAACGAGACCCGGGAGCTGACACGGGACACCACCGACCAGGAGATAGCGTACATAGCTTCTCGGGTTGAAGAGGCCGCTGCAGCCGCAGCGGCAGGAGAATTCGGCTTCACGCCTGAGGAGGCAGAGGCTGCGGAAGCGTCCTGCCAAGCAGAGGAGGCGGAGATCCGCAGGCTACTGAAGCTGCCTCCCGACGAGCTCGCCGGGGTCCCATCCTTGAGGCACTCCGGGATCCTCAGGATCCAGACCGAGGCCACGGCGAGAAGCAACGCCGCCGGAGGAAACAGGGGCACCGCAAGGAGCGGAGGCGCCGGGGGGAGCGGGGGCGCCGGAGGGAAAGAGGCCGCAGCGCAGGGCGCTGGGCCCAGCAAGCCTGCCGGGGAGGAGGAGGAGGAGGACGAAGCCGAGGCCGCCGAGGACTCCGAGGGATCCCTGGGGCTCTACGCCGACGACCTCTCCTCGTCGTCGGAGACCTCTCCGCCCCGGGCAAGCCCTAGGCGTTCTCCGCTGAAGCGTCTCCACAAGACGGCGACGGGGGCGAGGGCGCAGGCGCCCCGGCAACAACCAGCTCGCCGGGGAGCGCGAGCTTCCCGGGGGAGCCAAGCTGCGACGGGGGCGCCCGGCGCACCAGCCACGGCGGAGGCGGCCCGCACGCAGGCCACGGCAGAGGCGCCCCGCAAGACAGCGCCAAGCGGAGGAGGGACTTCGCAGAGCGGAGCGGCAGTTCCGCCCGCTCCCCGGGCCCCGGCTACCACAGGGGCTGGGTCTTCGCAGCCCCCAGCCCCGGGGACCGCCAAGCGCCCGAGGGAGTCTTCGCCTCCTGCTCCCCGCGCGGACGCGCCCCAGGTGGAGTTTGACTTCTCCACCCTGAGCGACGACGACGACGAGGAGGAACAGGAGTAAGTATTCGAGGCCTTGCATCTTCTTTAACATTGTCTTGATTCTTGTTGATGCTGATCTCGTTCCTTGTTTTGATTTCAGGACCTTGGCTCAGCGGGCGACGAAGAAGGCCAAGGTGCCCGTGGTTGAAGTCGCGGACGACTCGCCCGCCGCGGCGACTGGGGACGTGCCGGAGCCAAGCCTGCCGGACCCGAGCGCTGCTCCGAGGAGCAGCCCCCAGCGTAAGTCTGGGTTCCGCACTTTCACTCGTCGGGTGCGTTTGAAGATTTTGTCTTGTGTTAATATCCTGATGCTTGTGTCTTGTTTTGATTGTCTTGTGCAGAGGTGGAGCCGCAAGCTCAGGAGCGTCCGGAGGTCGCTTCCGAGGAGCCGCGGGCCCCGCCGTCCCCGCCAAGGCCGGACTCCCCGGCAAGGGAGAGCGCTCCGCCAAGGGCGGGTACTCCGCCAAGGGCGAGTACCCCGCCAAGGGCGAGCAGCCCGGCGAGGGCGGCTACTCCGCCAAGGCAGAGCTCCCCGGCGAGGGAGCCCGCCGCCGACGACGTCCGCCAAGGTAAGTTTCGTCACTTTGTCTTTTTGGAGTCGTCTCTTTTTGGATATTTGCTTGAACTTCTTTTGCTTTTTCTTCTTCTTCTAGATCCTCCTCCCCCCGAGCAGATGGAGACAGAAGTCATCGTCATCGAGGAGGAGGGCGCGCAGGGCAGCGGCGGCGACGCCCCTGTCGCCGAGGACACGGCGGGAGCCGCCGAGCCATCTGCGGAGGAGACCGCTCCGGCTGCGGATGCAGCGGCCGGGGAGGGGGACGGCGACCGCACCGCCGGCCCGGAGGCGGCGGGAGCATCAAGTGCTGCACCGGCCGCCGACCCCTCCGCCGAAAAGGAGCAGGCGGGCTATTATCTTGAAGCTCCCAACGGCGTCTTCATCTAGGTGCCGTGGGGTTCTTCATCGCGAGGCCCCGCGGAGGGCGAGTCCTTTGACGGAGAGGTCCTCGCCTCCGCGGGCTTGAAGATTGTCGAGGCGCCCGGCGGAAACGACGGGCCCGAGGAGGAGAAGCTGCTTCACCAGCTCCTGGCCCTTTACCGGGCCAGGCAGGCGAAGCTTGCTTCTCGGGAGGCCCTTGCCGCCAAGGCCGCCACTGAGATGGAGAAGCGCGCGGCGGAGCTCAGCGCCGCCAACCAGGCTGCCCTCCGCGAGGTAGCGGAGGAGCGCAAGAGGCTCGCCGGGGAATACCAAGAATGGCTGTTGGAGAAGGCCGAGGCCGAAGAGCAGCAGCGGCTCGCCGGGGTGGAGCTGTCCCGGCGAGAAGGAGAGCTCGCCCAGCGGAAGGTCAACCTCGACTCCCACGAGGAAGACCTTGCCGCTCGGGAGCAGGCCCTTGGCGGGGAGCTGAAGGAGGCGAAAGCCGCCGCGGCTGCCGCGGAGACCGCCAAGGAGGAGCTTGCCGCCAAGGTCGCGCAGCTGGAGGAGTCGTTGAAGGCGAGCGTGGAGAGGGTCGCCGCGCTCAACACAGAGCGCGAGAAGGACGCCCACACCAACTCAGAACTCCAGGTGCGTCTTTCTGAGAAGGGCGACGAGCTGAAGGCCGCCAAGGACTCCATCGAGGATCTGGAGCTGAAGGTCTCCACGCTGAGGGACTCGCTCGACGCCGCCCAAGCCCGGGAAACTAAACTGAAGGAAGAGCTCCGCAAGGAGCGGGGCTTGGTGGCGAGCGCCAACACTGCGGCCGAGAACTTCCGCCGTACCGTCGAGGTGTGGACCGAGGACTTGGTGTCTTCTGCGTCCAACATCGACCAGGAGCTGCTGGCGCTGAAGTTGGAGCATCTCATCTACTCTCCGGACACAAACCTCCCTCACAGCGCCAAGCTCAGCCTCTTCTTCAGGGGGATCGCGCCGACCCTTGCAGATCTTCGGAAGAAGATCCCCGCGCAACTGGCCGAGGAGTCGCGCCGTCTCTGCACGGGAACCTTGGAGCGCGTGCTGACGAAGATTGTATACCGCAATCCCGGCATAAACCTCACCAACGTTCTCCGTAGCTTGCCGGCCGACGCGAACATGGAGGCGCTGAAGGAGCAGGTCGCCCACATCATCGCCAAGGTGAACAAGATCTCCAGGATTGAGGGCGACCGCGTAGATTAGGCCTCCTTTATCTTTATCTCTTTTTGTTGCTGCATAGGGTGTTATGAACTCATTAATCATTGCGACAAGTTATCTTTTGTAAGATATTTATCTTATTTTAATCAATCAGTGCAATGTTATCTTCCTTGTCTTGATCCTTTACTTTGTACGTTTTTGACCCTACGCTCCCGGGGAGCTCGCCGGCAAGGGTCCTTTGCCGCGAGCGCTGAGTGCTGGACTCTGAGCAGCCTGCTGGCCAAGGTCTCACCGGCAAGCAACCTTGCCGCGGCTAGTCGCAACGCACTCAGCTTGTTGAGTGAACTCGAAAACGAACCAAGGGCGCGACACTTGTCGCAGCTCACTTGAACCGTTGAGTGTACTCGAAAACAAGATAAGGGTGCGGCTAGCTACGGGTAGGTTCCTCCGCGCACAGGTTTTCCATACAAAGTGTGATTGTTCAAGGAAGACAACTAAAATTTAAAAATTTGAACTGCTCAAATTCCAATAACTTAGCTTATATGTAATGCTTGCTTCTTGGTAAGGCTTCTCTTTCCTGAACAGCACTTGGTTCCTCTTCCATCTCCTTCCCTCCCGGCAAACTTGTGCGCGAGGAACGTTCCTTCTGCTTAAGAGGCAAGGAAAAAGAAGAGGGAAACAAGTATATGGCCTTTCGGCGTGCTAATGCTTACCGGGTGTGTATGTTGCACAAGATGCCAAACAACACATGCAAATAGCAAAGAAAAGCATGCAAAAGGCAAATAGCGCAAAACACAAAAACTTTACTGATGCACGGGTTCTGCGCCCGGCTTTGTACAAAGGGTTACATGCAACAGCGGCAAAGCTTGTACAAAAGGTGGTTGCCGGAGCGGATCACGGCAACCGCGCCTTATGGGTGAAACTTGCGAAGATGCTCTATGTTCCAGGAGTTGCTCACCGGTAAGCCTTCTTCGGTCTCAAGGCGGACAGCACCGGGCCTTGTGACTTGTCTCACCCGATAAGGGCCTTCCCACTTCGGCGTCAACTTGTTGGAATTCTTGGCGGACTGAACACGCCGAAGAACAAGGTCGCCTTCCTCGAGACTCCTGGCCTTGACCTTGCGGCTATGGTAGCGACGCAAGGCTTGCTGGTATCGAGCAGCTCGTACAGCAGCCTTGAGACGTTCCTCCTCAAGGAGCAATGCATCATCTTGTCGCAGTTGTTCTTGCTCGAGCTCATCATAAGCGAGCACTCGAGGAGATCCGTATACGAGTTCCGTGGGGAGTACTGCCTCTGCTCCATAGACTAAAGCAAAGGGTGTCTGTCCGGTGGCTCGACTTGGTGTCGTTCTGATTGACCAAAGAGCCGCCGGTAGCTCCTCTATCCAATTTCTTCCGCACTTGCGCAGCCTGTCAAAGGTCCTTGTCTTGAGTCCGCGCAGCACTTCAGCATTGGCCCTCTCCGCTTGACCGTTGCTCCTCGGGTGAGCAACAGAAGCAAAACAGACCTTGGCGCCAAGGTCTTGGACGTACTGCATGAAGGTGCGACTAGTAAACTGTGTACCGTTGTCGGTGATGATCCTGTTAGGGATTCCGAAACAGCAAACAATCGACCTGAAGAACCTGACCGCTGACTGTGCTGTCACCTTTCTCACTGGTTCCACTTCTGGCCACTTTGTGAACTTGTCGATCGCGACGTACAAGTACTCAAAGCCCCCGACGGCTCAGGGGAAGGGCCCGAGGATATCGAGCCCCCAGACCGAGAAGGGCCAGGACAAAGGGATTGTTTGGAGAGCTTGAGCTGGCTGATGAATTTGTTTTGCATGGAACTGGCACGCTTCACACTTGGTTACTAGTGCAGTTGCATCTTGGAGGGCTTCTTGCCAAAAGAACCCTTGCCGGAAAGCTTTCCCGGCAAGCGCCCTTGCGCCAATGTGGTGGCCGCATATGCCTCCATGTATTTCTGCCAACAACTTCTGTCCATCTTCCCTGGAGATGCACTTCAATCTAACACCATTGAGTCTTCTTCTGTATAGCTCGTTATCCACGAACTGGTACATACTTGACTGCCTGGTTATCTTCTCTATTTCTTCTGGGTCATCGGGAAGTTCTCCAGTTTGCAGAAAACAGACGATTTGCTGCACCCATGCCGGAGCCCGAGGCTCAACGGCAAGGACTAAAGGCATGAGGGCCGCTACGGGGACCCCAGCTTCTACGGCAAGAACCTCCGGTTCCGCCGGAGCTGATGATCCCCCGGCAAGCTCGCCGGGGCGAGGCTTGTCGGGAACACTTGCTTCAACTGCACTGATCCTTGGATCTGCAGGAGCAGACCGTTCCTCTGCGTTCTGATTGCTGATCTTGGGGACCTTGGCGGCGGTTTCGGGAAGATCCGCCGGCAAGTAGTCGCCGGAGACCAACTTTCTCTTCTTGGGCTGCCCAATTGATGGTGTAACGGATGGTTGAGTCAGCTTGAGCAAGAAGGTCCCTGGTTCCACAGGTAACTTCATCGAAGCACACTTTGAAAGGCCATCTGCTATTTCATTCTGAGCTCTCGGGACGTGCTCCATTTGCAGACCCTCAAAGTGCTCCTCAAGCTTCCTTACTTCATCTACATAAGCTTCCATCAAAGGGCTCTGATAACTCTTGTTAACTTGCCGGACCACTAACTGAGAATCTCCTCGTACAATCAGCTTTCTGATCCCAAGTTCGGCCGCAATCCTGAGGCCGGCAAGCAGGCCTTCATATTCAGCAGTATTGTTTGTCGCTTGCTCCCTGGGAAAGTGCATCTGGATAACATACTTGAGGTGCTCTCCGGTGGGCGCGATGAGTACCACGCCAGCGCCGGCGCCTTGCAGCGAGAAGGCACCATCAAAATACATTACCCATTCACTTGTCGCTTCTTGTACGGGTGCACTTGTTTCTTGGACTTCTTCATCGGGCGTTGGGGTCCACTTAGCTATGAATTCTGCCAAAGCTCTGCTCTGTATGGTTGAGGTACTTTCAAACTTGAGTCCAAAGCTCGACAGCTCCAGTGCACACTAAACGATCCTGCCTGTCGCTTCTGGATTGTGCAATATCCTCTTCAGCGGAAAGCGAGTGATCACCGTTATCTCATGTGCCTGGAAGTAATGGCGCAGCTTTCTCGAGGCCACGAGGAGGCCGAAAAGCAACTTTTGCACACCAGAGTATCTTGATCTAGCCCCGTGGAGAAGGGAACTTACAAAATACACTGGGCGCTGCACCATCTTCTTCCGCACTTCTTCCTGTTCCTGCGCAGAGTTGTCCATGTCGGGGCCAGAGCTTGCCGGAGCAGCCCCCTGCTTGTCGCTGGATTCGCTTGCCGGTGGTGCAAACTCCTCGTCGGCCTCCCTCTCCGCTACTAACGCAGCACTAACCACCTGGTTGGTTGCCGCTAGGTATAGCAACAACTTTTCCTGTGGTCTAGGTGCGACAAGTATTGGAGTGGACGATAGGTACCGTTTCAAATCTTGCAGCGCTGCCTCCGCTTCCGGAGTCCACTTCATGGGACCTGCCTTCTTCAAGATTTTGAAGAAAGGTAGGGCGCGTTCTGCAGACTTCGAAATGAACCTACCGAGGGCAGCCACACAACCTGCAAGCCTTCTGACATCCTTGACGCGCTTCGGGGCCTCGATCTGCTCGATGGCTTTAATCTTGTCGGGGTTAGCTTCAATCCCCCTCTGTGACACAAAGAACCCGAGAAGCTTGCCGGAGGGGACTCCAAAGACGCACTTCTCGGGGTTCAACTTGAGCTGTATCCTGCGCAGGTTCTGAAATGTCTCTTCTAAATCTTGGACCAGGGTGTCTTTGCTCTTGCTCTTCACCACGATGTCATCCATGTAAGCCTCTACATTTCTGTGGATCTGTGGCTCGAAAGCAGTGTGCACTACCCTTGCAAATGTTGATCCTGCATTCTTCAGTCCAAATGGCATGCGTATGAAGCAATAAGTGCCACATGGAGTGATAAATGTAGTCTTCTCTTCATCTTCTTTGGCCATAAAGATCTGGTGGTAGCCTGAATATGCATCAAGGAAAGAGAGTAGCTCACATCCGGCAGTGGAGTCAACAATCTGGTCAATGCGCGGCAAAGGGAATGGATCCTTGGGACATGCTTTATTCACATCGGTGAAGTCTATACACAGTCTCCACTTCCCGTTGGCCTTGCGCACGACGACTGGGTTTGCTAACCACGTCGGATGGATCACACCTCTAACTAGGCCCGCTGCCTCTAGCTTCTTGATCTCTTCGTTGATGAATTCTTGGCGCTCCACGGCTTGCTTCCTCACTTTCTGCTTGACGGGCCGCGCATGAGGACAAACAGCAAGCTTGTGCTCAATCACCTTCCTGGGAACACCGGGGATGTCAGATGGTTGCCAGGCAAACACATCGACATTCGCCCGCAGGAAGGCAACGAGCGCGCTTTCCTATTTGCTGTCAAGTGTGGCACTGATGGTGAAGGTACCACCAGTGCCGTCCTCCTTGGCGGACACCTTCTTGGTTACCGGAGGAGCGGCCATCCCCTTCTTACACTTGCCGGTGGAGCTCGATGGAACGTCCTCGACAGCAGCGCAGCACTCCGAAGAGGTGCGGTTGCCGGAGTGGGCCCCAGAGCATTTGCCGGACTTGGTCTTCGTCTTCTTCCCCCCGGGAGCTTCAGCGGCAAGTGTGTCCTTCTCGGCCGCAGCTGCTGCATCCCGGTAGATCTTGTCGGCGCAGACAAGGGCATCTTTCTTGTCGCCATGGACAGTGATGACGATTATCGGCCCCGGCATCTTGAGTACGTTGTAGGCGTGGTGGGACGCTGCCATGAACTTGGCGAGGGCGGGACGGCCGAGTATTCCATTATATGGCAACGGAATATCGGCGACGTCGAATGTGATGCGCTCAGTTCTGAAGTTGAGCTCCCCGCCAAAGGTCACCGCCAGAGTTATCTTCCCCTTGGGCTTGCTCCTTCCCGGGTTGATTCCTTGGAAAGAACCGGTCTCTTCGAGCTCGCCATCTGGGATTTGGAGTTTCTTGATCACAGCAGAGGAGATCAAGTTCAGCCCGGCCCCGCCGTCAACCAGCATTTTGGTGACCTTGAGGTTGCGGATGGTGGGTGAGACCAGCATCGGCAAGCACCCGACCGCTGTGGTGCGGTCAGGGTGATCCTCAAGATCAAAAATGATGGGCATGCTGGACCATTTGAGGAGCCTGCGCGACTCCACGGGCGGCTCTGCTGCGTTCACCTCACGCACCCACTGCTTGAGCTGGCGGTGGGAGGTGTGCAGAGAGGCGCCGCCGTCGACGCACAGGACCTCCGTGGCCTTCTGGAACTCCTGCTCGCTGTTATCCTCATCCTCCATATCTTCGTCGTCGTCCTCTTCATCCTTGTCGCGGCCCCGGGGAGGGCGATCACCCTGCCGCTGCTTGGCCTTGCCGCGGCGTCCTCCCCGGCCATTGAATGGCCGCTTCTTGCTTGGTTCTCCCCCGCCACCTTGGGCCTTCTCCTTGTCGCGCCTCTCGTACTCAACTTTCTGCTGCTCGACGAGGTACTCGACGCGCTTGCAGTTGGAGAGGTCGTGACCCTTGGTGCGGTGGATCTTGCAGTATTGCTTGTCGGAGCCGTCCTGCTTGTCGGCCGCCGCTACAGGGGCAGGCTCCTTGCCGGAGCCGCCAGCCTGTGTTTGCTTGGCGGGAGCCTCCTTGCCGGACTTCTCGACGGCAAGCACTTCCTTCTTGTTCTTCCTTCTGTTGTTCCGCCGCCGGCTCTTCTTTGCCGGGGCGGCGTCGTCGCTGTCGCTTCCTCCTGCGCCAGCATCCTCTCCGGGGAGTCTCCTCCCCTCTTCTGCGTGTGCGCACTTATCAGCCAGAGCGTAGAGCTCGCTGACATCCCGAATCTTGGTCATGGCCATCTCTTCACGCATGCGGCGGTTACGCACGTTCTGGTGGAACGCGCTGATAACCGCGGCAGGGTGAACGTCGGGGATGTTGTGCTGTACACGGCTGAAGCGTTGGATGTACTTGCGCAGGGATTCTCCTTCCTTCTGGGCCAGAATGTGGAGATCGCTCTCCTGGCCGTGGGGTTTGTGGCCGCCGGTGAAGGCGCCAACAAACTGGTGACAAAGGTCTGCCCAAGAAGAAATGGAACCTTCCGGCAAGTGCATAAGCCAGGAACGAACGTTCGGCTTAAGCACGAGCGGGAAGTAGTTCGCCAAAATCTTCTCGTCGCGCCCCCCGGCAGCCTGCACCGCGATGGTGTAAATGCTGAGGAATTCCGAGGGGTGCGTCTTGCCGTCGTACTTCTCCGGTACGTCGGGCTTGAAGTTCTTCATGCTGGGCCACTGGACGCGCCGCAGCTCGCGGGTGAACGCAGGGCAGCCTGCCGCGTACGGCAAGTCGCCTGGTTCACCGGGCGCGCGCGCGTCGACAGCGTTCCCAGCTCTCTGGTCTGATTGTCGCCGAGCTTCCCGGCGGCGCTCGATTGTTGTTCGAGCGTCTTCTTGTCACCGGTCGTCAAGGACTTGGCGCTGGTCCCGACGAGCCCGCGGATCCGACTACGCCGTGGAGCCGTCGTCGGCGTTGTTCCGGCGGGGCGGCGTCCTCTGCTTCTGCGGCGGGGAGTGCACGGTGGTTGCACCCCCGGCGGTCTTGTCGCCGTCGGCCTTCGTATTCTCGGCTTGCCGCGGCCGCGAGGTCGCCGGCTGCTGTGGAGAGTCGTTGTTGGCGAAGGCGATCAGGCTCTGGATGGTAGCCCTCCAGTCTTCGGCCTTGTCTGCCGCTGGAGGGAAGTCGAGGAGCAGTTGCGCCCTTGCGAGCGCTTCTGCTGGAGTGGAGGGGAGCGGGGGCGAGCGGTGCGAGGAGCGGGATATGCTCGGACTTCTAACAGTGTTAGAAGGAGCTGGGTCTCGCCCCGGCGACCGCGCCTTGCTGGTGCCCGGACGGCGGTCCGGAGCGTCCCGCGAGCCTCCGGTTTGCCCTTGTCCCAGCAAGCGGATACCACCTCCTGTGGTATGGCGCTGCTGGGTTGTCGTGTGCTGAGATGGACGCGGCGCGTCCACGGAGACCGAGGCTCGGTCGTCCGTCCTGTCCTTGGATTTGGTGGCTCCGCGAGTGTCCTCGCCGGCGACCACCCTTCCGACGGCGTCTCCCCCGCCCACCGTTGGTTCCGGTGGCGGCGGATGAGACGCAGACGGGCCTCCGACCTCCGAAGCCTTCTTCTTCGGGGCCATGGTGCTGTTGCTGATGAAGTTGCTGATGAAACTGGAGAGGTTGATGAAGAATGCGCCCGCGTGAACGCCGGATCAGATTCGCACAACCTCGACGCCCCCTACCTGGCGCGCCAAAGATGTCGGGGGAAACTGTCCGCCACGAACACCTATGGGGCCGGAGCCCCTTGCTTGTGCGGTAAGAGGGCGGAGGGAGCACGAAGAGCAGATCGTAGTGAGCACGCGGGCAGTTTACCCAGGTTCGGGCCGCGGTGGACGCGTAAAACCCTACTCCTGCTTAGTTTGTATTGAGTTGGAGAGCTCGGGAGCTTGAAGAACTAGCTACACTGAGCGTATGAGCGATCTAGGTTCCGAACCCCCTCCACGTTGCGCATGGGCCTCCTTTTATAGTGTAAGGGGTCACCGACAGGTGTCAACGTAGGAGAAAGGGTAAAAATGTAAAAGAGGTGGTAGTTGTAACAGTGCGGGAATAGTGGAGCTACAGTGCGTGAACAGTGGTCGCTACCTACTTTGACAGTGGGGGACAAGAGCATTTAATGCCCATCGCCGTCGACCCCAAAAGCGCCCGCCCTTGCGTCTCCGTTTGCCACGGCGATGGCTTTACCACCGTGGAGTGCCACCGTGTCCCCCAGGCTGCACAGCCATCCGCCACGCGTCCCTGGAAATGCCCCAGGGCGACGCGTGGGCCGATGAGCTGGAGCGCGGGCACACAGCGCAACTCTCCTGGCAAGCACCTTGCCGGGATCTTGACCTTGCCGGGCCCGGGAGCTTGCCGGGCTCTGAAGCTTGTCGCTTCCCGGATTCTGCCGGGGCGCATATAGCGCCGAGGCACGTCTTCTGTGATGGAATCTTCTAGTCTTCCTGGCAAGTTCCTCTTGCCAGGGCCTTGCGTGAGTGAGGTAACCTTGAGCCTGGAACGGCCTCCCCGGCAAGCTCCACTTGCCGGGGTCTCGATCTTCTGTCTTGTATACTTTGTTTTTGAATGGTTTTATATGGAGCAGGAAGGTCTCCGGCGAGCACGTGGAAGGCCCAGCCACGGGAAGCTGCTACCGTCCGTGCACAAGTTGGGGTACTGAGGTACCCCTACCTTAGTACACCGACACTTACTAATGGCGCACCCCGGCTGGTGCGCCATAAGTACATCTATACTAATGGCGCACCTCCCCCTGGTGCGCCATTAGTATTGTTTTTTTGTTCGAGCCCACAGGTTATCTACCACCAGAGTCCATCTACCTCAAACACCATGTACTAGACCGACTGGTCAGCACGCAGCACACCCACTGGGAGGTCCTGGGTTCGATTCCCAGGCTCCCCAAATTTTTTTAATGCATTTAGAATGCTATTTGACACTTATTTGTGTTTAAATATGTTCAAACTTGTTTAAATCATAACAGTAATATTTTTTTATAAAACAGTAATAACTTTTTTAAAAATATCATCAAATTTGTTATTTGAAAATATTTATGAATATGAAAAAATATCATCAAATTTAATATTTGAAAATATCATGAGTTCATGGGTCGGCGGCGGCGGCCGGTGGAGCGGGGGAGGGTGCGGTGGGTCGTCGGCGGCGGTGGAGTAGGGGAGGGTGCGGGGGGTC
>LR738713.1:719375210-719388758 GCA_902687465.1 Secale cereale | reverse complement strand
AGTAATAATTTTTTTAAAAATATCATCAAATTTGTTATTTGAAAATATTTATGAATATGAAAAAATATCATCAAATTTATTATTTTGAATATATCATGAGTTCATGGGTCGGCGGCGGCGGCCGGTGGAGCGGGGGAGGGTGCGGTGGGTCGTCGGCGGCGGTTGAGTAGGGGAGGGTGCGGGGGGTCGGCGGCGGCGGCCGGTGGAGCGGGGGGTGCTCGGCGGCGAGGGGGACCGGATCTGGCGAGGTGGGATAGCGATCGAGATGGAGGGGGATCGAGATCGAGTGTCCATGAAATTTAAAAACATTCAAGAGTTCAAAAAGTGCCCATGAAATACAATCGAGAAATGAAGGCTACGATTTAAATACAATCGATCTTATCTAGCTATCTGTTCAAAATCTTCTTGCCCTTCTTTTTCGCAAATGGAATTCTTCTGTGGAACGAACGTCATTTAGGTAGGGTGGTCCTGCTTCTTCTTGTGGTGTATGCTGCTACTTCATCATCGTCGTCATGTTCGATCCTCGGGTCGCCGTACTTGTCGAAGTCTTGCTCATTGGCTACTCCATCCATTCCGATGATCTTCCTTTTGCCTCTCCTCACGACTGGGCTTTGACGGGTCGGTAATGAAGAAGCATTGGTCAACTTGGGAAGCCAGTACCCATGGCTCATTTTTCGCGGTGACGTTTGCGCCCGCGGTCTTGAATTTGGCTTCGGGTATAACCATGGTGATGAAATACCGGTCTTCTTTTAGGACGCTCTTGGCCCATCTGACACGGAACATCGGGACCTTCTCTCCAGTGTAGCTCAGTTCCCAGATCTCCTCGATCCTTCCGTAGTATCTGTCCTTGTCGTTACCGGTGTAGGATTCCATCGTTACCCCGGAGTTCTGATAACCATCGCTCTTCATGTCCTTGGCCTCGGTGTAGAATGTGTAGCCGTTGATATCGTACGCCTCATAGGTCATCAGGTTGTGCTCGGCGCCCTGTGACAAGGCGAATATGAGTTGTTCTTCCGCGGAAGAATCCTCATGTAAAGGGTACGACATAAGCTTCTGCTTGAACCAACGCGTGAAACATGAGTTGTGCTGTTTGATTATATCTCCGTCCGTCCTCTCTTGGCCTCGGTCATTGTACGTCTTCTCAATAAAGGTTTTGTGCTCTACCACCCAAGGATCGACCACGTCTATGTGTTGTAGCGCGACTAGGTTTGCTCTTTCAAAGTCGGCGAGTCGACCCTCGAAGTCGACATGCATTTTGCGGCGACCCTCATGGTGACCCCATCCAGCGAGCCTACCGAGGTGCCTGTTGACGGGCAGACCAACGGGGTTCTCGATGCCTAGATAATCCATGCAGTAGGAGATGCACTCTTCGGTCAGAAAGCCCCTGGCTATGCTTCCCTCTGGACGTGACATGTTGCGAACGTATCCTTTGATGACACCATTCATCCTTTCGAACAGCATCATGCTGTGCAGGAATGTCGGCCCGAGTTGGATGATATCGTCCACGATATGGACCAGCAGATGCACCATAACATCGAAGAATGCGGGCGGGAAGTACATCTCAAGCTCGCATAGTATCACCACGATCTCTTCCTGTAGCCTTCTGAGTTGCCTCACGCCAACCGACTTCCGAGATATGACGTCGAAAAAGTTGCATAGGCCAAATAGCGTTTCACGGACGTGCGCGTCCATGATCCCACGGATTGCAACTGGAAGTATCTGCGTCATCAGCACGTGACAGTCGTGAGACTTCATCCCGCTGAACTTGAGCTTCGCTGGGTCTAGGTATCTGGTTATCTTCCCCGCGTAACCGTAAGGAAGTTTTACTCCTACAAGGCAGGTGAAAAACTGCTCGATCTCCTCCTGACTTAGAGTGAAGCACGCGGGAGGGTAGTCATTTCCGGTCTTCTTGGCTTTTTTGCCTTTGCGACGACTTTCCGTGTCCTGCTTCGCCTCATCATCATCATCATCATCATCATCATTAGCGTGAAGCTCCTGCCTGATGCCCATTGATTTCAAGTTTGCCCTTGCTTTCGGCCCATCTTTGGTCCTCTCTGGCATGTTGAGCAGGGTACCAAGCATACTCTCGCACACGTTCTTCGTGATATGCATGACATCAAGGCTGTGAGGCACACGGTGGATCTTCCAGTACGACAAGTCCCAGAAAACAGACCTCGTTTTCCATACCTTCAGCAGCGGCTCTGGCGCCTTTCGCTTCTTTCCCGGCTCTGGCGCCTTTTGCTTCTTTCCCGGCAGTGGGCAATCTTTCCAATTTTTCAACAGCTCGTCTATTTCCTCACTGCTCCTCATACGCGGGCGTCCTCGGGGTTCGGTTTCACCATCGAACAGATCCTTGCGTTTTCTCCACAGGTCATCGTCGCGAAGCCACCTTCGATGTCCCATGAACACGGTTTTCGAAGACCCGAGATCTCTATCTAGCTGGCGATACGTTGTGTCATCCATGCACCTGAAGCATCCAGAAAATCCGTGGACCACCTGCCCGCGACATATCCGTAACCGAGATAGTCGTGCACCGTCGTGAGCAGTGCGGCTCTCATAGGGAAATATTCTTTCTCTGCGGCGTCCCACGTATTGGCTGGCATTTTCCACAGCGTGTCAAGCTCCTCTTTCAGCAGCCCCAGATACAGATTGATGTCATTCCCTGGTTGTTTCGGTCCTTCAATTAGCATACTCATGTGAATGTACTTCCTCTTCATGCACAACCAGGGGGAAGGTTGTACATCCACACAAACACAGGCCAGGTGCTATGTGTGCTTCTCTGGTTGCCAAACGGATTGACTCCATCGGTGCTCGCGCCCAGCACGATGTTCCTTGGATCGTTCCCACATTCTAGGTCTTTGAAGTTCAACGCTTGCCACTGGCTCGCATCCTTAGGGTGACTCAGCATCTTGTCTTTTTATCTATCTACGGATCATTTGCGTCAGCTTCTCGCTTCTTCTCCTCCCTATCCGCGTGCCAACGCATGAGCTTTACTACCTTAGGGTCCGTGAAATACCACTGCAGACGAGGAGTGATCGGAAAGTACCACACCACTTTTCGAGGAGCTTTCTTCCTCTTCTTGTATCGAGTGACGCCGCACACCGGACATATGGTAGACTCCGCGTGCTCGTCCCGATAAATGATGCAATTGTTCATGCACACATGGTATTTCACGTGCGGTAAATCCACAGGACACACAATTTTCTTCGCCTCCTCGAAACTGGTCGGGCACTTGTTCCCCTTGGGAAGACGTTCGTGCCAGAATGACATGTTCTCGTCGAAGCATGCGTCGGTCATTTTGTGTTTTACCTTCATCTCCAGAGCCATGAGCGTTACTTTCAGGCGGGTATCCTCGGGCCTGCATCCTTCATACAATGGAGTAAACGCGTCTAACTCCACTTGATCCATCTTGGCTTTCTCTCGGGCGGCAACTCTTGTGTTATCCGTCTGCTTGAGAAGCAGCTCTTGAATATGAGGGTCCTGCACCCAGCCCATCGATGGTCCAGCGTCGTCTGCTCCGCCGGCATCATCATCTTCATGATCATTCCCGTCGTCTGCTCCGGCATCTTCCTCATCATCATGTCCTGCATCTTCTACACGATGACTGTGTATAGCATCACCGTCGTGATCATCTCTTGGGGATTCTTCGTCTTCTCGCCTGCCCGAGCCGCGGTGGGTGTCTTGTTGCCCTTCCTCATTTCTTGCCGGGCCCCCATGGACGACTTCGTAGTCATCTTCATCACCTTGCCACCGATAGCCATCCATGAAAGCACGCAAGAGCAGGTGGTCCCGCACCTGCCCGGAATCCGGGTCCGCAATAAGGCTCTTCAGCTTGCATCTTCGACACGGACATCTTATCTCCGCCTCGTTCTTTTGAAGCATCTCGGCCTTCGCGGAGCTCAAAAACCTATTCACGATGCCTTCGGTCATCGTGCGGACCATGGTCGCCTGCGGGGTAGAGCAAAACGATATTTTAGAACCAAGAAAAAAATTGGTATGACTTTCCCTAAAAATAGTACCAAAAAGAATGCTTAATGCCAAAATTCTCACCGAAACAGAAATGAATCAACATTCCGGCAAAATATTGGCAACTATCGCATTTCAAATACCGGTACACCTCCAAACACAAACACATATGCAACACCACAAACATATGCAACACCACGAACATACATAGATCTAGCTAGGCCATAAAAAGTGCATGTGCACATTGTTGTAGGGAGAACAACATAAATATAGCTCCCCCCTTACTTACCTATCAAAACAAGGTAATTTAACCACTTAATTTGAATGAATCTATGGTGGAAATGAGGTGACAAAGAGGAGGCACCCGAGACAAGCTTTGGAGGAGGAGGTGGAGAGAATGAAGTGGGGAGAAAGTGAGTGGGTAGGAGTGGCTGTCCAAAATATCTTGTTGGTGCCCACTTACTAATGGCGCACCACCTCAATATGCGCCATTAGTAACCCAGGTTACTAATGGCGCACCATCAGGTGGTGCGCCATTAGTAGTTTTGCAAAAAAAAACATACTAATGGCGCACTGTGCCAAAGTGCGCCATTACTAGTTTAAACTAATAATGGCGCACTGTGGAATAGTGCGCCATTAGTAGCTTTGCAAAAAAAGAATAAAAAATATAATAAAAAACAACAGTAGTGGCGCACTCTGTGGCTGGTGCGCCATTACTAGTTACAACTAGTAATGGCGCACTGTGTCTGGATGCACCATTAGTATGTTTGGAAAAGGAAAAAAATTTGATACTAATGGCGCACCGTGAGCCAGGTGCGCCATTAGTGTATTCAACTCTAATGGCGTACCAGAAGGTGGTGCACCATTAGTATGTACTAATGGTGCACCGCATGTCTGGTGCGCCATTAGTGTCAATCCCATCTATAGCCCTTTTTCTAGTAGTGAACCCATGGTCTTCGTGAGAGTTCTTTGTGGGGATAGGTTGCGGTGTGCAAGTTCAAGTGATGCATCACGAGAAGATCAAGTGCTTGAAGCGTGCCGTCCATTGTGGTGACAATGGACTTGTGAAGATATGCCAAAGAGTGGCTCACCCATAGTGGAGTATGGGGGAGCAATCTACTAGTCTTCACCGAGCCAACGCAATCAAGAAAGGTGGTCCAACTTGAGGAAGTCAAGATCGTCTACATCTAGCTCAAGTGGACTTTGTGCAAGGCAAAGGTTTGCCCTTGATAGGTTCTCTATTTTACCGGTCTCATGGTGGTAGTTTGGAGACCGGGTTATAGGATCGATTGCTGTACTATCAAGGGGGGCTCTCAATGAGTAGCTTGATCGTATCGTTCGTAGAGAGTTCAAACCATTGCATGCTTGCATCATCTTTATTGGTTCTTGCTTGGTTCTTCTCCTTGTGAGATTGGGAGCTGATGGTCATTTTCATGACAAGCTCGGGTTCATCAAAAACAGAGTTCACATGCATCTACTACGATGTTTTTGATGTTGGGGTTTTGTCGGTTCTCTTTGTGAGTCTTAGAGCTTTTGGTCATCTTGATGACAAGCTCGAGTTCATCGAAAACGGAGTTCACATGCATCTTCTATGATGTTTTTGATGTTGGAGGTTATGCCGGTTCTTCTCTGATGGAGTGTTCACTCCTCTATATCTTAGGCATACCTCCCTGCCTCTATGCTGTTTCAATGCTTCACGCCTTCCCCTATCCAACAAGCTTGAGTTTGCTCAATTCGGAGCTCATTTGCAGAAGTTATGTCAGTTTTGGTTTTAATGCATCCCTCTGTGTCTTTAGCTGCGATATGAAGGCGGCCAAGTGCTAAAGCCTCAGTGGTGTGCGGTAGTACCGCTCAAGGGAGCAGTAGTACAGCAGGAGCTAAGCGGTAGTACCGCTCCTAGTGAGCAGTAGTACCGCTGCCCCCAGCCCTGACGCAAACGCGTGCGGTAGTAGGCGCGGATGTAATTTTTTACATCCGCCCTCATGCGGTAGTACCGCGACTCCTGTCTGGTACTACCGTGTCGGACTTTCGTCAGCTCCAATCTCAGCGGAAGTAGGCGCGGATGTAATTTATTACTTCCGCGCATTTCCAGTACTAGTTGATGCCTGCCTTACGGCAGTACCGTAAGGGAGTGCGGTAGTACTGCTCCGGCGGTTCTACCGTTCATTGCCCTGTGCAACGGGCCCTCATCTGGTCACTGCCACATGAGCGGTAGTATCGCACCGCCTTGCGGTAGTACCGCAAGTTTGGTGCGGTAGTACCGCGCCGCGTGGGCTATGAGAGGGGATAATGGTTGGATTCTTTCCCCTCCTATAAAAGGGGGTCTTCTTCCCCAATGAACCCAATCCTTTGAGCTCGGGTTCTTCCCCCATTGTTGACCTTCTTTGAGCTTGCTATCTCTCAATCCCTCCATGGATTCTTGCTAGTTTTGGGGGGAAAAGAGAGAGGAGATCTAGATCCACATTTCCACGAATCACTTTCTCCTCTAGGTGAGGGAAACCCCTTGGATCTAGATCTTGGAGTTCTTGGTGTTCTCCTTCTTGTTCTTCCTCTCATTTCCTCCCTAGCATTCGTTGCTTTGGTGGGATTTGGGAGAGAAGGACTTGGGCACTTCGTGTGCCCTTGCCATTGCATTTGGTGCATCGGTTTGAGTTCTCCACAGTGATACGTGGAAGTTACAAGTTGAGAAGCTTATTACTCTTGGGTGCTTGGTACCCTTGAGCTTGTTCCTCTTGGGTGCTTGGGCGCCCTAGACGGTTGTGGTCACCTCGAAGCCATATTCCATTGTGGTGAAGCTTCATGGTGTAGTTGGGGAGATAGCCCCAACCTTGTGGTGTTCGGAGCTCAATCATTGTGGTGTAAAGCTCCGGGCAAGCGTCGGGGTCTCCAATTAGGTTGTGGAGATCGCCCTGAGAAATTTGTACGGGTTCAATGACCGCCCCCAAGGGTTGCCATTTGTACGGGTTCGGTGACCACCCTCAAGGGTCCCTTAGTGGATTCACGACATCTTGCATTGTGCAAGGGCGTGAGGAGATTACAGTGGCCCTAGTGGCTTCTTGGGGAGCATTGTGCCTCCACGCCGCTCCAAAACAGAGATTAGCATCCGCGAGGGTGTGAACTTCGGGATACATCGTCGTCTCCACGTGCCTCGGTTATCTCTTACCCGAGCCCTTTACTTATGCACTTTACTTTGTGATAGCCATATTGTTTCTTGTCATATATCTTGCTATCACCTAGTTGTTTGTCTTGCTTAGCATAAGTTGTTGGTGCACATAGGTGAGCCTAGTCGTTGTAGGTTTTGTGCTTGAAAAATTAACCGCTAGGTTTGTTCCGCATTTGTTCGAGCATAAACCGTAATTATTTTAAAGCGCCTATTCACCCCCCTCTAGGCGACATCCACGATCTTTCACACGTTATGTCACAACACTTATTCCTTTTCTATTTTATTTTACAAGGTTTACATGAAGAGGGAGAATGCGGGCAGCTAGGATTCAGGGCTGGAAAAGGAGCAAACATTGGAAACTTATCCTGCACAACTCAAAAAGCTCCGAATCTCCACGAAACACCGTTTCAAAAAGTATAAAAAATATCTGGCGAAAGAGATTCACCAGGGGGCCACCACCTGTCCACGAGGGTGGGGGGCGCCCCCCCTCTAGGTGCGCCCCCTGCCTCGTGGGCCACCCGGTGACCCCCCGATGCCCATTTTCTACTATATGAGGTGTTTTGACCTGGAAAAAAAATGAGATGGAGCCTTTCGGGACCAGACGCAGCCGTCTCGAGGTGGAACCTTGGCGGAACCAATCTAGGGCTCCGACAGAGCTGTTCTGCCGGGCATACTTCCCTCCGGGAAGGGGAAATCGTCACCGCCATCATCACCAACAACTCTCCCATCTTGGGGAGGGTTATCTTCATCAACATCTTCACCAGCACCATCTCCTCTCAAACCCTAGTTCATCTCTGGTATCCAATCTTTGTACCCAAACCTCAGATTGGTACCCGTGGGTTGCTAGTAGTGTTGATTACTGCTTGTAGTTGATGCTAGTTGGTTTACTTGGTGGAAGATCATATATTCAGATCCATTATGCATATTAATACCCCTCTGATCATGAACAATATTATGTCTTGTGAGTAGTTACTTTTGTTCATGAGGACATGGGAGAAGTCTTGCTATAAGTAGTCATGTGAATTTGGTATTCGTTCGATATTTTGATGAGATGTATGTTGTATCTCCTCTAGTGGTGTCATGTGAACGTCGACTAGATGACACTTCACCATTGTTTGGGCCTAGAGGAAGGCATTGGGAAGTAATAAGTAGATGATGGGTTGCTAGAGTGGCAGAAGCTTAAACCCTAGTTTATGCGTTGCTTCGTAAGGGGCTGATTTGGATCCACTTGTTTCATGCTATGGTTAGCTTTACCTTAATACTTCTTTTGTAGTTGCAGATGCTTGCATTAGAGGTTAATCATAAGTGGGATGCTTATCCAAGTAAGGGCAGCACCCAAGCACTGGTCCACCCACATACCAAATTATCAAAGTAACGAACGGGAGTGAGATGATCGTGATGAAAACTAGCTTGACGATAATTCCCATGTGTCCTCGGGAGCGTTTTCCTTCATATAAGAGTTTGTCCAGGCTTGTCCTTTGCTACAAAAAGGATTGGGCCATCTTGCTGCACCTTATTTACTTTTACTATTTGTCACTTGCTACCAATTACCTTATCACAAAACTATCTGTTACCGATAATTTCAGTGCTTGCAGAAAATACCTTACTGAAAACTGCCTATCATTTCCTTTTGCTCCTCATTGGGTTCGACACTCTTACTTATCGAAAGGACTATGATAGATCCCCTACACTTGTGGGTCATCACTACACAGAGGCTAAATTTCATGTTTTGACTTTTTCCAAAACTTGTTTGAGATATGACCTTGCTTTGTAAAAATTTCGAGATCCGACCCTTTTCTTACCACCAATTCCCTGGCGGTAGGGTATAACAGCCTACCTCCAGGGGCCCTGACGGTAGGGTATAACAACCTACCTCCAAGGCCCCTGGTATTAGGGTTGTATTTTTTTCTAAGTATGAAACACAATGCATGCTTGCACCTACCGCCGGGCACCTTGGCGGTAGGGGTGTTTCCTACCGCCAGGGGCCTTGGAGGTAGGTTGTTATACCCTACCGCCAGGGGCCTTGGCGGTAAGAAAGGGTCAGATCCCAAAATTTTTGCAAAGCATGGTCAGATCTTGAACAAGTTTCACAAAAGGGTCAAAACAAGAAATTTTGCCGCACACAGACGAGTACCCTCAACCCCATCCATTGATTTTGACCTCCTCGTCCTCTTCGCCCTCGCCACCACCACCCTGCTTTTCTCCTCTTTGTCACCCCAACGCGCCACCCAACCGCCATGCTGGAGTTGTTTTCACTTCTTGCCACCAACGGTGTAGCTCGCGGCCCACACCCTAGACCCCTTTCTACAAGGGTGGTCGTCGCCCTCGACACACCACCACCATCGCCATGTCGGAGGACATTGAGTTCGATGACCTTGCTCTCGGAACCGACTAGAATGGGGGTCTTCACCGACCGAGACTCGTCAACGCCCGGGACCGTCGCCGCCCACAAGGTTTCGGTCATTTGCCTGCCCTATTTGTGAGGTACAAATTCATCACTCTGCATAGAGTTTTTTTTACAATAACATCATCTATTCATCATCATCGATGATGAGAGTGATGTTTATATTGCTATATTCGAGGCAGTGGCCATCGTCAGGGGATTGATAGATGGTCATGCGCCTGCACTGGATCATAACAAATAATGGGCCCATGTCCTACTCTTTAATGATTACTTTTGTCGAACAAACCCACTATTCCCTGCCAATCTTTTTTGGCACCGCTTCCGGATGTTGAGATCATTGTTCAACCGTATTCGGGTGGGAGTGGTGGGTTATGATGATTACTTTAAATGCAAACCAGATGCCCTTAAGATTGGCTTCTCCTCTTATCAGAAATGCACTGCGACTATTCGGATGCTTACATATGGAGTTCCCAGTGATCTTGTTGATGAGTATGTATGCGTGAGCGGGTCCACATGTCTTGAGTCAATGTACAAGTTTTGCAAATATGTGGTTCAACTATTTGGCCCAAAATACTTGAGAGAATCAAACGTTGCAGATACAGACTGGTTATTATCAATCGGTGCTTCAAGAGCCTTTTCGGGGATGTTCGGAAGTATAGATTGTATGCATTATAAGTGGAAGAACGGTTCATTTGCATGGCATGGGCAATATAAGTGACATGTTAATGGTTGCACGGTCATACTTGAAGCTCTGGCATCACAATATCTCTCGATTTGGCACTCTTTTTTCAGCATGACATGTTCTCACAATCACAATGACCAACGTGCTTTGGCGTTCTTTGGTGTTCTCGAGGCTTTTGAAAGGAAAATTTCCAGAGGTGAACCATGAGATCAATGGCCACCCATACAAGTATACAGCAAAGGATACTACCCAGCCGATGGTATCTATCATGTGTGGTCTACATATGTAAAGACAGCCTCGGATCCCGAAGGAGAGAAGAGGGTTAGTGTTGGGGAATATCTCTGCCTTAGTGGTTTTGGTGATTGATGGCAATGTTATTCGCGGACTAATCATGCGCATTGAGCATTTAGATGTTCTATCATATGGCACGAGACGATTTACCCCCCTCGATGGTTTAGAGTGAAGATGGTTTATTTTTGGTGTTTCTTTTTGGTGGAATTGAGTCGTAAGAAAACTGTACCATTAAGAGGGGGTCCGCATTGAAGAGGTTTGGGTCGAATCAACATGTACACTTCCCTATGCAGCCACTAAACTTTCCCACTTCAATGGAGTTCCATATTTTTTTGTTGGTGGTTTGAAGCACCCAAGCGGTAGTATCGCGCTGGGAGCGGCAGTACCGCTTTAGCTGTACTGCCGCATTTCAGTGTTGCGTTCACTACCGCTTGTTTTGGTGTTTTGTGTTGAAAATCGCTTTGGCGGTAGTAGGGTCATAGTGGAGAGCGATTGTACTGCTCGTGCGACACTACGACTCGCACTTCTACCCCACTACCGCACTTCTCGTTGTAGCCCTAGGGATTTAATGTCGGGATCTATGGCAGGATGCATCGACTGCAAATTAAAATTTCCTACCCACAGAACATCCAGGAACATGCTAACAGAGAAGGTTCACAGGTTATTATCACTCGACGTGCAGTGTCGTGCAGCGGAAGTAGAGTTGGGGAAGCAAATCTCCAGAGTCGTCTCTGTTGGGAATGTTGCATCGAAAACAAAAAAATCTACGCACACGCAAGATCTATCCATGGAGAAGCATAGCTACGGGAGGGAGAGAGCATCTTCATAGCCTTGAAGATCGCTAAGTGGAAGCATTTTTCAACGCGGTATATGTAGCCATACACCTTCACGATCCATCCCGATCAAGTACCGAACGTATTGCACCTCCGCGTTCAGCACACGTTTAGCTCGATGACGTCATCGCCTTCTTAATCCAGCAAGATAGGCGAAGTAGTAGATGAGTTCCGGCAACACGATGACGTGGTGACGATGGTGATGAATCTATCCGCAGGGCTTCGCCAAGCGCATCCGATGTGGACAGAGGAGGAACTAGAACTAGAGGGAGACGGGGCACCGCACACGGCTTGGGGATCGTGGTGTGTGTTGCCCCTCTCCTCCCCAGATATATATAGGTGGAGGGGAAGAGGAGGCAGCCCTAGGCGCGCCCCTCCGTTTCCTTCCCTTAGGCGTGGAGGAAAAGGGTAGGAGGGGCCGACGGCTGCCCTACCTCACGCGCCTCCCCCCTTCCATGTATGGAGCATGGGGGAGGAAAGGGGGGCCAGCTGCCCTAGGGCGCCCCTCCTTCCTTCTAGCACGCAGGGTAGGGGAGGTGGAGCGCGCCCAACCCCCTTGTGGGTTGGTGCGCCTCCCTCCTTAGCCCATGAGGCCCACCAAGTAGGTATAACCTAATGGTAGCCTTCCGGAACCCCTTCCAGCACTCCGATGCATTCCAAAACCTGGATACCTTCATCCCATATATCAGTCTTTACCTCCGGACCATTTTGGAGCTCCTCGTCTTGTCTGTGATCTCATCCGGGACTCCAAAAAACATTTGGTCACCAACTCACTTAACTCGTATAATATTATATCATCAACGAACGTTAAGCGTGCGGACCCTACATGATCGAGACTACTCTCGGGTCAATAAGCAATAGTGGGACCTGGATTCCCATACTGGTTCCTACATATTCTACGAAGATCTTTATCGATTGAACCTTTATGACAACATACGTAGTTCCCTTTGTATGTCGGTATGTTACTTGCCTAAGATTCGATCGTCGGTATCTCCATACCTAGTTCAATCTCGTCACTGACAAGTCTCTTTACACATTCCGTAATACATTGATACGTCCATTTTGCATCATGCTTTTATATCAACATTTATTGCATTATGGGCTCTTATTACACATTATGGCACAATACTTATGCCTTTTCTCTCTTATTCTACAAGGTTTATATGAAGAGGGAGAATGTCGGCAGCTGGAATTCTGGACTGCAAAAGGAGCAAATCTGAGAGACCTATTCTGCAAAACTCCAAAAGTCCTGAAACTTCACGAAGAATATTTTTGGAATATATTTAAAAAATATTGGGCGAAGAAAGCACCAGAGGGGGCCACCTGCCATCCACAAAGGTGGGGGGCGCGCCCTACCCCTGGGCGCGCCCCCTGCCTTGTGGACAGCCTGGCAGGCCCCCGAAGCCCATATTCTGCTATATCACGTGTTTTGTCATGGAAAAAATCATAAGGAGGTTTTCGGGATGAAGCGCTGCCGTCTCGAGCGGAACCTGGGCGAAACCAATCTAGGGCTCCGGAAGGGCTGTTCTGCCGGGGACACTTCCCTGTGGAAGGGGGGAATAGAAGCCATCATCATCACCAATGATCCTCTCATCGGGAGGGGGTCAATCTCCATCAACATCTTCACAAGCACCATCTCCTCTCAAACCCTAGTTCATCTCTTGTATCTGATCTTTGTCTCAAAACCTCAGATTGGTACATGCACTACAAAAAAAAAGACACATCTGTGACATTTTGGTCTGAACTAAACTTTTTTCTGTCATACTTATGACACTTCTATGACAATAATTGTGACAAAACATGGTATCATCATGTGTGGTGGGGTCCTAATTCTATGACAAAAAATCATGACAGAAAATGGGCTTTTCGTGGGCCGGAGACGTAGCTGCATGACATTCTTTGGGCCCTCCATGATGGAAAAAACCGTGGTAGAAGCGAGGGCGAGGAAAATATTGGGGTGTTCCCAATTACGGTGGATGGTCGGGGCCGAGGGATGCACATTTCTCTCGTACACGCACAAGCGTGGGTGCAAGGCGTTGGGCTCTAACTGAACCCGAGCGATTGCACTGTAGACTACGCGTTACTGAACCCGAGCGATCGATCGATGGCTGTTAACTAAACCTGATCGAGCGATTCCTTCGCTACTGCTGCTAACTGAAGTCGATTGATGCTGCCTCTACATGAACAGTGAGCGTTACTGGGGGGGGGG
>LR738713.1:719315049-719373161 GCA_902687465.1 Secale cereale | reverse complement strand
AAAATATGGTGGCCCGTCCGGTGGGTCCCAGCAGTCAGGGGGGAAATGGTTTTTTCGCCAAATACGGTGGCCCGTCTGGTGGGTCCCTGCTGTCAGGTGGAGGAATAATTATTTTCTGCGTAATAAGGAGGCACTTCCTTGTGGCTGCCGTGGACCCAGCTGTCAGCCTCTCCATGTACAGGTCTCTTCCGATGGAAGTCGTTCCTTGACCACGTTGACCACGCCGCACCGAGAGCACCAGGGCGGTGGACGACGGTGAGGCCTTGGAAGGGGACGACGCGGAGCCGGGGAAGACGCGGCAGTGGATGCCCACGCGTAGAGGAGTATGAGGGTTCACTGGTTTGCTGCGGTGTGAGGCTGCTGTCGCCGCAGAATAACAGGGGGTGTGGGTGAGTAGAGGGATGGCCTGGCCAGTGGTGGGAGTAGTAGTGGGCGGTGAGGCCTCCGCCGCATCGCAGCTAGCCACGGGAGGCAGGAGCACGAGGCACGACCGGCGCTGGTTTGGGCGGCTAGAGCAAGAAGACCAGAGGTTGAAGAAGCACTACGGCCGTTGGATGGACATCGTACGGTCACTAGAGCTAGAATCGTGCATATTGACTAAGTTGACAAAGCCCTCCGTCCCCGTCAACTTAGTAGGCCCACAAGTCAGCCCGCCACTATACTGGGTCCCAGGTAGCAGGGGAGTATTCATTTTTTTGTGCGTAACAAGGAGGCACTTCCTTGCGTGCGAACATGTACCTGGTGGGTCCGAGCTGTCAGCGGCGGTAAAGTTTTTTCGCGAAATACAGAGGCCCTTTCGATGGGTCCCAGATGTCAGGTCGAGGAATCATTATTTCGCGCGTAATAAGGAGGCATTTCCTTGCGTGCGGCCGTGGACCCAGCTGTCAGCCTCTCCACGTACAGTCCACTTCAGATGCATGTCAGTCGTTGACCACGTTGACCAGGCCGCGCCGAGAGCACCAGGGTGGTGGACGACGACGAGGCCTAGGAAGGGAACGACATGGAGGTAGGGAAGACTCGGCAGTTGTTTCCCACGCGGAGGGGAGTACGACTGTACGAGGGTCCATTGGTTCGTCTGCCATCGCCGGAGAATAACAGTAGGTGTGGGTGAGTAGAGGGATGGCTAGGCCAGCGATGGGAGTACGGTGGGGCGGTGAGGCCGGTGCGACAGCACAGCGGACGCGGGGAGGAGGGAGCAGGCAGTCCCGCTGGCGCTTGTTTGAGCGGCTAGAGCAGGAAGAACAGAGATTGAAGAAGCACGACGGCCGTTGGATGGACATCCAACAATCACTGCTTGTTCGTCAACCTTTTTTTAGGGAAGCCTCAAATCTATGGAAAACATCATACAACCCATCTGCCATTATTTCTAATAATTTACAGCCCATTTGCTAATTCTTAAGATTTTTTTGGAGTCCATATTCTTTTTTTAGCATTACAACCCATATTGTGGCCACGGTTAAAAAATTATACGAAATTTTGCATATTTCAGTGCGGTCCGAACTGTTTTTAATCCTGAAATTTCGAGTCACATTCAAACTGATTTTAAAAATAAATGTATATCAATATAAAATCCAACAAATTGTTCACGCATAAAAATCAATGCAATTTAAAATCTCGAAATGAAAAAAAGAAATTTGAAATTAATTGCCGGTTTGATGTGTTTTAAAAATGTACAACCCATTTCTCAATACCGATAGGCCATTTTCTCGGCCAGCCGAATGAAGCTCTCCTCGTCTTGAAAGATTTGCAGCCCAACAGTGACAATGCGACTTACTTGGCAAATCACAAAAAAACTGGGCCGTGGCTGTGGACCCAGCTGTCAGCCTCTCCACGTACAGTACTCTTCCGATGGAAGTCGATCGTTGACCACATTGCCACGCTGCGCCGAGAGCACCAAGGCAGTTAACGACGGCGAGGCCTAGGAAGGGGACGATGCAAAGCCGGGGAAGACGCAGCAGTGGATGCCCACGCGGAGAGGAGTACGAGGGTTCACTGGTTCGGCTGCGGTGTGAGGCGGCCGTCGCCGCAGAATAACAGGGGGTGTGGGTGAGTGGAGGGATGGCCTGGCCAGCGGTGGGAGTAGTATGGGGGCGGTGAGGCCTCCGCGGCAGTACAGCCGGCCACGGGAGGCAGGAGTAGGCGGCACGACCGGCGCTGCTTTGGGCGGCTGGAGCAAGAAGACCAGAGGTTGAAGAAGCACTGAGGCCGTTGGATGGACATCGTACGATCACTGGAGCTAGAATCGTTCATATTGACTAAGTTGACAAAGCCCTCTGTCCCCGTCAACTTAGTAGGCCCACAAGTCAGCCTCCCACCATGGTGGGTCCCAGCTGGTAGGGGGGTATTCATTTTTTTATGCGCAATAAGGAGGCACTTCCTTGCGTGCGAAGATATAGTTGGTGGGTCCAACTTGTTAGCGGAGGGAACGTTTTTTTTTGCGAAATACAGAGGCCCTTCCGGCGGGTCCCAGATGTTAGGTGGAGGAATCATTATTTTGCGCGTAACAAGGAGGCATTTCCTTGTGTGCGGCCATGGACCCAGCTGTCAACCTCTCCACGTACAGTCCACTTATGATGGATGTCGTTCGTTGACCACGTTGACCACGCCGCACCGAGAGCACCAGGGCGGTGGAAGCCGGCGAGGCCTACGAAGGGAACGACACAGGGCCGGGGAAGACACGGCAGTGGCTGCCCACGCGGTGGAGAGTATGAGGGTTGACTGGTTTGGCTGCCGTCGCCGGAAAATAACAAGAGGTGTGGGTGAGTAGAGGCATAGACAGGCCAGGGATGCGAGTATATGATGGGGCCGTGATGCCTACCCGGCAGCACAGCCATCCACGGGTGGCGGGAGCAGGCGGTTCCGACGGCGCTGTATTGGGCGGCTGGGGCAGGAAGATCAGAGACTGAAGAAGCACGATTGCCGTTAGATTGATATCTAACGGTCTGACGCTGGTAGAGTCGATTGTTGTCTAAGTTTCTTTTTTGATAAACCTTGTGTACGGATGAACTTAGTAGGCCCACAAGTTAGCCTCCAAATCTGTGGCACACAACGTAGAGCCCATTTGCTATTTTTTAATAATTTGCAGCCCATTTGCTAATTCTTAAGTAATTTATTACAGCTCATTTTCTGGCGAGGACCACGGCCAAAAAGTTCAACCTTATTTTGCATATTTCGGTGGAGTCCAAACTTTTGTAATCCCGAAATGATAAACATTTTTTAAGAACTTATTGATTTGCCAAAAAAATCGTTTTGTTTTTGTAAGCTAATAAGATGTGGGACAATTGAGTTGGTTTAAGGGAAAACCAGTGGTAAAAAAATCAGCGCTGGGAGGGAAAACAACAACAAAAATAAGGTTGTAAATATGAAAAGTGAATTTTATGTATTTTCAATATAATGATACGTGTATATGAACTAGTAAAACTATAGGTAGAGATTAGAAAACGGATGTAGGACATGCGTTTCAAGAGGAAAATAGAACTGGGCTGTGTGTTTGATTCAGTAAAAAAAGTGCCTGCGGATGTTGTAAGACAAAATATAAATAACGTTGGCGGGCCAGAGGCCAGTAGATACCTGCTGGATCTTTGTGCCCCGTTGTCGTCATGGGCTGGGCCTGTTAAAAACAAAACCAAGCCTGGGCAGTCTACAGCCCAGCTGAAACTTGCTCGACCTGAAAAAACTATATACGTGCTCAATAAACGAGATAATTCTGCAAGTACAGACTGATAACTGGGATGCAACAAAGATATTATTTTTTTCATCGTGATAATAAGAGCATGCACTTGTTTCGGAGAACTGGGAATTCAAATGGCAGATGCTTATGCTACCCATCAAATAAAAATCTGGTGCCTGAAAATTCTTTTTGAAACAAATGATTCAACTTTATATCCACGTCGACCCTCGGCATGATGGTTGGAAGCAAATGCCAAGTTCATACCAAAATATCGTTAACAACAATACCAACTTGCGAATGACAAGGTAGTACAAGTACTAATACCAAACTAACTTATAATCTTTTTACTCCTGGCCCTAGTGTTCGTCTGGTAGAAAATCTTATAGAGGACCAGCTCCCGCTCCTTCTCTTGCTCCAGGTCCCCGAGGTGGCACTGGTGCATCACCCAGTTGGTCCTCTGCTGGTCGAAGTTCTTGTTGGTGTGCAGTACCAGAACCTTTTTGCTGCCCGTGTGCCGGCCGTTGACCATCACCGGCAAGGTATTGCCGGTGTTGTGCCACATCGCGTGCATGCCGCACTCCGACTGTATCTTGCCATGCGTCCACGTGCCCCTTTTGAATGCCCTGGAATTGCGCTGGAAGAAATGCTTGCTTAGGCCACTCAGTGTGATACATGCAGTATTGTCAAATACAGGTTTTAGTGTACGTAGTTGGCATTTTCATAACATCTTTGGCATGTTGCAGTCACTTGTTTCACTTTTTATTAACTATCAAATTGTAATTGCTTCACCAGGTCTGCGTCTAAAAAGAAAAATTGAGCTATAAACAAAGGAATATGTTTGTGCAAGTAAACGGTCAATCGATGTCTTACCTCGAAGTTTCTCAGGATGGGTGTAGCATATGCCGTGCTCGCTGTCGATGGTTGGTATGAACAAATCGATGAGAGGGTGAGATCTCGCACTGTCAGCACTCACTTTGGCCTCAAGGTGCTCGATCAGCTCCTGATCCGTGGGATCGAACTTGACGCCAGCCGGCAGCACTGGCCAATCCTTCTTCGACTTGCATGGGTTAATTCTAGTTATATGGTACTCAATGTATGATCAATCGACTGTTTTAAGTGAATGATGAAAGATTTCGACAGATAAGTGGTACTCCAAATCTGAAGTATAGAATACCCAAACACGCTGCCGGGATTCTTGTGTCACCTCACGCACAGCGTGTTGTCACGTCAATTCAATGTGTGGACATGATGAATAATTTGACCGACGTATACTAGTACTGCTACTGTACTACTTACTAGTCATATTTTGTGTCACATTTTAACCATAGGTTTAACTAACAAGTACGCACTTGAAGCCTAAGTGATATATATATACATATATATACAGCACAGCTTCAAACTAACAACAATACATAATATCCAACAAAAGAGGGTCGTGCTATAGTTGAAATTTTGCTAGTAGGCCTTTGGCCTCATATTTCCAACAGCTACAGCAGCAGAATACATGGCTCAGTCTACATATCAGTACGAATCAAATTGTGCATATTTGCTGTTGGCATGAACCACATCGCCGCATGTCGGGTTTGCAAAAGCCATCCATCGCATGGAAGCTTGATGCCTTTCATACACTGAAGATTATCTGGCAACAAGCTGTGTCGACAAATCTCTAGATATGGTGATTCATGAAACCCATGGTATGATGTGTAAGCACAGCCCCCCTGGCGAATGGAAGTTGCATAGCACGGTAATCATCGCCGGTGATATGATCGATGATTGGTTGGATGATCGGATAATTGAGCCCGAGGAACATGGAGTGGTTGCCGAGGTTGTAAACCCACCTCCAGTCGAATACGCCTGGCCCAACGGAGCTGGGATCTTTCTCGAACACGAAGCATCCATAGCCAGCAATGTCACGAACGCCCTAGGCATTGGACTGCATGCTGTTTGATGAAATGGTTTGGTCAATTTGGTACGTGCAAATGAACATCAAATGACCACCGTCGGCTGAACGAGCGATAAACCACCACCCATCGGCTGGTATGATTCCAGGTCCTCGAATATGAAGGCCAGCGCATTTGCGTCTACTGCAACAATTCAAATTGGAGATCAAAAGGACAAAAATAAACAATCATGTTCAGAGTATGTGTGGAATTGAGATTATTATAACAATGACACATATCATAGACAGAGAATTGCAATGTCGTGGTCATAATCATACCCGAAGTTTAAAAAAATAATAAGCCAATGGCTTTCATATTCTAGCAATATATCATGGTTCAAACATCATGTAACAAGGAGAGGAAAACAGATATGACAGGGCCTACTCATATTCTACCATAGCACTTACTACAGTTATCATATCAACTCTAAGCAATAACATGCGTTGTTATAAAAATCCTGGAAATGAGAGTAACATATAGCAATCATGAGGTTATACTCATAATATCTATTCTAACAATCATTAGATACCAATTGTTCTCATATCAACTCTAACAATAACATGCGTGGTCATAAAAATCTAGGAAATGAGAGGAACATATAGCAATGATGTGGTTATAGAAATACTATATATTCTATATTTGTAACAATGAACAGGCAGTCGTATTCTTAAGGTAAAGATGAGATGAGATAGAACAATTACACGATGATAGATTCCACCAGTATAGGCAGCCAATCTGTGCGTCGACCGCATAAACGATGCCATCGTGCACTATAGCATCAGACATAAGTGTTAGGTAAAGAGGATCGACGATGAGCCATAACCATGTATGGCGACCGGATTCCAGATAGACTAATCCCATGTTGAACACGACAATGAGCTTGTAATCCATGTAGTCTTCTGATGGTGTGGGCATGTCACATCCCTAGTTAGCACTTGCTTTAGTACCTAGCTAGAGTGTGCATCATGTCTTTTTCAAAGAAACTTGAAATGGGATTAACAGAAACCCCAGCACCCCTCTCCTAACAACTAGGGTTTGATAAAATATTTTTCAATGTACCCAAAATGCCCTTCAAAAATGTTCATCATTTCTGCCTTGGTCTTAAACCTCTGCCAAAAATGGTGCACAATTTTCTAGGACACTCAAGGGCTTTGGATTAAATCATATGGTATTTGAATTTGGGCATTTAAATACTTAAAATATTTTAGATGCTCAAATAATCATGAACCATAATGTTTCCTACTGTTCATATTATATACAGTGGGCATGACAAGTTTCATGAGTTATAAAAATGTTTAGGCATTTTTATTAATTGAACAAAGTTACAAAAGAAATAAAACAATAAGAAAAAAATAGGAAGAACACTTACCTGAGCCCACTTACCTGCTCGCGCAGCCGGCCCGGCCCACCAGGGGCATCCCCGTCTTCTTCGCTGCGCCAGCGCATGAAGCAGCTCGGTGGCGAGCGCCGCCGATGCGCCGGCCACCTCCTGCCTGCCTGCCTGGCCCTCGACCCTCTGGATGGACTAGGACGACGCCACGAAGCCCCCTCGACCGTTTCCCCTCTCCCCCGTGTCTCTCCCCATCCTCTCTCCCCTCCGCCGAGCTCCCCCGAGCGAGCTCGTCGCCGACGACCGCTGACACCGCGCCCTACGCCACTCCCTCGCCTCCCCGAGGCACCACTAGCTCCGCCGCATCGCCCCGAAGCTCCCCACCGACGCACACGACGCCAGAAGCCCCGCAACGCCCTCCCCGCCGTCGTCTTCAACCTTCGGCACCGGAGATCGCGGCCGCCCGTACGCTGTCGTCCGACCGTCCCCGAGCTCACTTCGATGCCCTCTGCGACCGCTGTGAGCTCACGCTTCGAACCCCCTCTCCATGGGCCCGTTTATGCCTTGTAGCCGCCGCCCCCTTTGCTGACCGACGATCACCACCGCCGGCCAACACACCGCCGTGGCCATAGGCACCGTACTTCGTGGCTGAGCACGCCATTAGCTTCAGTAGGTCACCAGCAAGCTAAAGCGAACCTTAGCTCCTCCTACCGTGCACTACAACTCCATTCCGACCAACTCCATGCGAGCACCGCCGCGGACGAGCTCGTCGCCGTCGACTCCGGCGACCTCTCGACCAACCAGTGGCACCGTTGGATGCGGTGCATCACCAGGAGCACACCGAGCCCATCCGCGTGGCTAATGGCTGCCGGAATAAGGATTCCGACGAGTCACCGCCGTGCGAAATGGTCGCCGCCGGCCAAACTCCGGCGGGCTGACGTGGCCTGTTGTTTAGGAGCTAACAGTAATTAGATTAATCACCACACTCACTGACAGTGGGCCCCCTTTGTTAGTCAAACCCAGTCAACCCTGGTTATGATCGGAATTAGCTCCTGAGACACTGACATGAGGGACCCATCAGTCATGTTTGACTTGGACTGGCCCTGTTGACTGGCTGACGTCAGCATGATGTCATGCTGACGCAGTAAAGGTTTTTCTGGGATTTTTAGGTTTAAAAATAATTCAGGAAATTCCAGAAAATACCCAAAACTTCTAAAAATCATATAAAATCAACCATAGCTCAGATGGAAAAGATTTATATATGAAAAATGATCAGAAAAATCCTATCTTTCTAATGGCACTGGTTTCATGCATGTTTGAACAAGTTAACTTGCTGTATACATCAAAAACATGATAATGCACTTATTTAAAATATTAGTTTGAACTCCAATTTGAATCCTTGATTCAAATAGGTTCAAACCCTTCTGGTTTTAGTTGCATTAGCCAACACACATGCATCTTGCCATGTCATGAGCATACATCATATTGTTGCATTTGTTTGTTAATGATTGTATCGCCGGTATTCTCTGTGTTAGGTCCTGTTCCCGAGGATACTGCTGCGTATCCAGTTGAAGAGCAGTACCCGACAACTACCTTGTCAGGCAAGCAATCATTGATCATTCCGATACAAACCCAATCTTCTTGCTCCTGCTCTCTTTTACTGCATTAAGGCAAAAGCGTGTGAACTGCTACTTGCTGCGGTAGATGAACCCTATTCCCTTGCATGACCTGTCATTGCCACAGTAAATAGTTGAAACTCACTAGCATGTGTAGGAGTTGATTGAGCCATGTGATGTGTGATCCACCATGCTATTTGTTTATGTTGCCTGCTATGCTTAGAGTTGTGTCTGGTCTGGTTCATCTGGGTGATGGATCAGAGTGAAATGATCTTACCGATAAAGAAAAGGAAGTGTGGAATACGCTTGGTAAAGGTATCGATGAAAGGCCATGTAGGAGTACATGGTGGGTTGTTTCATTGGAATCGTCCATAGGACCCGAGATCTGTATGTGTGGTTCAAGTTACAGCTACTACCACACATTGGGATCCTTAATTGACCCTCTCGGCTTATTAATTACCCTTGATCTCTTTCCAGGAGTTGCAACTAGTTTATGGTGTTTATAGCTTACTGGAGGTCATGCACAACGCTGACCCTTGGGGTGGGTTGTGATGCGACAGGTACGTGGCACGGTGTACCGGTTGCCCGTTTGGTGACTCGGGAACCCTGTACACATCGTTTGGGGCCGCGAGCGACACCCCGGCCGGATCTCCCCACGGATGGAACCCAAATAGGCGATAAACCTGGACGAGAGACTTGAGTAGTTAGTCAGGTCGTGGCCGACACCCCCGCTGGGCTTCCGCTTGAAGGTTGCCGAGTACACGCCGAGTAGACGGCGATAAGTGGTGAAAGCGTGTGTGAAGAAGTACACCCCTGTAGGGTTATCAATCTATTCGAATAGCCGTTGTTCGCGGTACGAACTACTTGGTTGCTCTTACAGTTCATAGACAAGTTGATGGATACTACTAAAAGCCTCAAGATAAGCGTGAGTGCCGTGGATGGCCCTTCCGTAGGATGACAGAAGAGGATCCTCGGTAGTGTATTGATGTGGTGAGTAGAGGACTCGTGTTCGTAATAACATCTTGCAATCTGTTGAGAGTTGTAGTATAGGTTAGCCAAGGTCAAAGCTGGCATTCTGCTATAAACTCCACTACCCCCTTTGATAATGTTGCATGTATGATAGGTTCTGTGGTAAGACTTGCTGAGTACCTTTGTACTCATGTTTGCTTAATAACTGTTGCAGAGGAGAACCCTGCCCCTACTGATGGGTTCTACATAGACGTTGACGTCGACAAGTAGCTTGACACCCAGACGGAGATCTGGAGCTTGTGAAGGGCCTTGTAGATAGTCAGGCTACACCAAGCCTGTTTTATTTTCTAAGTTGTCTGTACTCAGACATGTAGCTTCCGCTTGTGCTTGTATGACTGTATGACTTGAGTGTTGGGTCATGTGACCCCTACCTGTATGGATATGTTATGTATGGCTCTTGGAGCCTTTTAAATAAAGTACTTTGAGTCATAGAGTTCTGTTGTGATGCAATGTTGTATTTGCACATATTGAGCATATTGCGTGTATGATTGAAATGCTTGGTATGTGTGGGATCCGACACCTAGTTGTTTTCCTTTGGTAGCCTACCTTACAGGGAAATGCCTCCTAGTGTCTCCAATGAGCCTTGGTAGCTTGCTACTGCTCGGAACACGTAGGCTGGCCGGCATGTGTCCTTCTTCATTCCTGTGTCTGTCCCTTAGGGGAAATGTCACGCGTTGTTCCTTTAAGTCCATGTAGCTTGCTACGACTTGGGTTCATACGTTGATGACCGACACGTTCGTTGCTGGGTCATGGATGCCTGTCTCTGTAATTTAGAGCCACTTTTGGTTTATAACTAGCCATGTCGGCCCGGGTTCTCTGTCATATGGATGCTAGCGACACTATCATATACGTGTGCCAAAATGCGCAAACGGTCCCGGGCCAGGTAAGGTGGCACCCGTGGGGTTACCGTGCGTGAGGCCGCAAAGTGATATGACGTGTTACAGCTAGATCGGTGTGACTTAGGATCGGGGTCCTGACAGCATTGGCATCAGAGCTGGACTGCCTGTAGGTTTCTCAAGCCAAACTGGTCGATGTTGAGTCTAGAAAAATTCTTAGTTATATGTAGGGGAATTGATTGTGGAAGGGAACGTAAGGCTCTTTTACTCCTTTACCTTATGCCCTTCTGATCTGAGTCAGTCTATTCTTTCTACGGGGATTTAGGACTAGGCCTCTTATCCTTACTAGGTTCACGTGTTACTAATCCGTAGACTCTTAGGATTGTTGGTTTCAAGCCTCAGTTCAGTTTCTATCCTTTGAGTATGATGATTATTGAACCAGGAACCTTGATATGGAATTGTTGAGTGGCTATGCTATCATTTGTATGATGTCTCAAATCTTTGTTTGAGCATTTACAGTTGTTATGCTGCCCGATTTCTTCCAGAAACACTAATGCCTTTGCATTACCTCGTGTTTCAGATGTCTGGCCGCATCCCTCACCAAGTGGTTCGTTTGACTCGGTGCATTAATGTGCCCGGTCACACGGCCATGCTAGTCCGTGTGATGACTGAGACCGGTTATCGCTGGTATCCTGAATACACCGTGGAGGAACAGTACCAGGATTTCAATCAGAGTCAGTATTTCTGCACAGTCCGGATATACCCCTCATATCCCGGAGCTAATGATCCCATCCATTGGTCTTATGGACTCAGGATTACCATCGAGATGGCAGTGCAGGATGCCGCTTATTCGATGATGACCATTCTTCGTGCTAGGCATGCCCTGTTGCTGAACACTGAGTTCTGTTACATGCCAGCCTCACTTCCCGGAGAGGAAGGCTACTACACTGGTCTGTATACTGATGCTGCTCATGAAGAGCCACTACTTCAGACTACTGTTCAGATGTTGGAGGATAGGGACCGTGAGGTCCGTGCTCTCAGAATGGAGCTGTATAACACCCGAGCCGCTCACTGGACTACTTTGACACGGCTTGCACCTGCTGTGCACGCCGGATATCTGGACATGCGGGATTTGTATCTTGTGCGGACTTGTCTGCCTGATCGCATGGATTGGCGTGACGTTGGGGGTATTACACCTCCACGTGGGCGTTGGTTACCACCAGCATCGGGACCGAGACCACACCCATGCCCCTATGGTCCACAGCCTTCGAGTGCTCGCGAGTTCCAAGATCCGTCTGTTCCACTTCCAGGCTACAGTGGTAATCTTTACGAGGATTACTACGCGAATGTCTAAGCTAGGCCGTGGTTGTAGTAGTATTGTAGTAGTTGTATTTCCACAGTCCTGCGCGTCTTGTGGAATATGACTTAGTGTGTACTGAATTCCGGAGGTGTAGTTAAATAATGTATAGGAGCTTGGAATGCCTCTGATGGGATGTATCGTCTTTCACCGCAGTTGTACTTTAGCCTTGGCTTGTACTAAACTTTGTATGGTGTGTATGACCACTGGTGTATATATAGCAGTTTCTATATTACCATGTCGTACGGATGAACATCCTTGCAGTCCGTGTCATCCATTACATTCTGCACTTCTATGTCAAATTTTTGCCATCCTTGTCTAAACCGTTGTTTTGTTTTCCTAGGATGGTCAACACTCGCAACACTCCTGCTGCTCAGGAGCAGGGTGAGGCTAGTGGGGCTAGAGATGGGAATCTGCTCCAGCCACCCTCCTTGGCGGAAGTTATGCTTGAAGCAGAACGGAACAAGTGAGAGACCAACCGTCTGCTGGAACGCATAGAGCAGAACACTGGGTTCCGTCAGAGGAATGACGTGGTGTCAATCCACGATTTTATCAAGATGTGTCCACCGAAGTTCCATCACTCCACCGAACCTCTGGATGCTAATGACTGGCTACGTAGTATCACCCACAAGCTACACTCTGCCCGTGTGGCCGAAGCTGACAAGGTTATCTACGCCGCCTACCATCTTGAGGGCCCTGCCAGTCTTTGGTGGGAAAACTTTGAAGCTATGCGTCCTGCTGGCCAAGTCACTACCTGGGTTGAATTCAGTGAGGCATTCCGTGAACACCACATTCCGGAAGGTCTCATGGATCGCAAGCGGGAGGAATTCTGCAATTTCACCCAGGGCCGTTTAACTGTGGATGGCTATAGTCGTGAGTTTGGTAACCTGGCACGCTATGCACCTGAGGAAGTATCCACCGATGCCAAGAAGCAGGCGAGGTTCCGCAAGGGACTCAGCCCTGAACTTCATCGAGATCTACGTCTGCACGAGTGCACTTCCTTCCAGAAGTTGGTTAACAAGGCTATCAGTGCTAAAACAGGCCAGACCGACTTCGAGGCCACCCGCAAGCATACTCGAGACTTTGGTTCCTCATCCGGCTCTGGCTCTCACAAGCGCCGTGTGTGGGTTCCTAACACTGCTCTGCCACCCAAGTATACACCGAGGCCATCCTATGAGGCGCCTCGCCCAACTCAGCAGTTTGCACCTGCCAAAACCTATGGAGGACCACCTTCCAACTTTGCTCCACGCACCACCACTGTGACATGTTTCAAGTGTGGAGAACTGGGACACTACATGCGTGATTGTCCCCAGAACCAGCCAGGAAAACCCGTTGGCCGTGGCAAGCCAACCGGCAAGGTGAATTATGTCAAGCCAATCCCCATTGCACGTGGTCATGTCAACTATGTTTCTACCGAAGAAGCTTATGAGGATCCCAACTGAAGGAAATATGCCCTAGAGGCAATAATAAAGTTGTTATTTATATTTCCTTATATCATGATAAATATTTATTATTCATGCTAGAATTGTATTAACCGGAAACTTAGTACATGTGTGAATACATAGACAAAACAGAGTGTCCCTAGTATGCCTCTACTAGACTAGCTCATTGATCAAAGATGGTTATGTTTCCTAGCCATAGACATGAGTTGTCATTTGATCAACGGGATCACATCATTAGGAGAATGATGTGATGGACAAGACCCATCCGTTAGCATAGCACTATGATCGTTTAGTTTTACTGCTATTGCTTTCTTCATGACTTATACATGTTCCTATGACTATGAGATTATGCATCTCCCGAATACCGTAGGAACACCTTGTGTGCTATCAAACGTCACAACGTAACTGGGTGATCATAAAGATGCTCTATAGGTGTCTCCGAAAGTATTCGTGGTGTTGGCATAGATCAAGATTAGGATTTGTCACTCCGAGTGTCGGAGAGGTATCTCTGGGCCCTCTCGGTAACACACATCACAATAAGCCTTGCAAGCAAAAGACTAATGAGTTAGTCACGAGATGGTGTGTTACGGAACGAGTAAAGAGACTTGCCAGTAACGAGATTGAACTAGGTATAGAGATACCGACGATCGAATCTCGGGCAAGTAACATACCGATGACAAAAGGAACAACATATGTTGTTATGCGGTTTGACCGATAAAGATCTTCATAGAATATGTAGGAGCCAATATGAGCATCCAGGTTCCGCTATTGGTTATTGACCGGAGATGAGTCTCGGTCATGTCTACATAGTTCTCGAACCCGTAGGGTCCGCACGCTTAACATTTGATGACGATCGGTATTATGAGTTTATGAGTTTTGATGTACCGAAGGTAGTTCGGAGTCCCGGATGAGATCACGGACATGACGAGGAGTCTCGGAATGTCCGAGACATAAAGATTGATATATTGGACGACTATATTCGGACACCGGAAGTGTTCCGGAAAAGTTTCGGATTTAACGGGATTGCCGGAGGGGGTTACCGGAACCCCCTACGAAGGGGGATGGTCCATAGTGGGCCATATGGAAAAGAGAGAGGCAGCCCATAGGGCTGGCCGGCGCCCCACCTAGGGTTCCTAGTTGGACTAGGAGTTGGGGGGCGCCACCTCTTCTTCTTTTCCTATTCCCTCTCTTCCTTCTTTGGTGGTTCCTACTAGGAATAGGATTGCAATCCTATTCCTAGTAGGATTGCACCCTAGCCGCACCAAACAAGGGCCGGCCGGCCTCCCCCCTTGCTCCTTTATATACGGGGGCAGGGGGCACCCAAAGACACACAAGTTGAATTGTTTTAGCCGTGTGCGGTGCCCCCCTCCACAGAAACACACCTCGGTCATACCGTCGCGGAGCTTAGGCGAAGCCCTGCGCCGGTGAATACATCATATCCGTCACCACGCCGTCGTGCTGACGAAACTCTCCCGTGAAGCTCAACTGGATCAAGAGCTCGTGGGACGTCATCAAGCTGAACGTGTGCTGAACGCGGAGGTGCCGTACGTTCGGTGCTTGATCGGTTGGATCGCGAAGAAGTCCGACAACATCAACCGCGTCACTTGACGCTTCCGCTCCCGGTCTACGAGGGTACGTAGACACACTCTCCCCTCTCGTTGCTATGCATCTAGTAGATAGATCTTGCGTGATCGTAGGAAAATTTTAAAAATACTACGTTCCCCAACACTAACGTCGTCCTTGGTACGCTTCTCGTCAACTGCCATCCGGCATCTGTTCTTTTCGATACTGGAGCATCCCATTCGTTCATATCTGAGAGCTATGCTCGATTGCACAACATGACTTTTTGTGACATGCCTACTTCCATGGTTATTCAAACTCCTGGTTCAAAGTGGCAAACCTCTAGGGTAAGCCATGGAAATGAAATCCTTGTCGATAGACTTGTTTTCCTAGCATCTTTAATCGCTCTCAAGTCCTCGGACATAAACATCATTTTGGGTATGGATTGGATGACAACTCATTACGCCAAAATTGATTGCTTTACTAGGACCGTTCAACTTACACATCCATCCGGCAAGATAGTCAATGTCTTGACCCGAATGGCTGAGCGTCAGCTCTACTCTCTTAATGCCAGCCCTCTACCAGAACTCGAAGATATCCCGGTAGTCCGTGACTTCCCGGATGTTTTTCCAGAAGAACTGCCAGGAATTCCACCTGACAGAGATGTCGAGTTCGTGATAGATCTTATCCCTGGAACTGTCCCAATCTCTAGGAGACCTTATAAGATGGCACCACTAGAATTAGCTGAGCTAAAGAAACAACTCGATGAGTCCTTGCAAAAAGGTTTCATCCGTCCTAGTTCTTCCCCTTGGGCTTGCCCCGTCCTCTTCGTCAAGAAGAAGGATGGAACGGAGCGGATGGTTGTAGATTACCGACCTGTTAATCTGGTCACCATAAAGAACAAGTATCCGCTTCCCAGGATCAACGACCTGTATGATCAGCTCGCTGGATCCTCAGTCTTCTCTAAGATGGATTTGAGGTTGGGCTACCATCAAATCAAAATCAAGAACGGGGACATTCCTAAAACGGCTTTCGTTACTCGTTATGGCCAATATGAGTACACCGTTATGTCCTTCGGATTAACCAATGCCCCAGCTACCTTTTCTCAGTTAATGAATTCTATATTCATGGAGTATTTGGATAAATTCGTCGTGGTATACCTCGATGATATACTCATTTTCTCCAAGAACAAGGAAGATCATGCCGAGCATTTAAGGCCGGTATTGACAAAACTTCGAGAGCACCGCCTTTATGCCAGATTCTCTAAATGTGAATTTTGGTTGCCAGAAGTAACCTATCTAGGTCATGTGATCTCTGGCAAGGGTATTGCTGTCAATCCCGAGCGAGTTCAAGCCGTACTTGATTGGACTCCCCCTGAATCGGTCAAGCAAGTCAGGAGTTTTGTTGGCTTAGCGAGCTATTGCCGACGTTTCGTCGAGAACTTCTCCAAGGTTGCTAAACCTCTAACCGAACTCCTCAAGAAAGATAAAAAGTTTGACTGGACCCCACAGTGCGAGTCTAGTTTTCAGGAACTGAAAAGACGCCTGACATCTGCACCTGTACTGGTACCACCAGACTTTTCCAAGGATTTTATAATCTACTGCGACGCCTCGCGACAAGGACTAGGTTGCATTCTCATGCAAGATCGTCAAGTGATTGCATACACATCCCGACAGTTGCGTCCACATGAGGATAACTATCCTACTCATGATCTAGAGCTTGCAGCTGTAGTCCATGCACTCAAAACATGGCGACATTACCTTCTTGGTAATCGCTGTGAAATCTTCACCGATCATCAAAGTTTGAAGTATATCTTCACCCAACCGGATCTGAATCTCAGGCAAAGACGTTGGGTTGAGTTGCTCACAGATTACAACTTAGGAATCACTTACACTCCTGGAAAGGCCAATGTCATGGCTGATGCACTAAGTCGTAAGTCATATTGTAACAACTTAATGTTACAACAAGGTCAACCACTTCTCCACGAGGAATTTCGTAATCTTAACCTTCACATTGTTCCTCGAGGATTCCTTTCCACCTTGGTGGCGAAACCTACCCTTACGGATCAAATCATAGTTGCCCAGCGGTATGATAAAGGCATATCTCGGATCAAGGAGAACATTGCTAGCGGAGTTGCTAGAAGTTTCTCTATGGATGATCGAGGTGTAGTGTACTTCGAGAACCGCTTGGTGGTACCCAAGAAACCACAACTACGACAAATGATTCTTAAGGAGGCTCATGAATCTCCTCTCACGATTCATCCCGGTAGTACTAAAATGTATCAGGATCTACGACAGAGATTCTGGTGGACTAGGATGAAGAGAGAAATCGCTCAATTTATTGCTAACTGCGACGTTTGCCGTCGAGTCAAAGCAGAGCATCAACGGCCTGCTGGCACCCTTCAACCTTTAGCTATTCCTGAATGGAAATGGGACAAAGTCGGTATGGACTTCATTACCGGGTTTCCCAGGTCCAGGAAAGGGATTAATGCTATCTTCGTCGTTATCGACCGCCTCTCTAAAGTAGCTCATTTCCTGCCTGTTCAAGAGAGTATTACCGCTAGCCAGCTAGCAGACTTATATATCTCTCGAATAGTATCACTTCATGGTGTACCGTTGGAGATTAACTCGGACCGTGGAAGTCTTTTCACTTCACGATTTTGGGAAAGTTTCCAGAATGCTATGGGAACTCATCTCTCTTTCAGTACTGCCTTCCATCCCCAGTCAAGTGGTCAAGTGGAACGAGTCAATCAAATTCTGGAAGACATGCTTCGAGCCTCTGTCATTTCTTTCGGTATGGAATGGGAAAAGTGTCTTCCATTTGCCAAATTCGCTTATAACAATAGTTATCAAGCCAGCTTGGGCAAAGCTCCCTTCGAAGTTCTATATGGACGAAGGTGTCGAACACCTCTTAACTGGTCGGAGACCGGGGAAAGACAATTCTTTGGCCCGGATATGATCCAGGAAGCTGAGGAACAAGTTCGCATCATTCGTGAGAGATTGAAAACAGCCCAGTCTCGCCAGAAGAGCCAATATGATAGTCATCATAAGGCTGTGACTTTTGAAGTCGGCGATAAGGCTTACCTTCGGGTTACTCCTCTTAAGGAACCCATGGCTTCGGTATCAAAGGCAAATTGGCCCCTCATTATATCGGTCCTTTTCGCATTCTTGCCAAACGAGGAGAAGTTGCCTACCAACTGGAGCTACCTCCGCACCTCTCCAGAGTTCATGATGTTTTCCACGTTTCTCAACTCAGGCGTTGCTTCTCGGATCCTATCCGCGGAGTGGACCACGAAACGCTTGATCTCCAGGACAATCTCACATATCGAGAATACCCCGTTCGTATTCTTGATCAAACCGAGCGCACCACTCGACGCCACAATATCAAGTATCTCAAGGTTCAATGGTCACATCATTCCGAGAGTGAAGCTACCTGGGAAAGGGAGGATCGTCTTCGACTTGAGTACCCCACCCTCTTTCCGGAGGAACCCGAATCTCGGGACGCGATTCTTTTAAGTGGGGGTGAGTTGTCACATCCCTAGTTAGCACTTGCTTTAGTACCTAGCTAGAGTGTGCATCATGTCTTTTTCAAAGAAACTTGAAATGGGATTAACAGAAACCCCAACACCCCTCTCCTAACAACTAGGGTTTGATAAAATATTTTCCAATGTACCCAAAATGCCCTTAAAAAATGTTCATCATTTCTGCCTTGGTCTTAAACCTCTGCCAAAAATGGTGCACAATTTTCTAGGACACTCAAGGGCTTTGGATTAAATCATATGGTATTTGAATTTGGGCATTTAAATACTTAAAAATATTTTAAATGCTCAAATAATCATGAACCATAATGTTTCCTACTGTTCATATTATATACAGTGGGCATGACAAGTTTCATGAGTTATAAAAATGTTTAGGCATTTTTATTAATTGAACAAAGTTACAAAAGAAATAAAACAGTAAGAAAAAAAATAGGAAGAACACTTACCTGAGCCCACTTACCTGCTGGCCCAGCCGGCCCGGCCCACCAGGGGCATCCCCGTCTTCTTCGCTGCGCCAGCGCACGAAGCAGCTCGGTGGCGAGCGCCGCCGATGCGCCGGCCACCTCCTGCCTGCCTGGCTGGCCCTCGACCCTCAGGATGGACTAGGACGACGCCACGAAGCCCCCTCGACCGTTTCCCTTCTCCCCCGTGTCTCTCCCCCTCCTCTCTCCCCTCCGCCGAGCTCCCCCGAGCGAGCTCGTCGCCGACGACCGCTGACACCGCGCCCTACGCCACTCCCTCGCCTCCCCGACGCACCACTAGCTCCGCCGCATCGCCCCGAAGCTCCCCACCGACGCACACGACGCCAGAAGCCCCGCAACGCCCTCCCCGCCATCGTCTTCAACCTTCGGCACCGGAGATTGCCGCCGCCCGTACGCCGTCGTCCGACCGTCCCCGAGCTCACTTCGACGCCCTCTGCGACCGCTGTGAGCTCACGCTTCGAACCCCCTCTCCACGGGCCTGTTTATGCCTTATAGCCGCCGCCCCCTTTGCTGACCGTCGATCACCGCCGCCGGCCAACTCACCGCCGTGGCCATAGGCACCGTACTTCGTGGCTGAGCACGCCATTAGCTTCAGTAGGTCACCAGCAAGCTAAAGCGAACCTTAGCTCCTCCTACCGTGCACTACAACTCCATTCCGACCAACTCCGTGCGAGCACCGCCGCGGACGAGCTCGTCGCCGTCGACTCCGGCGACCTCTCGACCAACCAGTGGCACCGTTGGATGCGGTGCGTCACCAGGAGCACAACGAGCCCATCCGTGCGGCAAATGGCTGCCGGAATAAGGATTCCGACGAGTCACCGCCGTGCGAAATGGTCGCCGCCGGCCAAACTCCGGCGGGCTGACGTGGCCTGTTGCTTAGGAGCTAACAGTAATTAGATTAATCACCACACTCACTGACAGTGGGCCCCCTTTGTTAGTCAAACCCAGTCAACCCTGGTTATGACCGGAATTAGCTCCTGAGACACTGACATGAGGGACCCACCAGTCAGGTTTGACTTGGACTGGCCCTGTTGACTGGCTGACGTCAGCATGATGTCATGCTGACGCAGTAAAGGTTTTTCTGGGATTTTTAGGTTTAAAAAATAATTCAGGAAATTCCAGAAAATACCCAAAACTTCTAAAAATCATATAAAATCAACCATAGCTCAGATGGAAAAGATTTATATATGAAAAATGATCAGAAAAATCCAATCTTTCTAATGGCACTGTTTCATGCATGTTTGAACAAGTTAACTTGCTGTATACATCAAAAACATGATAATGCACTTATTTAAAATATTAGTTTGAACTCCAATTTGAATCCTTGATTCAAATAGGTTCAAACCCTTCTGGTTTTAGTTGCATTAGCCAACACACATGCATCTTGCCATGTCATGAGCATGCATCATATTGTTGCATTTGTTTGTTAATTATTGTATCGCCGGTATTCTCTGTGTTAGGTCCTGCTCCCGAGGATACTGCTGCGTATCCAGTTGAAGAGCAGTACCCGACAACTACCTTGTTAGGCAAGCAATCATTGATCATTCCGATACAAACCCAATCCTCTCGCTCCTGCTCTCTTTTACTGCATTAAGGCAACAACGTGTGAACTGCTACTTGCTGCGGTAGATGAACCCTACTCCCTTGCATGACCTGTCATTGCCACAGTAAATAGTTGAAACCCACTAGCATGTATAGGAGTTGATTGAGCCATGTGATGTGTGATCCACCATGCTATTTGTTTATGTTGCCTGCTATGCTTAGAGTTGTGTCTGGTTTGGTTCATCTGGGTGATGGATCAGAGTGAAATGATCTTACCGATAAAGAGAAGGAAGTGTGGAATACGCTTGGTAAAGGTATCGATGAAAGGCCATGTAGGAGTACATGGTGGGTTGTTTAATTGGAATCGTCCATAGGACCCGAGATCTGTATGTGTGGTTCAAGTTACAGCTACTACCACACATTGGGATCCTTAATTGACCCTCTCGGCTTATTAATTACCCTTGATCTCTGTCCAGGAGTTGCAACTAGTTTCTGGTGTTTATAGCTTACTGGAGGTCGTGCACAACGCTGACCCTTGGGGTGGGTTGTGATGCGACAGGTACGTGGCATGGTGTACCGGTTGCCCGTTTGGTGACTCGGGAACCCTGTACACATCGTTTGGGGCCGTGAGCGACACCCCGGCCGGATCTCCCCACGGATGGAACCCAAATAGGCGATAAACCTGGATGAGAGACTTGAGTAGTTAGTCAGGTCGTGGCCGATACCCCCGCTGGGCTTCCGCTTGAAGGTTGCCGAGTACACGCCGAGTAAACGGCGATAAGTGGTGAAAGCGTGTGTGAAGAAGTACACCCCTGCAGGGTTATCAATCTATTCGAATAGCCGTTGTTCGCGGTACGAACTACTTGGTTGCTCTTATAGTTCATAGACAAGTTGATGGATACTACTAAAAGCCTCAAGATAAGCGTGAGTGCCGTGGATGGCCCTTCCGTAGGATGACGGAAGAGGATCCTCGGTAGTGTATTGATGTGGTGAGTAGAGGACTCGTGTTCGTAATAACATCTTGCAATCTGTTGAGAGTTGTAGTATAGGTTAGCCAAGGTCAAAGCTGGCATTCTGCTATAAACTCCACTACCCCCTTTGATAATGTTGCATGTATGATAGGTTCTGTGGTAAGACTTGCTGAGTACCTTTGTACTCATGTTTGCTTAATAACTGTTGCAGAGGAGAACCCTGCCCCTGCTGATGGGTTCTACATAGACGTTGACGTCGACGAGTAGCTTGACACCCAGACGGAGATCTGGAGCTTGTGAAGGGCCTTGTAGATAGTCAGGCTACACCAAGCCTGTTTTATTTTCTAAGTTGTCTGTACTCAGACATGTAGCTTCCGCTTGTGCTTGTATGACTGTATGACTTGAGTGTTGGGTCATGTGACCCCTACCTGTATGGATATGTTATGTATGGCTCTTGGAGCCTTTTAAATAAAGTACTTTGAGTCATAGAGTTCTGTTGTGATGCAATGTTGTATTTGCACATATTGAGCATATTGCGTGTATGATTGAAATGCTTGGTATGTGTGGGATCCGACACCTAGTTGTTTTCCTTTGGTAGCCTACCTTATAGGGAAATGCCTCCTAGTGTCTCCAATGAGCCTTGGTAGCTTGCTACTGCTCGGAACACGTAGGCTGGCCGGCATGTGTCCTTCTTCGTTCCTGTGTCTGTCCCTTAGGGGAAATATCACGCGTTGTTCCTTTAAGTCCATGTAGCTTGCTACGACTTGGGTTCATACGTTGATGACCGACACGTTCGTTGCTGGGTCATGGATGCCTGTCTCTGTAATTTAGTGCCACTTTTGGTTTATAACTAGCCATGTCGGCCCGGGTTCTCTGTCATATGGATGCTAGCGACACTGTCATATACGTGTGCCAAAATGCGCAAACGGTCCCGGGCCAGGTAAGGTGGCACCCGTGGGGTTACCGTGCGTGAGGCCGCAAAGTGATATGACGTGTTACAGCTAGATCGGTGTGACTTAGGATCGGGGTCCTGACAGGGCACTTCGTAGATTACAACCTTCAGCAAACAGAGGTCGAGCCAAAAGCTCGACGCGTCTCGTGCGTAGTAGGCAGGAGTGTCCGGCAGGGCCGCGAGGCTCGATGGCAGAGGTATCCAAAGATGGAAGGGTGATCTCTCGCTGGGTGTAGATATCCACGAGACGCCACGGACTACCTGATTGGTGGATGAGGACGATCCAGTTGGCCTTCATGCCCGCCCAGTAGTGGCCGCACATGAAGGACAGGTGGACTGGTAGTGGTAGCACGTCGAGGGGCACCACGACAACCTCTGTAGGATCATCAAGTCGGTGTCTAGGCCACCTACGAGGATCAGGCATCAGCAAGCAGGGTGTCTTGAAAAGAGCCGGCCGGTTGCAGACGAGTAGACGGTACAAAGACACCGAGCATGCGGCCAGACGGACGGTGCTGAGTAGGTCCATACGATTACAGATCTGCTCCAAGAGAACATCGGGGAGGGAATTCCAATCGCGGCTCTGCGTGTCAGTCGGTTCTACCATTGGGGTTTTCGGTGCCTGCAAGCCAGCGGGGAAGTGGATTCGGGCGGGCGAGCAAAGAAGCTTCTCCTAGTGTGGCCGAGCAGTGAGCGGGGGGATATGGTACGCGCGAGCTACCAAGGAAGATAGCGCGGGCAGGCGAGCAGAGAGCGGGGGGAAATGGTGTGCGGCCGACGAGGGGGAAGAGAGGAGGAAGAAGAAGAGAGGAGGAAGAAGAGTGGAAGACGGGGAAGAAAGTGCATTAAATCTCAATTCTACTACTACTACCATGATATACCGTCCTTCGGAGTGTAAATAGTTACACCGATGACATATGTGTCTACCATAAGAGGGCCCATACGTCAGTTAATGGAGGACAGAAGCGTGCTCTACTGGCAAACATGATGGCAGTACTGGGTAAGGCTAAATTAGTAACACCAACACGCTGGTTCAGCTTATTAATTAAGTGTCCCATCTGCTGCAGCGTGTATTGTCACTTCACTGCGAAGACTAGTTGAATAGTTCTCTCTGACCGAGATGGGGAATAATGGATCGCGAAGACTTCCTTTCCTATGCCTCTACGCTCACTTCACTCATTTTGCTCCGTACGTAGTCACTTGTTGAAATCTCTAGAAAGACAAATATTCCGTATTTGGGAACAGAGGGAAAATTTTACTCCGTATTTGGGAACATAGGCAGGATTTCACTCCGTATTTGGGAACAGAGGGAGTATCACCATATGGAGGGAACATAGGAAGCTTGAAATATGAACATGTCAATGGGACGAAGTAAGCCCCATGCATGCATGCAACATGCAACACTCACACGTACACATGGATGCACGCAACACTCACACGTACACATGGACGCACGCAACACTCATGCACCCATGTGGCACACAGCACACGACGCAACACACACACTCATGCTCAAGTGCTCAACCTACTCCCTACGTCCATGAAATACTGTACATTTAGAGATTTACACATTGACCAGGGCATAATTAACGCCCAAAAGTAACAGACTTATGTGTGCATGCGATCATTGAGAGAAGAAGATTAAATGAAGGTCGTTACATGCTGTAATTGAGGATAGACATGTAACCTATACCTAGAGCACAAGTTGGTGCATTAGTCAATCAATATCGATTTAGATTAAAGGCTAAATGCATTGGAAGTGTAGATGTACTACACTCTTTGCTTTTTAGCTGATTTCTTTGCTCTGCCAACTGACAGGTGGGACCCAGAAACCAGGTGACAATTTAACCAGTCAACAAAGTGGCACGTCGACTATGTGGCCGGTCAGTAGGGTGCAATACAGTGCTCTACGATGAGCTAGTGATCGTATAATTACTGCAAAACTATATATAGTGACCGTAAAGAGTGTATTGTTACATACGTTGACCGCCAGTGTATTTTTCTCGTTTCAAATTAAGCCATATTAACCGGAAAGGATGCAGTATGGACTAGTACTAGTACTGCTTTGATGTGTCCCATCAACTCGCCGAACGAGGAGAAGCTTGCTTACTACGCCTCTCCCTCGCCCACGCGGCGGTGGTTCATAGGACGAGGAGAGGGTATTGACTACAGCGCCCTCTCCCTCTCCCTCTCCCTTGTGGTGGACGTGCAGCAGTTCAATCGGTGTCAGATTGCCAGAAGCATAATGTGTACTGTAGTATCATCATTGTTGGACCTTCCGAAGAGGCGAAGAGCCAAGTGCAAGGTTCAGACGAGTACGAACTGTTGAACCTCCTGAAGAGGCAAAGAGCCAAGCGCAAGGTTTTATAGGAGTTGTCTTCCTAGTAGGAGCGTACTACACGGAGTAGAACTATAGCGAACGATGCTACTGTATGATGCCGCCACGTCACGTATATCCAAAGCCGTGCCACCTTTTTTTCTTCTCAAAGAGTGTGTTGGAGCCCGTGCAATAACCACACAAGTTGCACGTACACATAACACATTTACTAGTAATAAATTCTAAAGGACAAATGCCAGTATGCCACACAAGTTCATCTCCAATTCATGTGATAAATTTGTGCACGACTAGTCTACATATATTCACAGCGCTACCATTCACAATTTACCGTACTCCACTTACACATTATAGATGGGCTACATGTCCTCCTCCAGGTTCCAGTCCCAGGTGTTCTTCATGGATGGAATGATCCATAGTGGTGGGCAACGGGAATCATTGTCGCAGCTTTTGTAATGCCCAGGATGGGACTATACCTCCTACGTGTCGAGGCACGACTTAAAGGTATAAGCCCATCCTAGAATGATCTCAAGTTTGGTATCTTTGCACGACTCATGTAAAAGAGGGATTAAATTGCAAAAGGAGATAGTTGGCTTACACTCGCCACTTCACACAATACAATACATAAGCAATACATCATTCAAACATCACAACCCGACTACGGGTGAAGATCCAAAAGAAAGATACCAAAACAACATAAAGCCACTGGTCAGGATCGAATCCTAGTAGAAACCACTACTGAACATCGAAACGTCACAAACAAACAGCCAAACTCTTCATCGAGCTCCCGGTGAAGAACTGGTCCAACTCCTGCATCGTACACGGCTGAACCTGCATCTGGTGTTGAAGTAACTGTGAGCCACAGAGGACTCAGCAATCCCGTTCCCGGGTAACAAGACTATTTAAGCCTTGGGTGTGGACAAGGCTGAAGAAAGAACGAGAGGTGAAGGAACAACAAGAGTCTGCAGCAGCAACTAGCACTAACTTACCTAAAAGAGAGCGAGAAGAGAAGTGCCTCGGTCGAAAGATGATCACGAAGTGATCCTAACTAAAGCCGGTCAAACATAACCCCACCGTGTTCAAATCCCGAATCCCTATTCGGAAATTGACAGTCACGGTACACATGCTGGTAGTGTATTGAAACATTGTGTCAAGTTATCTACAACCGTAATTAACAAGCTCCCATCTGCCACATAACCGCGGGCACGGCTTTCGAAAGTTCAAACCCTGCAGGGGTGTTCCAACTTGGCCCATCACAAGCCCACGATCCGCGGAGTCGCAACTCCATAGGTGGGAAGACCCGAGTATTCTCGGAATCCCGTGCTCAAGTTAAACCGAACTAAGGTAAGGCTAATCCAGCAAATCCTCCCGGCGTGTCGACACCCTGATAGTAGCCGCGCGTATCTAAGTCTCAGGACACGACTGGATGGGTGAAGCTACGGGTTTTTACCAGACCTTGAGTTTCCTCGAGGTGGCCCCGCAGGCTCCCCGTTTCGGACCAACACTCATGTGGAGCACTGGCCCGGGGTTGTAGAATTAAAATAAAAGAGGGTTTGCAAGACCCTTATGCAAGTTTTATTAGTTTGTTATTAGGCAAATAGTACCAATGTTGGGATTTGCTGGAAAAGACTTAGCACTTAGCGGTTTATCAAGGGGGTCCCATACACCCCAACCGTGTTAGGAACGCATAATCAAGGAACATAACACCGGTTTATACGGTTCCTAACGGCATGAGTGGAACAAATCACCAAGCAAAAGGCTTAGCCTTCCACCCTTGCCAATATATAGATGATTTCATTTTTAAGCATTTATATAGTGTGATATAACCCAACCAAACTTCAACATGAAGCAAGCATCTTCGATCTTCACCTGCAACTAACAATGCTATAAGAGGGGCTGAGCGAAGCGTACTTAGCCAAGCAACGGTTTGCATAGGTAGGTTGGTTAAACATGGCAATTGGTTACAAGTAGGAGGCTGACAAGAAGATCATGGGCATCGAGGCAAAACTATAGAGCGGATCTACTAGCAATAGGCAAAGATAGTAATGGTATCCGGGTTCGGTCATCTTGCCTGGGATTCCACAAGGGAGAAGAACGGATCCACGAAGAAGACGAAGAAGAAGCCTCACAACTCCGGAACGAAACCGAAGCTAACAAGGGAAGCAACCGGAAAGAAAGAAACAACACGGTAAACACACATATCATAAACATGGCATACGATGCACAAGCAAGCATGATGCATGTCCGGTTTAAATATGCATGGCATGGCAAAGTGCACAAACAACACTACAAGTTAAGCGGAGCTCAATATGCAACGAGTTGCATATTGACGAAACACCACATATTAATTATTTAGTTGACTCTCATTATTTACAAGACAAGATTAAATGTTTTTAACATGGCAAGAGGTGAAGCATAAATAAACTACCTATCTAGGCATTTTAAATGAGGCCGGAAATAACAACAACATATCCGGAAAATCCCCATGAGCATGTTTAATAATTATAAGCAAACAACAATTCACACATATTAATGTTGTTAACATGATGCGGATGACATGATCAAGTTTATGCAATTTTATTAAAAGGGTTGACATTAAGATATGAAGCATTTGTCACCGTGGTGGAAAGAAAGGGTGCCACGGCAACGATCCGAAAATGATGCAACGCAACATCTCGGTTCCGGTAACTCGTTGAGAGTCCGGAGCAAAAGATAGATGGCGTGAGCGAGTCAAACGAGAAGAAAGGTGGGGCGATCCCGTTACCGGGTTCCCACGAGTCGGTGACGAGGCAACCGAGGAACATGACAAAAGGTGGAACGGGCACGATGCACACAAGGAAACATTTCATACAACACACAACAAGCATCACACGGGCCACGTCTCGGGTTATACCTTCGAAACACTCGTTTCGGGACGGTTCGAGAGCGTCGAGGAAGTAGTGGAAGTAGAGGAAGTAGTTGTACACGGCCGTAGAGGGAAGTAGTCGTTCCCGAAGAGGTACACGGGTAGTCGTTCACATCCCGTACGGAGAGGTACTTGTCACTTCGTGGAACTTGCCGGTCTCGGTCTTGTCGATGGTAGTGGTACTTGACGCATCGTCGTCACGTGTAGTCGTTCTCGTAACGGAGTCGTGCACGTTCGTAGCGGTTCGGGTCGTCGTGGTACTTGGGGTTCCCGTTGGCGACAGTAGTGGAAGTAGTGGTACTTGCATCGGAGGGGTACTCTGTCGTGGAACTTGTCGGGTCGTCGTGTAGTCGAACTTGACGCAAACGAAGGGGTACTTGACGCGTTGTGTAGTGTCATCGTGGTACTTGGTGTCTTGACGAATCCGGAGACGCGGCAGAGGTACTCGTTCTTCGCCGAAGATAGCCGTACACGTACGTAGACGTTCTCGTCGTCGTGGCACTTGCTGCTCCATGTTTAAAAGCTGGACAAAACAAAACGCAAAAACCAAAAAAAGAAGCACAGCAGCAACAGCGGTTTTGGCGGGCGACGAGGCGAGGACGCGGCCTTGCTGGAGACGTCGGAAGACGGGACGCCGGCGCGTCGGAGCTGGACTCCCGCGGCGAACGGCGGCTGCTGGAGGAAGGGGCGGCCGGCTCGCGGGCGGAGCGGGCGCCGGGCTGGAGGCGCGCGGAAGGCCTGGCGAGGCGCACGGCGCGCAACAGGAGGGAGGGAGCCGAGGCGCAGAGGCGCGCTCTAGAGGCGTCGGGGATGGGGCGTCCACGGCGAGGCCGGAGGGCAGCAGGGCGAGGAGGCGCGTGGAAGACGCGGCCGCTGCGGCGGACGCGAGGAGGAGGTCGGGGCGCCCTTGGTGCTGCGGCGCTCGGGGCTCGGTCCTGGCGCGGGAGGCCGCCAAGGCATGGCGAGCTGGAGGACGGCCGAGGCCCTGGACTGCTGAGGTGCGGCGCTCGGGACGGCGACTGCCGGCGCGGAAGAAGCGGCGGGCGCGGCGCTGCTGGCCGGCCGGAGAGAGGTGCAGGCTCGTGGACGGGCGCTGCGCGCAGAAGGCGAGGCGAAGGGGGCGTGCGAGAGGGAACGAGGGAGGAGATCGAGGGGTGAGGGTTCGGGAGCGAGGGGAGCGGTCGAGGGGAAAACAGGACCGAGGGAAAGGGGAAGATCGGGTCGAGCCAGAAGGGGGGTGCGGGGTCGAGGATCGGGTCTCCTGGCGGCGGAGGGAGGAACGAAGGGAGCTGCGCTAGGGTTTTGGGTAGGAACGGGCTGCTGCGGCCTGAGGGAGGAGGAGATGGGCCGGATGGAGAAGTGGTGCGGCTGGGAGGAGGAGGGCCCAAGAGGGAGAAGGAGAAGGGAGTTGGGCCAGGAGGAGAAAAACAAAAGGCTGGGCTGCCTCGGATTATTAAAAAAAACAATAAAGAAGAGAAGGAAAGTAAAAGAGGTTAGGGAAGGAATTTGGACATGAGGTCAAAATTTCCTGGACCCGCAAAATGTAAAGAATTTAATAAAATTATTGGAGGGGTTTTTGGAGGAACCTCGAAACAACGGGAAGAATTACAGGGAAGGGTTTTGTAGGAGAACTCGAAGTGGAAAAAACATGGGGAATATTGCAAGTGTGTTGCGGGTAATTCCAAACAACGGAATAATTATTAATATAGCTCCATAAATATTAGGAGGCTTTATATGTTATAAAGAGAAGACATCTTCCCTCGATTTAAATGGACCGAAGGTCCACACTATTTATTTGGTTGCAAAAAAATAATGAGATGATGGCATGATGACATGATGCAATGCAAAAAATAAATAACACAAGCAAAAGAAGCACACGGGCAACCCGGAACATCTGGAACCTTCTGGAATCTTCTGGGACGTCGGTCTTCGGGCGTCACAACTCTCCCACACTAACAGAGGATCTCGACCCGAGATCCTAGAGATATCACCGGGTAAAAACGAAGAGGAAGAGGTAAAACAAAGTTGCTTCTTTGACAAACGAGTGAAAACCAAAGAACCTTGAGAGGTTGAACAAACTTGAAAGAAAGAATAGAATGGAGATGAACGCAGTTAAGAGCACTCCGGTAAAAGGATGAACATGGAACATTATCAGAACCTTGAAGGTTGAAAGACATGAATTAAGAGCTGACGGACGGAAAGAATATGAAACCGCAATGGTATGGCCAAGGAATAAGAATGACGGAATTTGGACAGCACTCCGTCTGAAATTGGAAGGAATTGAAGATGAACTTGCCAAGTTGGGAAGATACTTTATGAAATGAACAACATATAGCTTCCGAAACGATTAAAAGAATGGCACAAGGTGTAAGGAAGATTCAGACAGCACTCCGGTTAAAAGATAGGCAAAACTTGACAAGATGAGGGAACTAGAATGAAGAATACAATACTCCGGTTAAATGATGAGCAAGGGAAAGAACATGATCTTGACAAAACTAGATGATGGTTTGGAGAGAGCAACATCAGAATGCCTCCGGAATGAAAGAATGGAAGCTAGATCGTTGGAAAGAAAAGATCGAAGAAGAAGATGACAACTTCTCCCACGAATGAATTAGAAAAAAAACCTCCTTACGGAGAAGGGTTGAATAGAGTTGTTGGAATTCAACAACGAAAGAATAAGCTCGTTGTGGGCTTTAGGAAAACATCTCAAAATTAAGAGGTGACAACCAGCCACTAACGGAAACATTTGAATGGATTGAGATCAACAAGGAGATGAAAAACTTATTTCACCGGAATGATAAATGAAGAACTTGGGTCATTTATTAGCACCACAATTAGCAACAATCCTTAGGGAAGGCTTTTAGGTGAATTATAACCCAAGATAACTCCAATGAATAAATTGAAGGGTGGAAAGATCTCCTGAACAAAGAAAATGATGGTTTTAAATCTCTCATTCTTGATAACTCGTGAATCATGAAACATGAAGGAATTATCAAGAATGACATAACACCACCTGAAAAGACAAGGTAGAAAGAATTGCAATTAGAAAGCATGATGAAGAATGTTTGAGCTCCAACAAGAATCTTGATGAAGACTTCGAGAATGAATTAATTCTTGATGAACCACCATGAAACTCCGGTAATGAAAGCATGAGAAGTGAAAGATGAAAAGAATAAGATTCAAGGCCTGCGATGAATTAGATGAAGTTTGAAATGATAATTGAAATAACATGGAGCTCCGGAAAACAAGATGAACAACTTAGAACCGAGAATATGATATGATGAACAAGCTCCGGAACAAGAGATTAAATGACCTTGAAGGAATAAGAATAATAATTATGTCATGCTTCTCCTTCACCAATTAAATTGATGACAACCAAAGGATTTGGCATACTACTTATTCTCGTTGCAAAGAATTAAAGAGAGATCTCGCACAAGCTTGGGTAAATCTTCAACGAAGCACCGGTAGGATTATGAAAGAACAAATGAATTAACATGATAACAACGGAAGGGTAACTTGAAAGAACCACCGTAAGAATATGGAGACGAACGAAGAGGCATCAATGAAGAATATTTGGAGGACGAAGTTGAAAACTGAGAATGAAGAAATCTTCTGAAATGATGGCCTTCGGAGGATCACAAAGAAAGAATTCATGAAATGCTTCGGACGGGTATAAAAGAATTCCTCACACATCGGAACAATAATGAGGATGGCATGAAAGCTAGAACCACGAATCTCATCAAGATAACGAGCCAAGATTTAAGAGAAACACTTCTCCGGTCTTCAAATGATGAGAATGAAGATGAGAAAAGCCATGAAGAATTGTTGAGCACTCCGGAATGAAGAATTGAAAAGGTTGAAACAATGATGGAAAAGAGTTTGAAAGTAAACTTGGAGAAGGCATGTGACTGATGGAAATCATTCTTACGTCACTCTTGAAAAGAATTTGAGTATAGCTCCAGAGAAGATATAAGAGTCAGGTAAGATCCTGGAAAAAGACCTGTGGGTTAGGGCCCAATCAAAAGAAAATCACCGTTGAAAAGATTGTTTAAGAGATATTGCACCGGTTGAATTTAAAAGGCTTGAATAAGATAGCAATCTCAAAATAGCTTGAACTGATTAAGAATGGAATTATGAATCTTCAGCACTCCGGATATGAATAGCAAGAGGAGAATGATTAATTGGAGCACCGGAATAAGAAAGCATTGTGAAATGAGGAAAAGGATAAGATCAACACCGAAATCTTGAATTACATCCACCAGAGAAGAAACGAGAACGGAGAATGATGAACTTGAAGCTCTTGAGCATTTCCAAGATAATCACCGGATAAGGGCATTGAAGGAAATGAATGAAGAAATATCACATGAATAAAATGGATACTTCATTGAGAATTGCTGGCTCCAAGAAGAAGAAGGGTGGGAGGGTGGGGAAAAACAAAGACAACTTGGGATGAATGAAACAGACAAATCGTCAGGTTTCTCAACGGCATCCATGTGGAATAACTTGAAGAGAAGGCACACCGGTTAAAGGATTAACACGACCATCTTGATGATCAAGAGGAATAGCACTCCCATAGAAGTATGAGAATACCGATTAAGAAAGGTATGGAATCAACACTTGACATCGAAGCAACTCGAATACCAGAATCAAACCGAAAACAAAGGATAGATATGCAACAGCCTAATCTTCACAACATCATCCGAACAGAGAATTGAACGAATGAATTCTGCAGGTACATCAACTTGACGAGAAGCCACTTGGAGAGCAAAATGAAAATAAAAAGGAACAAGGATCAGATAGAACAAATACAAGATAGAAGCTTCGTTCGACATCTTCATGCTGAAAGCTCATGGAACGTGTTACAAAAGGGTTTTGCAATCCCCGGATCAGCATAGCCAAGGATCCTTTAAGATGCAACTCCCGATCAGAACAAGTCCATAAAACCACTTCACTCAATGTATAACCCCAAACTTCATATCGAGCATCCGTTGGAAGAATGCCTAGAACTACTAGATGAACCCACCTATAGATTTCCGAAAGTTTCCAGTTATGCAATCAGGTGTTGGGGATACACGGGAAGCACCGCGCAATCAACTCTAAACCTACATCCAGGTGTATCTATCCTTCAACACATAACCAGTCTTTCTCGGAAACTGTTTACCTCGGACCTTCGAAAAGCATCCACTATAACAAGCTATGGCAATACTCTCGAACTACCTCCCCAGTACTGGGTGATGTCGGGGTTATCTTGCCACTGGCCGTATAGGAGAGATTTTCGATGTCGGACGTCTTAAGTATTTAGTACTGCCGCGATATGCTTGTGTCAATGATACCCCGAAGCTCAACTCCTCGGTAACAGGAGGCATCGAGAACAATATCCTTGTCACAAGAACATCGAAACAATCCCAGAATACTCGCGGGATCCTAAAAAAATTGGTGCATTTTTGAAGATAGAAGAGACAAGAGTAATCGTCAGGAGTCCTCACCAGAGAGAAAGGGGATGAGAAGCAAAGAAATCCTACTCTCCGATATAATATAGGACTCAAAAAGTTTTTCAAGTGTGTGCCTAGACTCAACCGTCAACGATTCGATCAATCAGTGGGGGCTTCTAGGTCGGAGAAGGCTCTGAATACCAACTTGTAATGCCCAGGATGGGACTATACCTCCTACGTGTCGAGGCACGACTTAAAGGTATAAGCCCATCCTAGAATGATCTCAAGTTTGGTATCTTTGCACGACTCATGTAAAAGAGGGATTAAATTGCAAAAGGAGATAGTTGGCTTACACTCGCCACTTCACACAATACAATACATAAGCAATACATCATTCAAACATCACAACCCGACTACGGGTGAAGATCCAAAAGAAAGATACCAAAACAACATAAAGCCACAGGTCAGGATCGAATCCTAGTAGAAACCACTACTGAACATCGAAACGTCACAAACAAACAGCCAAACTCTTCATCGAGCTCCCGGTGAAGAACTGGTCCAACTCCTGCATCGTACACGGCTGAACCTGCATCTGGTGTTGAAGTAACTGTGAGCCACAGAGGACTCAGCAATCCCGTTCCCGGGTAACAAGACTATTTAAGCCTTGGGTGTGGACAAGGCTGAAGAAAGAACGAGAGGTGAAGGAACAACAAGAGTCTGCAGCAGCAACTAGCACTAACTTACGTTAAAGAGAGCGAGAAGAGAAGTGCCTCGGTCGAAAGATGATCACGAAGTGATCCTAACTAAAGCCGGTCAAACATAACCCCACCGTGTTCAAATCCCGAATCCCTATTCGGAAATTGACAGTCACGGTACACATGCTGGTAGTGTATTGAAACATTGTGTCAAGTTATCTACAACCGGAATTAACAAGCTCCCATCTGCCACATAACCGCGGGCACGGCTTTCGAAAGTTCAAACCCTGCAGGGGTGTTCCAACTTGGCCCATCACAAGCCCACGATCCGCGGAGTCGCAACTCCATAGGTGGGAAGACCCGAGTATTCTCGGAATCCCGTGCTCAAGTTAAACCGAACTAAGGTAAGGCTAATCCAGCAAATCCTCCCGGCGTGTCGACACCCTGATAGTAGCCGCGCGTATCTAAGTCTCAGGACACGACCGGATGGGTGAAGCTACGGGTTTTTACCAGACCTTGAGTTTCCTCGAGGTGGCCCCGCAGGCTCCCCGTTTCGGACCAACACTCATGTGGAGCACTGGCCCGGGGTTGTAGAATTAAAATAAAAGAGGGTTTGCAAGGCCCTTATGCAAGTTTTATTAGTTTGTTATTAGGCAAATAGTACCAATGTTGGGATTTGCTGGAAAAGACTTAGCACTTAGCGGTTTATCAAGGGGGTCCCATACACCCCAACCGTGTTAGGAACGCATAATCAAGGAACATAACACCGGTTTATACGGTTCCTAACGGCATGAGTGGAACAAATCACCAAGCAAAAGGCTTAGCCTTCCACCCTTAACAATATATAGATGATTTCATTTTTAAGCATTTATATAGTGTGATATAACCCAACCAAACTTCAACATGAAGCAAGCATCTTCAATCTTCACCTACAACTAACAATGCTATAAGAGGGGCTGAGCGAAGCGTACTTAGCCAAGCAACGGTTTGCATAGGTAGGTTGGTTAAACATGGCAATTGGTTACAAGTAGGAGGCTGACAAGAAGATCATGGGCATCGAGGCAAAACTATAGAGCGGATCTACTAGCAATAGGCAAAGATAGTAATGGTATCCGGGTTCGGTCATCTTGCCTGGGATTCCACAAGGGAGAAGAACGGATCCACGAAGAAGACGAAGAAGAAGCCTCACAACTCCGGAACGAAACCGAAGCTAACAAGGGAAGCAACCGGAAAGAAAGAAACAACACAGTAAACACACATATCATAAACATGGCATACGATGCACAAGCAAGCATGATGCATGTCCGGTTTAAATATGCATGGCATGGCAAAGTGCACAAACAACACTACAAGTTATGTGGAGCTCAATATGCAACGAGTTGCATATTGACGAAACACCACATATTAATTATTTAGTTGACTCTCATTATTTACAAGACAAGATTAAATGTTTTTAACATGGCAAGAGGTGAAGCATAAATAAACTACCTATCTAGGCATTTTAAATGAGGCCGGAAATAACAACAACATATCCGAAAAATCCCCATGAGCATGTTTAATAATTATAAGCAAACAATAATTCACACATATTAATGTTGTTAACATGATGCGGATGACATGATCAAGTTTATGCAATTTTATTAAAAGGGTTGACATTAAGATATGAAGCATTTGTCACCGTGGTGGAAAGAAAGGGTGCCACGGCAACGATCCGAAAATGATGCAACGCAACATCTCGGTTCCGGTAACTCGTTGAGAGTCCGGAGCAAAAGATAGATGGCGTGAGCGAGTCAAACGAGAAGAAAGGTGGGGCGATCCCGTTACCGGGTTCCCACGAGTCGGTGACGAGGCAACCGAGGAACATGACAAAAGGTGGAATGGGCACGATGCACACAAGGAAACATTTCATACAACACACAACAAGCATCACACGGGCCACGTCTCGGGTTATACCTTCGAAACACTCGTTTCGGGACGGTTCGAGAGCGTCGAGGAAGTAGTGGAAGTAGAGGAAGTAGTTGTACACGGCCGTAGAGGGAAGTAGTCGTTCCCGAAGAGGTACACGGGTAGTCGTTCACATCCCGTACGTAGAGGTACTTGTCACGTCGTGGAACTTGCCGGTCTCGGTCTTGTCGACGGTAGTGGTACTTGACGCATCGTCGTCACGTGTAGTCGTTCTCGTAACGGAGTCGTGCACGTTCGTAGCGGTTCGGGTCGTCGTGGTACTTGGGGTTCCCGTTGGCGACGGTAGTGGAAGTAGTGGTACTTGCATCGGAGGGGTACTCGGTCGTGGAACTTGTCGGTTCGTCGTGTAGTCGAACTTGACGCAAACGAAGGGGTACTTGACGCGTTGTGTAGTGTCGTCGTGGTACTTGGTGTCTTGACGAATCCGGAGACGCGGCAGAGGTACTCGTTCTTCGCCGAAGATAGCCGTACACGTACGTAGACGTTCTCGTCGTCGTGGCACTTGCTGCTCCATGTTTAAAAGCTGGACAAAACAAAACGCAAAAACCAAAAAAAAAGCACAGCAGCAACAGCGGTTTTGGCGGGCGTCGAGGCGAGGACGCGGCCTTGCTGGAGACGTCGGAAGACGGGACGCCGGCGCGTCGGAGCTGGACTCCCGCGGCGAACGGCGGCTGCTGGAGGAAGGGGCGGCCGGCTCGCGGGCGGAGCGGGCGCCGGGCTGGAGGCGCGCGGAAGGCCTGGCGAGGCGCACGGCGCGCAACAGGAGGGAGGGAGCCGAGGCGCAGAGGCGCGCTGTAGAGGCGTCGGGGATGGGGCGTCCACGGCGAGGCCGAAGGGCAGCAGGGCGAGGAGGCGCGCGGAAGACGCGGCCGCTGCGGCGGACGCGAGGAGGAGGTCGGGGCGCCCTTGGCGCTGCGGCGCTCGGGGCTCGGTCCTGGCGCGGGAGGCCGCCGAGGCATGGAGAGCTGGAGGACGGCCGAGGCCCTGGACTTCTGAGGTGCGGCACTCGGGACGGCGACTGCCGGCGCGGAAGAAGCGGCGGGCGCGGCGCTGCTGGCCGGCCGGAGAGAGGTGCAGGCTCGGGGACGGGCGCTGCGCGCAGAAGGCGAGGCGAAGGGGGCGTGCGAGAGGGAACGAGGGAGGAGATCGAGGGGTGAGGGTTCGGGAGCGAGGGGAGCGGTCGAGGGGAAAACGGGACCGAGGGAAAGGGGAAGATCGGGTCGAGCCAGAAGGGGGGTGCGGGGTCGAGGATCGGGTCTCCTGGCGGCGAAGGGAGGAACGGAGGGAGCTGCGCTAGGGTTTTGGGTAGGAACGGGCTGCTGCGGCCTGAGGGAGGAGGAGATGGGCCGGATGGAGAAGTGGTGCGGCTGGGAGGAGGAGGGCCCAAGAGGGAGAAGGAGAAGGGAGTTGGGCCAGGAGGAGAAAAACAAAAGGCTGGGCTGCCTCGGATTATTTAAAAAAAACAATAAAGAAGAGAAGGAAAGTAAAAGAGGTTAGGGAAGGAATTTGGACATGAGGTCAAAATTTCCTGGACCCGCAAAATGTAAAGAATTTAATAAAATTATTGGAGGGGTTTTTGGAGGAACCTCGAAACAACGGGAAGAATTACAGGGAAGGGTTTTGTAGGAGAACTCGAAGTGGAAAAAACATGGGGAATATTGCAAGTGTGTTGCGGGTAATTCCAAACAACGGAATAATTATTAATATAGCTCCATAAATATTAGGAGGCTTTATATGTTATAAAGAGAAGACATCTTCCCTCGATTTAAATGGACCGAAGGTCCACACAATTTATTTGGTTGCAAAAAAATAATGAGATGATGGCATGATGACATGATGCAATGCAAAAAATAAATAACACAAGCAAAAGGAGCACACGGGCAACCCGGAACATCTGGAACCTTCTGGAATCTTCTGGGACGTCGGTCTTCGGGCGTCACAGCTTTCTAGTCCGGTTCCACACGATGGAGACTCATCCAAGCTGAAGCAGCATAAATCAGGGACAGCGTGTCCCAGCATGTCGTGCATCCGGCGGTGCGCACTAAAGACACAACCATGCTTCATGAACGACATGCCTTCCGTGTCGTGCACGGAAGGTGGCATCCGCTTCACAATGGGGTAGCTGTCCCCAATGAAAAGCGAGTAGTCTCCAAGAGTGTTCCTCGGCACCCACGTAGCATCACGGGGGTCGAACTCGGCGTCGTTCATCTGGTACACGCGGCATCTCAGATCTGGACACATGGTGACGTACATAGTCAAGGTCCATGCATAATAATGTTGTGCTCAAATATGGCGGTCAGTAATACTTCGGTATAGAGGAAGTAAAATAACCGGCTTATTATATATAGCCACTCTTGGATACATGGATGAGATAGTAAGACATGGAAAAACAAAAATGGTGGCAGCTAGTGGGTTCAAGTCTCCAAGGGCCTAGCTAGCTATACGCGTCCTCCATGGTAAAAAGTACTCCTACTAGTACGTAAGTAGAGTACTAGTACAACAATGAAAGAGAAGGCGGGAGGGTTAAAAAATGGAATAGTTGGGTAGAAGGTGACAGTCCGGTCGTGGTAGATTGTGTGACCATGTTGCACATCAATGGTACCATGGGTAACGACTGCTAAGATAGTTGATCCCAATATGCCATAATCAGCTACAAGGTTCCAGGTTAGACCGAATCGCGGATGCAAATGCACATCCAGGATCGGCGATCTTATTTTGATCGCGGGATGACTGGTCCCTGCAAAATAATGGAGTACTGTTAGGGATGCAAATGATGGTTTGTGCATTCTGTTTGTAATCTACCGTACCGTAGGATGGCAACTAGATGAAACAAGTCCCCTGGCTTGTCACCGCGAAGATGCGGCCTAGATGGCGCACGACGGCTTCGAATGTGTAGGGGTACAAATCTGCTGCCGCGAACATGCGCCAGCCTCTGCCGTTAGTGCCTCTTGCATTGATGGCAATCCTTATGTCGAACACCGCGATGAGATAGTAATCGTCGTAGCCGCGTCGCTTTGTCGGCGGGTTCGCAATTGCTATCTTCTTCAATCTCATGTAGGCATCTGATACGTCTCCCACGTATCTATAATTTTTTATTGTTCCATGCTATTATTTATGATGTTTTAGATGTTTAATGGGCTTTGTTATACACTTTTATATTATTTTTGAGACTAACCTACTAACCCAAAGGCCCAGTCCAAATTGCTGTTTTTTGCCTGTTTCAGGGTTTTACACAAAAGGAATATCAAACGGAATGAAATCTTCGGGAGAGATATTTTTGGAGAAAATCACGCACGGGAGACTTGAGAACCATGGAGTAGGGCACACGTGGCGTCCACGAGGGTGGGGGGCACGCCCCCTGCCTCATGGGCCCCACGTTTGGCCCCCGGTGCCCTCCTTCCTCCTATATATACCTATGTACCCCGAAAATATCAGAACAACAGAGAAAACCCTAGTTCCACCGCCACAACCTTCTGTTCCCGTGAGATCCCATCTTGGCGCCTGTTCCGGAGCTCCGCCGGAGGGGGGATCTTCCTCGGAGTTCTTCTACATCATCATCATCGCCTCACTATGAGTTGTGAGTAGTTTACCACAGACCTTCGGGTCCATAGCTAGTATCTGGATGGCTTCTTCTCTCTCTTTGGATCTCAATAGAAAGTTCTCCTCGGTCTTCGAGGAGATCTATTCGATGTAATCTCTTTTTGCGGTGTGTTTGTCAAGATCCGATGAATTGTGGGTTTATGATCAAGATTATCTATGAGAAATATTTGGTTCTTCTCTGAACTCTTTATGATTATAATATCCTTGCAAGTCTCTTCGAATTATTGGTTTGGTTTGGCCTACTAGATCTATAGTTCTTGCAATAGGAGAAGTGCTTGGCCTTGGGTTCAATCTTGCGGTGTCCTTTCCCAGTGATAGTAGGGGCAGCAAGGCACGCATTGTATTGTTGCCATTGAGGTTAAAAGGTTGGGGTTTATATCACTAAGTTTGAGTTTATCCCTCTACATCATGTCATCTTGATTAAGGCGTTACTCCGTTCTTATGAGCTTAATACACTAGATGCATGCTGGATAGCGGTCGATGTGTGGAGTAATAGTAGTAGATGCAGAATCATTTCGGTCTACTTGTCTCGGACGTGATGCCTATATATAATGATCATGCCTAGATAGTCTCATAATTATTCGCTTTTCTATCAATTGCTTGACAGTAATTTGTTTACCCACCGTAGAATATCGCTATCATGAGAGAAGCCACTAGAGAACACTATGGCCCCCGGGTCTATTCTCAACATATCAATCTGCAATCTACTTTAGTTTTCCGCTTTTACTTTCTGTTCTTATAATAAAAAATACCAAAAATATCAATCTATCATCTCTATCAGATCTCACTTTCGTATGTGACCGTAAAGGGATTGACAACCCCTTATCGCATTGGCTACGAAGTTCTTATTTGTTTGTGTAGGTGTGAGGGACTCGCGCGTGGTCTCCTACTGGATTGATACCTTGGTTCTCAAAAACTGAGGGAAATACTTACGCTACTGTGCTGCATCTCCCTTTCCTCTTCGAGGGAATACAACGCAAGCTCGAGAAGTAGCAAGAAGAATTTCTGGCGCCGTTGTCGGGGAGGCTTACGCAAAAGTCATATACCAAGTACCTATCACAAACCCTTATCCTTCGCATTACATTTATTTGCCTCTCGTTTTCCTCTCCCCCACTTCACCCTTGCCGTTTTATTTGCCCTTCTTCTGTCGTGTGTTTGTCGTTCGCTTGCTTCTTGTTTGCTTGTGTGTTGCTTGCTTGCTTGTCATCATGTCTAGCAGACCTATCATTATCAACACTCCCGAGAGTGAGGTTCTCAACTTTAAACAAAGGGAGGAAGAAAACTTAAAAGATGCCTGGTATAGAATTTGCAATTCTCAAAATAGATCTAATAGGAAGCTTTCCACTTCCGTGCTTCTTCGCAATTTTTATGTTGGTATAACTCCGTGGAATAGATTTATTTTAGATACCATTACCGGAGGGAATTTCTTGGGTAGCCATACTTTTGATTCTTATAATGCAATGACTGAATTATTTGGCTCACCACCTCTTATGGTTAATGGGACCGTTTTAACTTTGTAGCATGTTATGCAAAGGTTAGAAATCATTGAAAACAAAGTTGCTACGGTAGAACTGGTAGAGAACTTGGATAGAAAGATCCATAATGAGATTACCCAATATGGATCCATGGTAGGGGTTGTTCTGAAAAATCTCAAGGAAAAGGAACCCATAGTTAAAGAAAAGCTAGATCAGGATTCTACTAGAATCAATAAGCTTGAGGATATTATTACTAATGTGGGTTCTGCTCTTTCTGCTATAAAAACTACTCCAAATACTTCCACCACTAAATTATCTAAGTTCATGTATATTCCTAAAGACAAGGGTGAAACATCTAGTAAAGGAATCGCGGATCTCAAATCCATAAGTGTTCACCCTAATTTTCTTACTTTTGCAAGAGACCCTTTTGACACTTTATAATTTCTTGATTTCTTGCCCAAAAGTTTGATTATCAATAGGGATAAATAAGTGCCTAAAAATCACAAGTGCTTAAGTAAAGAATTGCCTCCCAAAGATGGCAATACCTAGATCTATCCATGTATCGTGCCTAGCTAGGGGCGTAAAATGATAGCGCTTGTTGGGAGGCAACCCAATTTTATATTTATTGTTTTTGCTTCTGTTTAGGAATAAATATTGCATATAGCTTCTGTTTAGATGTGGTTTTGTGTTTTGTTTAGTGTTTGTGCCAAGTAGAACCTTTGGGAAGACTTGTGTGAAGTTTATATGATCTTGCTATGAAAAACAAAATCGTTAGCGCTCGCTAGAATGATCACCGGATTTTACTGGAGCGTGCTATTTAGTTGATTCTTTGTGCAGATGATTAATAGAAAAATTTCTCACGTTTACCAATTTAGTTTGAAATTTTTGGAGTTACAGAAGTATGCGAAAACTGCAGATTACTGCAGACTGTTCTGTTTTTGACAGATTCTGTTTTTCGTGTGTTGTTTGCTTATTTCAATGCATCTATGAGTAGTATTGGGAAGTATGAACCATAGAGAAGTTGGAATACAGTAGGTTTAACACCAATATAAACAAAGAATGAGTTCATGGCAGTACCATTGAGTAGTGGTTTGTTTTCTTATACTAACGGAGCTCACGAGATTTTTGTCTAAGTTTTGTGTTGTGAAGTTTTCAAGTTTTGAGTATGGATTTGATGGACTATGGAACAAAGAGTGACAAGAGCCTAATCTTGGGGATGCCCAAGGCACCCCAAGGTAAAATTCAAGGACAACCAAAAGCCTGAGCTTGGGGATGCCCCGGGAAGGCATCCCCTCTTTCGTCTTCATCCATCGGTAACTATACTCGGAGCTATATTTTTATTCACCACATTATATGTGTTTTACTTGGAGCGTCTTGTATAATTTGAGTCTTTGCTTGTTAGTTTGACACAATTATCCTTGCTGGACACACCTATTTGAGAGAGTTAAATATGGCCTAGGAATTGATAGAACACTCTATGTGCTTCACTTATATCTTTTAAGTTGAATAGTTGTTGCTCTAGTGCTTCACTTATATATTTTAGAGCACGGTGGTGATTATTTTTTGAAGAAATTGTTTATCTCTCATTATTCACTTATATCCTTTTGAGAGTCTATTAAAACAGCATGGTAATGTGCTTAGGCTATAAAACTAGTCTTCACATGATAGACATCCAATATCAATGTAGTAAAAACTTTCACACTAAGTGCATTGAATATGATGAGAAGTTGGATGCTTGATAATTGTTTTGAGATATGAGGATAGTGATATTAGAGTCATGCTAATGGAGTTATTATGAAATTGAGAAATTCTTGTGTTAAGGTTAGTGATTCCCGTAGCATGCACGTATGGTGAACCGCTATGTGACGAAGTTAGAGCATGAGGTATTTGTAAAGTGTCAACCTTTGTGTGGAGGTCGGGGGCGCGCGATGGTTAACTCCTACCAACCTCCCCCCTAGGAGCATGCGTTGCTTTTTTTTGATGACTCGTAGATTTTTGCAATAAGTATATGAGTTCATATGACTAATGTTGAGTCCATGGATTATACGCACTCTCACCCTTCCACCATTGCTAGCCTCTCTTGTATCGCGCAACTTTCGCCGGTACCATACACCCACTATATATCCTTCCTCAAAACAGCCACCATACCTACCTATCATGGCATTTCCATAGCCATTCCGAGATATATTGCCATGCAACTTTCCACCGTTTCGTTCATATGACACGCATCATATTGTCATATTGCCATGCATGATCATGTAGTTGACCTCGTATTTGTGGCAAAGCCACCATGCATAATTTTTCATATATGTCACTCTTGATTCATTGCACATCCCGGTACACTGCCGGAGGAATTCATATTGAGTCATACTTTGTTCTAGCATCGAGTTGTAATTCAATGAAAGTGTGATGATCATCATTATTAGAGCATTGTCCCATGTGAGGAAAGGCTAAATCAATAAAGCCCCTCCAAAAAAGGCCAAAGAAAAAAAGAAAGGCCCAAAAAAAGAGAAAAAAAAGAAAAAAGAAGAAGAAAAGAAAAAGGACAATTGCTACTATCTTTTTCCACACTTGTGCTTCAGAGTAGCACCATGTTCTTCATGATAGAGAGTCTCATGTTTAGTCACTTTCATATACTATTGGGAATTTTCATTATAGAACTTGGCTTGTATATTCCAACGATGGGCTTCCTCAAATGCCCTAGGTCTTCATAAGCAAGCAAGTTGGATGCACACCCACTAGTTTCTTTTGTTGAGCGTTCATACATTTTTAGCTCTAGTGCACCCATTGCATGGCAATCCCTACTAACTCACATTGATATCTATTGATGGCATCTCCATAGCCCGTTGATACGCCTAGTCGATGTGAGACTATCTCCCTCCTTTTTGTCTTCTCCACAACCACCTCTCTATTCCACCCATAGTGCTATGTCCATGGCTCACGCTCATGTATTGCTTGAAAGTTGAAAGGTTTGAAGCAATAGAGTATGAAAACAAGTGCTTGGCTGAAATCGAGGTTGTGCATGATATGGATATTTTGTGTGATGAAGAGGAAGCATAGCCAGACTATATGATTTTGTAGGGATAACTTTCTTTAGCCATAGTATTTTGAGAAGACATGTTTGCTTTGTTAGTATGCTTGAAGTATTACTATTTCTTATGTCAATATAGACTTTTGTCTTGAATCTTTCAGATCTAAACATTCATGCCACAATTAAGAGAATTGCATTGAAAAACTATGTTGGTTAGCATTCCACATCAAAAATTCTGTTTTTATCATTTACCTACTGATACGTCCAAAACGTATCTATAATTTCTGCTTGCTCCATGTCTCTTTTGGGTGATATTGCTATGATATTTATACACTTCCATACACTTTTGATCATATTTGGACTAACCTATTAACTCAGTGCACCCCAGTGCCAGTTTCTGTTTTCTGCTGTTTTTGTATTTCAGGTTTTCCCATTACGAGAACTGCCAGAAAAATCCCGGAAAAATTATATAAAAATCAGCGTTCCAGAAGCTTCCCGGCACCCGAAGTACAGCCGGAGGGGGGCCACCAGGGCTCCAGGCGCCCTGGTGGCGCGGCCCCCCTCCTGGCCGCGTCGGGGGGCGCCTGGGCCCCCCAGGCCTCCGCTGATGCCCCCCTTTGGCATATATTTATATCGTGTCCCGAAACCCTCGAGACGGGAACCCTTTTTCCCGATCTCATCTCTGTTCCACCGCCGCCGCGCTTCCAAGATCGGGAGCACCAGGAGAACTCTTCCCGGCACCCTGCCGGAGGGGAGGATCACCACCGGGAGCTTCTCCACCACCATGGACGCCTCCCGGATGAGTTGTGAGTAGTCTCCCTTGGACCATGGGTCCATGACCAATAGCTATGTGATGTTCTCCTCCCGTTCTTGTGCTTCACTAATTAGCCCTCGTGAGCTGCCCTACATGATCGAGGCACATATGTAATCCTTATGCTGTTGCTATGATGAGTTTGCTGGGATCCGATGGATTGTGAGATTATGTTCAGATTGTGTTTGAGTAATATATTTGATTCACCTCTTTTATATTTATGTTCGTAAGTAAGTCTTGCATGTTCTCCGTTGTTATTTATTGCATTGGCCAAGTAGTAGGTAGTGACTCCAAGAGGGAACGTTATGCTTGATTGTGGGTTCATGCCCCTCGCTGACTAGCTTGAGTGACAGAAACATGAGTCTAGGGGATGTGCTGTTGCCACAAGGGGGAAAACAACGGTGGTTGTGCCTGCGGGTGCAAGGATTGTTTACTTTACGCAAAGTTCTTTTAATGCAGTTGTCTGTTGCTTTGAGTTTACACTATGAGTGGGACTCGCAACTTAATACCAGCGAGATGTTCTGGATAGATATCTCAAGGTGGATGATTAGTAGTAGATGCAGATGGATTTCGGTCTACTTGCCTTGGCGTACCGCCCATGCTTTGAACCTCTACCTTTCTTGTAACATAGTTAGCATTGGTTTGCGCACATAATTCTGTCAATTGCCCAGCTGTAATTCGTTTACCTCACATAGCTGTTTTATCATCTTTTGGGAGAGAGACATCACTAGTGAACATCATGGGACCCCGGTCCATATTACCATCACTGATCACATCTGCTATTTACTTTATGCTTTTACTTACTAGTTGCAATTATACCTATCACTATTATCACTTGCGTTTGATCCTTTGTAAACGACAAGGCCGGAGGGATTGACAACCTCTCTGTACTCGTTGGGAGCAAAGTTATTTGTATCTGTGTGCATGTCCACGTTGATTGCTAATATCTGGCACCGTTAGCAGTTGACACCTTCTTGTTGAAACTGGGAGTCTCAGGGAAATCGATCCTTGGTATCTTTGCCAAGGGAAAACTTCCGCTACACTGCATCTCAAACCTTCCACTTGGGGTAACCAACGAGGGGCGAGAAGCCATCAAGCAAAGTTTTCTGGCGCCGTTGCCGGGGACTCCACTCTTCAGGATAGGGGAGTTGCACGCTATCTTTTACCTTTTCTTTTTAGTCTTGTTAGTTTACCTTTCAGTTTTTTGCTTTAGTATCTTTTATCGAAAATCACAAAAATAGTTATCTTGCTTGCTTGCTGCTATGGGTTCCACCAAAAACACTAGATGGGAGGAGTACACCCCTTCTTCCATTACGCCAATCACCACTGTCGGGATCTACAAAAGTAATAAACCTTGTGATTATGTTAGTCTTGATGCAGAGTTATGCCCATGGCATGGTCTTCCAGGAAAAGAGTATGAGCCTTAGTTTAAAGTTGCTCCTATGCTTCCCCAAACTTGGGAAGACGTTCAAACTCTTATAATAGAGAGCAATTCAAACAAAGAAGATGACACTACAATTCTGCCCAATAATGATAAAATTAATTTTGATAATTGTAGTATCTCTGAAGTTGTCACCTTTCTACAAAGAATGGCTAAAGATCCCCACATTAGCACGCTTAACCTTGCCTTCACAGAGCATATCACTAATGCTCTTATCAAAGCTAGGGAGGAGAAACTTAGAGTAGAAGCCTCCATACCTAGAAAGCTAGAAGATGGTTGGGATCCTATGATTAAAATTAAGATAAACAACTTCTCTTGCTATGCTTTATGTGATATTGTAGCTAGTACCTCCATTATGCCCAAAAGAATATATGATATGCTTAAATTGAAACCTTTTGATTCTTGTTCTTTTGGTGTTCGTCTCGTTGTTTCTTCCATAAAGAAACCTTTGGGGAGGATCGAAGATGTTCTTATCATTGTCAATGACAATTATGTTCCCGTTGATTTTACCATTAAGGACATTGAATGTGAACCTTCTTGTCCAATTATTTTGGGACGTCCTTTTCTTTGCACTGTTGGTGCTATCATTGACATGAAAGAGGGGAATATAAAATTCCAGTTTCCTCTCAAGAAAGGGATGGAACACTTCCCTCGAAAGAATATTAAGTTACCTTTTGAGTCCGTTATACGGGCTAGCTATTCTTTTACTCTTGATAAAACTTGATCTCTATGCATTATGCCTAGCTTAAAGGCATAAAAGAAAGCGCTTTTGGGAGGCAGCCCACATGAATAAAATTTTATTTTGCTTTTGTTGTGTCTTGATGTTGTTAACTACAGTAGCATCATCATTGTATCTTTACTTTTCAATTTTGTGCCAAGTGTAACCTCTGATTGCAAGAAAGTTCAAAAGTTGTGACGTGCTGTCCAGGAAACAGATTCTGTCCTTGGATAAAAAAATTCGTATAAAATCACCAGATCATCTTTTTGGTCTGAATTTTTCCGACAGCGTGCTCTATATAATTGTATTTCGTGCGTCTGTTTTGAGTTTTTTGATTAGAGTTGCAGAAGTGCCCCGAAAAAATAATTTACTACCTACTGTTCTGTTTTTCACAGATTATGTCCTGTTTTGCCTTTCCTTCATTTTGCAAACCTAGAGCTTGCTTTTTCTTTGCAAAAACCTTTTGGCAATCTTGAGAAACAGTAGACCTTCAAGAATATCTTTATTTCCAGCAAGGAACAATTATTTTATTAAGGGTACTAACCTCGCTAATCAGATTATGATGAGTTATGTATGAAGGGAGTTTTCAAGTGTGCGAGGGAAGATGATAAAAAGATTCAGGAGTGTCAAACGCTCAAGCTTGGGGATGCCCCCATGCACCCCAAGAAATATTCAAGGAGACTCAAGCGTCTAAGCTTGGGGATGCCCCCGTGCATCCCCTTCTCCATCAACATTATCAGTTCGTCTTTCGTTCCACTATATTTTTATCACTTCATGTGTTATGTGCTATGCTTGGAGCGTCTTGCTTTTAGTTTCCTTTTTAGTTTTCTTTAGCTTTTCATAACGAGTCGGAACTCAGCTTTCTTTATGTGGGAGAGAAACACGCTCCACTTCTACCTAGAACATAACATAGAATTTTCATGTCTATCTTTGCTGTGTGTGTTCTTTGTCTTTCAATAGCTACTATCATGCTTAGCTCTTAGTTTTCATGCTTATCTTTTTAAAGAGCTTTTGTTTAGTTGGTTGCTTGAACTCTCTTTAGTTATCATGCTTATCTTATTAAGAGAGTTTGCTTCCGTTGCATTGGTTGGTATGTCTATGATAAAGATGCTACGTGCATAATGGCGCTTAGTAGTTCATGTTTTCTTATGGTTAGTCTCAAATAGCTGGGGGTTCCCAATGTGTTATTGGAATACCAACATGATTTGTTTGCCTATGATGTGGTATGGTTTAGTAATATCTTCCTTCGAGAATTCACTTTGATTGACTTGGCGTATGCTCACGCATATTTAAGACTGTAAAGAAAGTCTGTCAAGCCTTGATGATCTTTTGTTTCTGAGTAGCGATATAACTTCCATGCCTGATTCAATGTTGCTTTGTCGCTCTGCATGATTATGACCGTCATTCCTCTCTTAGTTGGTCGCTCCCAGTCTTTTGCTAACCTCCACCTATACTAAGCGGACTGACTGTTTGTGCATCCAAATTCTTTTAAACCAGTTATGCCATATGAGTCCACCATACCTTCCTACATGGTATTTACGTGCCATTCCTAACGGAGACTTGCATGTACCATCTCGAAATTATTCAAAGAAAAGCATTCCTATTTTGTGCCTCTGTTTTAAGTTCATGAGGAAGTAGTAGTTAATTCATGATCTTTTTAAGTTAGACAAGCTTCACCCCGGGATTGCATGTATAATGTGCAAACCCATAATACGAGAAGGAACTGGCATTGAGTGCGCCCAGCTCAAAAATAATATAACTAAAAAACCCTCCTTCACGCTTTGTTCATGAGAAATCAGAAAACTTTGGCAGTGATAAACAAAGGAGATTAAGAGGATGTGATCTTCCTCATTCGGGAGCCGTTCCTCCAAACTTGTCCATCTCAAGAAGTGATTGAGTTGTCTGCTAGCATTCGTTGACGGAGCATGCATAATCTAAAAAAATAATTATTACTTCTGTTTTTAAAACCAAGAGCTCTGGTACATGTTTTGTCTTTGTTTCCGACTACGGGTTTTCAACCTTGCCAACAAAAGCCACGGTTCGAGGGTCTCCACTTTCTTTTAAAGCACCAACTACTGAGAGCATGATTGTCATTCTGAGTGTAATGTGCCTTGTCCCAAAGTAGCATTGTCTTTTGCATGATTGTGATATCGTTTATTCTGAAATTATTGTATCTAGTCATCACTTAAACCTTGGAGGTGCCCCTGCATTTATGTTTTGCTTCACTAAAGGGGGCAAGCGAGATATCACTTTATCATATTTGCACACCATGCTCATTGCAAATCTATTTGATGTTTCAGTATCATATTGTAAAACTTTCAGTTCTTTGTGATTTTCTCATGAGGCAACTTAATTACTATAGATTCATTGTCTCAGTAAGCTTTTGTCATATGACTATGAAAAGTCCTATATGGTCAATAGCATGTCACCACAGAAATTATTCTTGTTATCATTTACCTACTCGAGGACGAGCATGAATTAAGCTTGGGGATGTTGATACGTCCAAAACGTATCTATAATTTCTGCTTGCTCCATGCCTCTTTTGGGTGATATTGCTATGATATTTATACACTTCCATACACTTTTGATCATATTTGGACTAACCTATTAACTCAGTGCACCCCAGTGCCAGTTTCTGTTTTCTGCTGTTTTTGTATTTCAGGTTTTCCCATTACGAGAACTGCCAGAAAAATCCCGGAAAAATTATATAAAAAATCAGCGTTCCAGAAGCTTCCCGGCACCCGAAGTACAGCCGGAGGGGGGCCACCAGGGCTCCAGGCGCCCTGGTGGCGCGGCCCCCCTCCTGGCCGCGCCGGGGGGGCGCTTGGGCCCCCGAGGCCTCCGCTGATGCCCCCCTTTGGCATATATTTATATCGTGTCCCGAAACCCTCGAGACAGGAACCCTTTTTCGCGATCTCATCTCTGTTCCGCCGCCGCCGCGCTTCCAAGATCGGGAGCACCAGGAGAACTCTTCCCGGCACCCTGCCGGAGGGGAGGATCACCACCAGGAGCTTCTCCACCACCATGGACGCCTCCCGGATGAGTTGTGAGTAGTCTCCCTTGGACCATGGGTCCATGACCAGTAGCTATGTGATGTTCTCCTCCCGTTCTTGTGCTTCACTAATTAGTCCTCGTGAGCTGCCCTACATGATCGAGGCACATATGTAATCCTTATGCTGTTGCTATGATGAGTTTGCTGGGATCCGATGGATTGTGAGATTATGTTCAGATTGTGTTTGAGTAATATATTTGATTCACCTCTTTTATATTTATGTTCATAAGTAATTCTTGCATGTTCTCCGTTGTTATTTATTGCTTTGGCCAAGTAGTAGGTAGTGACTCCAAGAGGGAACGTTATGCTTGATTGTGGGTTCATGCCCCTCGATGACTAGCTTGAGTGACTGAAACATGAGTCTAGGGGATGTGCTGTTGCCACAAGGGAAAAAACAACGGTGCTTGTGCCCGCGGGTGCAAGGATTGTTTACTTTACGCAAAGTTCTTTTAATGCAGTTGTCTGTTGCTTTGAGTTTACACTATGGGTGGGACTCGCAACTTAATACCAGCGAGATGTCCTGGATAGATATCTCAAGGTGGATGATTAGTAGTAGATGTAGATGGATTTCAGTCTACTTGCCTTGGCGTACCGCCCATGCTTTGAACCTCTACCTTTCTTGCAACATAGTTAGCATTGGTTTGCGCACATAATTCTGTCAATTGCCCAGCTGTAATTCATTTACCTCACATAGCTGTTTTATCGTCTTTTGGGAGAGAGACATCACTAGTGAACATCATGGGACCCCGGTCCATATTACCATCACTGATCACATCTGCTATTTACTTTATGCTTTTACTTACTAGTTGCAATTATACCTATCACTATTATCACTTGCGTTTTATCCTTTGTAAACGACAAGGCCGGAGGGATTGACAACCTCTCTGTACTCGTTGGGAGGAAAGTTATTTGTATCTGTGTGCAGGTCCACGTTGATTGCTAATATCTGGCGCCGTTAGTAGTTGACACCTTCTTGTTGAAACTGGGAGTCTCAGGGAAATCGATCCTTGGTATCTTTGCCAAGGGAAAACTTCCGCTACACTGCATCTCAAACCTTCCACTTGGGGTAACCAACGAGGGGCGAGAAGCCATCACCTACTCGAGGACGAGCAGGAATTAAGCTTGGGGATGCTTGATACGTCTCCAACGTGTCTATAATTTTTGATTGTTCCATGCTATTATTTATGATGTTTTGGATGTTTAATGGGCTTTGTTATACACTTTTATATTATTTTTGGGACTAACCTACTAACCCAAAGGCCGAGTCCAGAATGCTGTTTTTGCCTGTTTCAGGGTTTTACAGAAAAGGAATATCAAATGGAGTCCAAACGGAATGAAACCTTCGAGAGAGATATTTTTGGAGAAAATCACGCACGAAAGACTTGAGAACCACGGAGTAGGGCACACATGGCGTCCACGAGGGTGGGGGGCGCGCCCCCCTATAAGGCGCGCCCCTGCCTCGTGCGCCCCACGTTTGGCCCCCGGTGCCCTCCTTCCTCCTATATATACCTACGTACCCCGAAACTATCAGAACAACATAGAAAACCCTAGTTCCACTGCCGCAACCTCTTGTTCCCGTGAGATCCCATCTTGGGGCCTGTTCCGGAGCTCCGCCGGAGGGGGGATCTTCCACGGAGTGCTTCTACATCATCATCATCGCCTCACCATGAGCTGTGAGTAGTTTACCACATAACTTCGGGGTCCATAGCTAGTATCTGGATGGCTTCTTCTCTCTCTTTGGATCTCAATACAAAGTTCTCCTCGGTCTTCGAGGAGATCTATTCGATGTAATCTCTTTTTGTGGTGTGTTTGTCGAGATCTGATGAATTGTGGGTTTATGATCAAGATTATCTATGAGAAATATTTGGTGCTTTACTGAACTCTTTATGATTATAATATCCTTGCAAGTCTCTTCGAATTATTGTTTTGGTTTGGCCTACTAGATCTATAGTTCTTGCAATGGGAGAAGTGCTTGGCTTTGGGTTCAATCTTGCAGTGTCCTTTCCCAGTGACAGTAGGGGCAACAAGGCACGTATTGTATTGTTGCCATCGAGGATAAAAATATGGGGTTTATATCACTAAGTTTGAGTTTATACCTCTACATCATGTCATCTTGCTTAAGGCGTTACTCCGTTCTTATGAGCTTAATACACTAGATGCATGCTGGATAGCGGTCGATGTGTGGAGAAATAGTAGTTGATGCAGAATCGTTTCGGTCTACTTGTCTCGGACGTGATGCCTATATATAATGATCATGCCTAGATTGTCTCATAATTATTCACTTTTCTATCAATTGCTCGACAGTAATTTGTTTACCCACTGTAGAATATCGCTATCATGAGAGAAGCCGCTAGAGAACACTATGGCCCCCGGGTCTATTCTCAACATATCAATCTACAATCTACTTTACTTTTCCGCTTTTATTTTCTGTTCTTATAATTAAAAATACCAAAATATCATACTATCATCTCTATCAGATCTCACTTTCGTAAGTGACCGTAAAGGGATTGACAAACCCTTATCGCGTTGGCTGCGAAGTTCTTATTTGTTTGTGCAGGTGTGAGGGACTCGCGTGTGGTCTCCTACTGGATTGATACCTTGGTCCTCAAAAACTGAGGGAAATACTTACGCTACTGTGCTGCATCTCCCTTTCCTCTTCGAGGGAATACAATGCAAGTTTGAGAAGTAGCAGCCTCATCATACGTATTCAAGCCCAGCCAGTCCGGAGGGCCGATCCCAATGGTGGAGAAGGGGTCTACCGGAACGGCCGTACTGCTGTGGATGTTGTGCAAAATGATGGTGGTATCCGGCCGGAGGTATGTAAGCCAATCTTCGTTGCCACCGACCCAGACCTATATATAAGACGGTGGGCAGCGAAATTACATGATAGAAATGGAATAACTAAGTACTACATGATCAAACTTCATTACTGACCTGCTCATCGGACAAAATCCGACTACCTCTCAATCTAGGCAACTCTAGTGGAGTCAACGTGCAACCATGGCCAGGGAGCGGTGGACTGTTCGAAGGATTGTCCCATAGAAGAACCTTCTCCTCGAGGACGCTTGGAAGACCAACAAGCATGTCCTTTTCCCAAGCCATTTTAAGCATTGTCTTGAAAAAATTGGTGCAGGAAGCACCGAGTCTTGCGACGGTGAGGACGTCGGAGCGGCGTGCGATTTCTCCCAAAGGATCGTCGTCCAAGGTCTCCCAGCCCTGACAAGGAGGAGAACAGCCTGGCGAATCCATGGGAGCAGCGATGAACTGCCTTCTCTTCGGGGGGAGGGGAAATAGCGAGGAGGAGATAAGAGCGTAGTAACCGCAGGGCCTCGTCCCTTCCGACTGTAGAGAAGGGGTGATGCTATTATTTACTACTGCTAGTACTAGCATTATGGGACGTTATGGGATTGCATTATACTGTAAATAATAGCACTAGTAAGAAATTTTTGGCACTAGCTAGTAGTTTTTGTCGTGGATTAAGAATTTTTGGGTATGTTTTTGCTATTTTTTGAACACGCCAACTAGTGTCAAAAAAACGTCTTACATTATGTGACGGAGGAGTACGTACTCGTAATGTAGCAGTACTAGTACTGCTTTCTCAACTAGTAGTGCGAGGGTACTACTAGTGCTATGTATTGTACAATATAGTGCACTAGTTTTGAACTCTTGAATCTCAGGGCCAAGGAGCTACAGTTGGAAGTGGAGGGTACAACTGTTCTCTAGAACCATCGCTGTACTATTATTGCAGGGAAAGTACACCTGCGTAGTGGCCTAGTGGGTACTCTCGGTGCTCTATTCAGCCGCTCCTCTCACGTAGATGGCCTACTCAGGCCCTCCACTACTACCGGTGTCCTACATTGCCCAGCCGATGCCATATGTAGGCCAAAACCGGTGCCAATTTCACTTTTTGAACATTTGGCACCGGTGTCCTACATTGCCCAGCCGATGTCATATAAAATTTTTAGGGCATCGATGCTTCTACTTGCTCCGACGCCATATTTCGTTGAGGCAATAAAGAAAGCAGCCACTGTACTTTTGCATGAGAAGCAGCCACTGATTTGAGATGATATATTACTAGTTTATAGCTAGGTGGGCCAGAGGTGGATGGATGCCAAATCCTTCACGTTGTGGTGCCGGTGCTAAATATTTTTCATTTGGCATCGAAGTGTATGTGGCAAACTTTTTTGATTTCTGGCACCGAACACATAGTGGAGGGCCTCAACCGCTCCTCTCACGCACACACTAGCAGCCTGTTTATCAGCGACGGTTACTGCGGGGGCAGAACATTTGAGTTATTTGATACAGCGGGACTAGGCTTTTCGCTTCCATTTGTGGAGGTGTAATGTATCTCGTCGAACTTTGTTAGTAGTTCCTTTTTTATGAATGAGATGAAGCAAAGCTTTTGCCTCCGTTTAAAAAAAACACGTCAAGAGGAATTTCTTTTATAGTAGAGCCGATAATGGAGTGAAGTCCATGCGTGCAACGCCACAAGCTATAGAGTAGTAGTAGATCACTTTACGTACAGAGCCATAGTGCATAGTTCCCAATGCCCCGCCAGGCTTTTCCGGCTCCTCGGGCTTAATTGGGAGGCGCTAGTTTAAATATGCTACTAGCTGATGTGGAAGCTGCAAGCGAGGTGCGGATAGGGCGAGCACGCGAGCCACGAGATGCTGGGGAGGAAAACCCGTTCACGTGGCTAGGCTATCCAGTGCACCCAGATTGTGGTGCCGCACGTCCGTTTGACTTTAAAACTCAAACTACCCATGTAAAATATTGGCTCGCAACGAAGTTACTATTTAAAAAAAAGGTCACCGTGCGTTCGACCGGGATCAAACCCACAAAACGAGGTATACACTCCGGCGACCACTAGTAGTACTCGTTGGAGTACAACGCAACCTAGACTCGCCTTTTGTCGCTAGTAGTACATTGTTCCTTACAAGAAACCCCTAATAATGCAAGAAACCAGTAATAATGCCAAGAAACCACTACCACTTGCATACGTGGCAGACCTAAGATAAGACTACCTTATCAACCATTGTACATGCTCTTACCAACCAGCCCTACCAAGAAACGACTACTCTACAAAGTGCCGTTATGGGCACGTTTCGACCCATGGCCCTGTTTGGATACATTTATTGTCAATCTAACCCTCCCATCCAAACACCACTTTGGTTAGAGTTAGTTCAGGGTTCGAATCTAACCTCTGACTTAGAGTATCCAAACAGGGCCCACATCGCCCATTAAGTCAATGCCTTCTATTTGACCGGGCGTTATGACTTGTGGGACCTACATGTTAGTCTGCACAAAAATCCCCGAGTGACCTCCTACCTCCGGCCCGTCCACCTAGTCATCCTTGGCCATGGGACGCAGCTACCGCCGCCGGTAGAAGGCGAGGTCAAAACCGCCGGCGATGCGGAGCCCATCTTGCGGCAGCCCGGATGCCAGCTCCGTCCGGCGCTCGCAGTCGCTAGCTAGCTAAGAGAGCTCCGTCTAGCTGCTTGTCTGCAAGGTTTGCTAGCTAGATTGGCGCGGTGGTGCGGCGGCTTGCTCGCGCGCGCCGCGCTAAGGCCAGCCGTCTGGCTCGAGCGAAGGCCAGCACAACGGCTTGCTCGCTCGTGAGTCACGCTCGAGCCAGCTTGGCAACCCGTGCGGAGGCCAGCGCGGCGTCAGGCCCGTCCGACGGAGCGGCGGTCAACTCGCTCCTCACCGGCGCCACCGACGAACACGCATCGCTACTGTTTGAAGTAATGTTCAGGAAAAATAATGATTTGAAGGGGAATAACAGGATAGAAGGTTAGATGTGGGTCCCTCGTGTCAACGGTCAAACAAAATGTGTTGGTTTAAGCTGCCTCGTCAGCACGGACGTGTGGGCCAACCCTGTCATAAATGGGTTTAAACTAACCTAATCGGTAGGTAGTAGTTTTTGGCATGGATTAAGAAATTTTGGGTATGTTTTTGCTATTTTTTGTACAATAGATTCTTCCTAGGGCTGGTTGAAAGTGGTAGTTTTTTGTTAAATACTCTACATATTGTAAGTAGGAGTGAAAGTAAAGCTTTGGAACCCAATAAGCAAGGCTAGTTACATAGTGCATATGAGTACATGATTGAAAGTAAATATCAACCATGAGTGACTAATATCTTGATGGAAAACTCGAAACTAGGGAATACTAGGGAAATATATTTGCATGTTTGGAAATACTAGCAATGTTCATGTGCGTTGCAACGTGTCATAATTAGAATAATACTTATTCACAAACTTGATACAAAACACTCTAATTTTGATATACATATATCACTAGAGATATATTATGTTTCAATTAGAATATATTCCTTGGGCTGTTTTGGTGAGGTCAGGGAGGGATGTGGTTGGTTTTAAGATACTAATTATGGGTTTTTCTGCAAATTGGTAGACAAGTGGGATGTTTGTGAGAAAAGGCAACAACTTACCTCACAGTCGTTAGATGTAGATCTAATGGTCACAAACAACGGATGGCAGACACACTATCATCACCAACTTAGTCTTCTGTAGGAGTACTAGCAAGATCCGTGCATTGCACGGAACATCAAGATGCAACTTTTTATTAAAACACTCATTGGGATTGACCCATGCGGGAGTAATCCCATGTGTAAAAACTAATGATATCTCGAGAACTAGGAGATAAGGTGAAGAGGAGTGGGGCGTGGTGGTGATTGGTGGTCGGACTGAGCGGAGGCATGGGGATTGACGACGCCGGCAGCGGCCACCAGGCCAGTTTGTTCCAGAGGCTTCCGTTCTTAATTGCTCAACAATGAGGTTGTTGGAGACAAGGATGAACGAGGGAAGGCCTTGTCTGCAAATGTGGAGAGGGGTGCAGGTATCTTTTATTTTAATTTCCATCAGTCAGATATAGATCGGACGATCTATATTGCAAGATGGCACGCGTACCATCATCACCAACTCGGTTTTTTTATAAGAGAAGAAATATAAGTATGGAGATACAAACGTATTATCGATACTTGTTTCCGTAAACTAGCATCTACATTCTATTCAACGCCTCAGCATGTGAGGCCTTAGCACAATGACTTCTCGACTGTGTAAAACAAATATTTTCCCGTCGCCGATAAGGAGGGGCTGACGGCGACGCGCTTTTTGGCTTGCTTTAGTCCTAGTAGTCATACTAGGTGGTCTAAGGACGTGTAGATTTATTCTTTTTCACGTCTCGTGTTCGCCATACTGCCATGACTGTTGATGAATAGACGGTAAGTTATTCACGGGGAAACCCTTGTTGAGCGTGTTTGCGAGAGAGAGAGATAGTGTGCGTGTGTGATATGTCTAGAGACAGAGGCAATGATAATAGATTCTTTGTGTCTATGTGTGTGGGGGATAGAGAGAGATGTACATGGGGCTTTGTGTTGTGTAACGTGGAGACACATATACATAATTAGAGAGTGAGTGTGCGAGATACACATGCGGACATGGGGAGAGATGAGGATCCAGACTAATGGGTGTTTGTGCGTGTCTGTGTGTGTTTGTGCGCGCGTTTGTGTGTGAGAGGGAGTGTGTGTATGTGGAGTAGAGAGACCACTAATGATTTAAACCTAGTATAAGGGAAGGGGGAATGGTGTGACATGTGTAGTAGCGGGATAGCATGGGTGCGGGCGGGGGGAGCAGGCTATTTGGAAGAGACATCGATTGTGTGTGGGAGAGGGGTGTGAGAGCGAGAGAGAGAGAGAGAGCTAGCGACGGAGAGAGAGAGAGAGAGAGAAAGAGAGGGAGAGAGAGAGAGAGAGAGAGAGAGGGCGAGAGAGGGGGCGTTTGTGTCATAAATGGCGTATAGATAGTAGGGAGACAATGTTGATGTTGTTTGAAATTGGCCTATGTACGGAGACGCAAGGGAAGCGAGTCATCGTGTGTGTGATAGGGACTTCATGAGAGATCTAGAATATATGGTGTAGAGAACAATGTGCGAGATCGAGAACGATGATACATTAGGGAGCTATGGAAAGAGTCACGACATATATGTATACATGGAGGAGCTGGGTCGGGTCCGCATGTGGGAGAGATAGAAAGAGGAGAGTGGTGCACAAGGAGACAAAGTGTGCTTTATTTGAAGTGGGGGTTGTGTCTGAGGTGAGTGTGCGAGAACCACATAACTAGGGAGATAGACGTTTGGGGGCGACGTTTTCTGTGTATGGGAAAGATACATTCTACATAGTGCGTGTGCTTGGAAAAGAGAGATGCCGGGTGACCTAGCTAGAGAGTGGGGGAAGAGATGTGTGCATGCCCAGGAGACAAAGTGATAGAGACCTATATTGGGGTCCGGACTTTAGAAGAGAGAGGGGTGTTAATGTGCTTGTGTGTTGGTGTTTGGGGGAGAGAACGACTTCTCTGTGTGTGTGTGTGTGGGGGG
>LR738713.1:719234885-719314909 GCA_902687465.1 Secale cereale | reverse complement strand
AGTGAGGTGTCTATATTTGAGGGACTTTAGCGTAACTCAGATATACATGGTCAATAGTGTGTGCACTCAAGGTTGATCAATTTGTTTCACTGTTTGGACTATGAGATAACGATACTTTTGAACATGCGTGATATACTTTGATGTACCAGAATTACAAACCTAAGATTGGAATTTTGGAATTCGACTCCATCATTAGTTTTTGTAATTCATTTAAACGGAGGTACATTTTTAAGCCGGGATTTCGTGATTTCAAATTCATATATCAAACCTAGAGATATACACATACAGGCATGTTCAAACTTTATAATCATCCACTTTATTCATACACATACACATTTTTGCTTTTGTAATCATATTTAGGATAAAAACATTTGGAATTTCATTTGAATTGGACCATATGATGGTATTTGCTTGTGGTAGCTCAATGATCCATATTTGAATTGAATGGACAATCTAAGTTTCGAGTTGGAGACATTGATTTTCAAAACGTTTACTTTTTTTTTGCGTGCAAAACAAACAAATTCTCGGCCATGATATCATAGTTGCCCGTACAAGAGCAGAATATAATTTCAGGTGCCAAAAGCTTTCAAACTTCCCGCTCACATCGAAATATATCGTGCCCGAAAGTTTAGCCCTGCGACCTTCCTATTTTACCCCTGCCACATGAACGGAAAAGGGCTGCTTTGGTAACTCCATTGTTTTCCCCTCTTGGCCCCCAACATTCTTCCCCAGAGCCCCTCCCCTTCCCCTCCCTGACCCTGAACCACGGCAAGCCACCGAATCTAGTCCTACGCCGTAGCGGTGGACCTCACACCCCGACGGATCTACTTTCCGCACCTTGGAACCCCCAACTGCCAACTCACCACTTCACCGGAGCCGCTTCAGCGACTGGCTTGTACACCACTCCAGATCTCCTTGACCGCTATCATGCTCCACCGCACCGGATCTGCTTAACCGGCGCCCTCGTCCACCACAGTGTAGGCCCTTCACTGACTCCCTCGTCCGTCCCTTCGCTGACCCTTCATACAAGCCCTCGTCCATGATACGTCTCCAACGTATCTATAATTTTTGATTGTTCCATGCTATTATTTATGAAGTCTTAGATGTTTAATGGGCTTTATCATTCACTTTTATATCATTTTTGGGACTAACCTACTAACCTAAAGGCCCAGTCTAGATTGCTGTTTTTTTGCCTATTTCAGGGTTTTGCAGAAAAGGAATATCAAACGGAGTCCAAACGGAATGAAACCTTCGCAGGAGATATTTTTGGAGGAAATCACGCAAGATAAACTTCGGGGCCAAGCCAGAGGACAGGGGACCCACCCTCGAGGGTGGGGGGCGCGCCCCTTGCCACGAGGGCAGCCCCTGTGGCCCCTGGTGCCCCTCTTCCTCCTATATATACCTACGTACCCCAGAAACCCTGTACGAAGAGAGAAAACCCTAATTCCACCACCGTAGCTGCTGTTCCCATGGAGATGCCATCTTGGAGCCTTTTCCGGGAGGGGGATCCATCACGGAGGCCTTCATCATCATCATCATCGCCCTCACCATGAGTTGTGAGTAGTTTACCACAGACCTTCGGGTCCATAGCTAGTATCTAGATGGCTTCTTCTCTCTCTCCGGATCTCAATACAAAGTTCTCCTCGGTCTTCGAGGAGATCTATTCGATGTAATCTCTTTTTGCGGTGTGTTTGTCGAGATCCGATGAATTATGAGTTTATGATCAAGGTTATCTATGAAAGATATTTGGTTCTTCTCTGAACTTTTTATGTGTGCTCATAATATCCTTGCAAGTCTCTTCGAATTATTGGTTTGGTTTGGCCTACTAGATCTATAGTTCTTGCAATGGGAGAAGTGCTTGGCTTTGGGTTCAATCTTGCGGTGTCCTTTCCCAGTGACAGTAGGGGCAGCAAGGCACATATTGTATTGTTGCCATCGAGGATAAAAAGATGGGGTTTTCATCATATTGTTTGAGTTTATCGCTCTACATCATGTCATCTTGCTTAAGGCGTTACTCTGTTCGTACGAACTCAATACACTAGATGCATGTTGGATAGCGGTCGATGTGTGGAGTAATAGTAGTAGATGCAGGCAGGAGTCGGTCTACTTGTCTCGGACGTGATGCATATATACAATGATCATGTCTAGATAGTCTCATAATTATTCGCTTTTCTATCAATTGCTCGACAGTAATTTGTTTACCCGCCGTAGAATATCGCTATCATGAGAGAAGCCACTAGAGAAAACTATGCCCCCCGGGTCTATCTCTATCATATTACTTTCCCGTTAATTTCTTTTGCCGTTGTTTATTTTCTGTTTTATTAAACTAAAAAATACCAAAAATATTTTCTTATCATCTCTATCAGATCTCACTCTTGTAAGTGACCATAAAGGGATTGACAACCCCTTATCGCGTTGGCTGCGAAGTTCTTATTTGTTTGTGCGGGTGCGAGGGACTGGCGCATGGTCTCCTACTGGATTGATACCTTGGTTCTCAAAACTGAGGGAAATACTTACGCTACTGTGCTGCATCCCCCTTTCCTCTTCGAGGGAATACAACACAAGCTCAAGAGGTAGCAAGAAAAATTTCTGGCGCCGTTGCCGGGGAGGCTTACGCGAAAGTCATATACCAAGTAGCTATCACAAACCCTTATCCTTCGCATTACATTTATTTGCCTCCCATTTTCCTCTCCCCCACTTCACCTTTGCCGTTTTATTCGCCCTTCTTCCGCCGTGTGTTTTTTGTTCGCTTGCTTCTTGTTTGCTTGTGTGTGTTGGATTGCTTGCTTGTCACTATGGCTCAAAACAATACCAAATTGTGTGACTTCTCCAATACCAACAACAATGATTTTATTAGCACTCCGATTGCTCCTATTACCGATGCTGAATCTTGTGAGATCAATGCTGCTTTGTTGAATCTTGTCATGAAAGATCAATTCGCCGGCCTTCCTAGTGAAGATGCCGCTACCCATCTAAACAACTTTGTTGATTTGTGTGATATGCAAAAGAAAAGGGATACTGATAACAATATTGTTAAATTTAAGTTATTTCCGTTTTCACTTAGAGATCGTGCTAAAACTTGGTTTTCCTCTTTGCCTAGAAATAGTATTGATTCGTGGAATAAGTGCAAAGATGCTTTTATCTCTAAGTATTTCCCTCCTGCTAAGATCATCTCTCTTAGAAACGATATTACGAATTTTAAGCAACTAGATCATGAGCATGTTGCACAAGCTTGGGAGAGAATGAAATTAATGATACATAATTGCCCTACGCATGGTTTGAATCTATGGATGATTATTCAGAATTTTTATGCTGGCTTGAATTTTGCTTCTAGAAATCTTTTAGATTCGGCCGCCGGAGGCACTTTCATGGAAACTACCTTAGGAGAAGCTACCAAACTCCTAGATAATATTATGGTTAATTATTCTCAATGGCACACCGAAAGATCTACTAGTAAAAAAGTGCATGCTATCGAAGAAATTAGTGCTTTGAGTGGGAAGATGGATGAACTTATGAAATTGTTTGCTGCTAAGAGTGCTTCTTCTGATCCTAATGATATGCCTTTGTCCACTTTGATTGAGAATAACAATGAATATTTGGATGTGAATTTTGTTGGTAGGAATAATTTTGGTAACAATGCTTATAGAGGTAATTTTAATCCTAGGCCTTTTCCTAGTAATTCCTCTAATAATTTTGGTAATTCCTACAACAACTCTTATGGAAAGATGCCTTCCGAATTTGAAACTAGTGTTAAGGAGTTTATGATCTCGCAAAAGAATTTCAATGCTATGCTTGAAGAGAAATTGCTTAAGGTTGATGAATTCGCTAGAAGTGTGGATAGAATTACTCTCGATGTTGATTCTTTGAAACTTAGATCTATCCCACCTAAGCATGATATCAATGAATCTCTCAAAGCCATGAGAATTTCCATTGATGAATGCAAAGAAAGAACCGCTAGAATGTGTGCTAAAAGAGAAGATTATATTAAATCGTGTTCTTCTAGTTATCATGGAAATAAAGATGAAGATCTGAAAGTTATTGATGTGTCTCCTATTAAATCCTTGTTTGCTAGTATTAATCTTGATGAAAATAGGATTGGAGATGATTCTGCTCTAGGTGTCCTAATAATTCGGAGTTTTTAGATCTTGATGCTAAAATTGCTAAAAGTGGGATTGAAGAGATTAAAACTTTGCATAGTGATGAACCCACGACTTTTGATTTCAAGGGATTCAATTATGATGATTTCTCTTTGATTGATTGTATTTCCTTGATGCAATCCGTGCTAAATTCTCGGCATGCTTATAGTCGAAATAAAGCTTTCACTAAACATATAGTTGATGCTTTGATGCAATCTTATGAAGAAAAACTTGAGTTGGAAGTCTCTATACCTAGAAAGCTTTATGATAAATTGGAACCTACTATCAAAATAAAAATAAAATATCATGAATGCTATGCTTTGTGTGACTTGGGTGCTAGTGTTTCCACTATCCCAAAAACTTTGTGTGATTTGCTAGGGTTCCATGAGCTTGATGATTGTTCTTTAAATTTGCATCTTGCGGATTCCACTATTAAGAAACCTATGGGAAGGATTAATGATGTTCTTATTGTTGCCAATAGGAATTATGTGCCCCTAGATTTCATTGTTCTTGATATAGATTGGAATCCTTCATGTCCTATTATTCTTGGTAGACCTTTCCTTAGAACGATTGGTGCAATTATTGATATGAAGGAAGGAAATATTAGATTCCAATTTCCGTTAAGGAAAGGCATGGAACACTTTCCTAGAAAGAAAATCAAATTATCATATGAATCTATCATGAGAGCCACTTATGGATTGCCTTCCAAAGATGGCATTACCTAGATCTATCTTGTATCGTGCCTAGCTAGGGGCGTAAAACGATTGCGCTTGTTGGGAGGCAACCCAATTTTTTGTTTTTTGTTTTTGTTGATGTTAGGGAATAAATATTGCATCTAGCCTCTGATTAGATGTGTTTTCATGTTTTGTTTAGTGTTTGTGCCAAGTAGAACCTTTGGTAAGACTTGTGTGAAGTTTATTTGATCTTGCTGTGAAAAACAGAATCGTTAGCGCTCGCTAAAGTAATCCTCAGATTTTACTGGAGCGTGCTTTTTAGTTGAATCTTTTTGATGCTGATTTTTAGACAAATTGTGCAAATTTACCAATTTAGTTTGAACTTTTTAGAGTTCCAGAAGTAGGCAAACCCAGCAGATTACAACATACTGTTCTGTTTTTGACAGATTCTGTTTTTCGTGTGTTGTTTGCTTATTCCGATGCATCTATGAGTAATATTGGCGGATATGAACCATAGAAAACTTGGAGTACAGTAGGTTTAACACCAATATAAACATTGAATGAATTCATTGCTGTACCTTTGAGTGGTGGTTTGCTTTCTCTTACTAACGGAGCTCACGAGAATTTTTGTCTAAGTTTTGTGTTGTGAAGTTTTCAAGTTTTGAGTATTGCTTTGATGGACTATGGAACAAGAAGAAGCAAAGGCCTAAGCTTGGGGATGCCCATGGCACCCCAAGTAAATTCAAGATAATCAAAAGCCTAAGCTTGGGGATGCCCCGGGAAGGCATCCCCTCTTTCGTCTTCATCCATCGGTAACTATACTTGGAGCTATATTTTTATTCGCAACATGTTATGTGTTTTGCTTGGAGCGTCTTGTATAATTTGAGTCTTTGCTTGTTAGTTTGCCACAATCATCCTTGCTGGACACACCTATTTTAGAGAGTTAAATATACCCTAGAAATTATTAGAACACTCTATGTGCTTCACTTATATCTTTTGAGTTGAATAGTTTTTGCTCTAGTGCTTCACTTATATCTTTTAGAGCACGGTGGTGATAATATTTTGTAGAAATTGTTGAACTCTCATGCCTCACCTAGATCTATTTGAGAGTCTATTAAAACAGCATGGTAAAGTGTTTAGGCTAGAGAAACTAGTCTTCACATGATAAACATCCAATGTCAATGTAGTAAAAAAATTCACACCAAGTGCATTGAGTAGAAAGAGATGTTGGATGCTTGATAATTGTTTTGAGGCATGAGGATAGTGATATTAGAGTCATGCTAGTGGAGTAATTATGAAATTGAGAAATATTTGTGTTAAGGTTGGTGATTCCCGTAGAATGCACGTATGGTGAACCATTATGTGACTAAGTTAAAGCATGAGGTATTTGTAGAGTGTCAACCTTTGTGTGGAGGTACGGGGCGCGCGATGGTTAACTCCTACCAACCTCCCCCTAGGGGCATGCGTTGATTGCTTTGTTTTGATGACTCGTAGATTTTTGCAATAAGTATATGAGTTCTTATGACTAATGCTGAGTCCATGGATTATACACACTCTCACCCTTCCACCATTGCTAGCCTCTCTTGTACCGCACAACTTTCGCCGGTGCCATAAACCCACTATATATCCTACCTCAAAACAGCCACCATATTGTTCCTCAAAACAACCACCATACCTACCTATCATGGCATTTCCATAGCCATTCCGAGATATATTGCCATGCAACTTTCCATCGTTCCGTTTATATGACACGCATCATATTGTCATATTGCCATTGCATGATCATGTAGTTGACATCGTATTTGTGGCAAGGCCACCATGCATAATTTTTGTACATGTCACTCTTGTTTCATTGCACGTACCGGTACACCGCCGGAGGCATTCATATAGAGTCATACTTTGTTGTTGTAGTATCGAGGTGTAATATTGTGTTGTAATGAAAGTGTGATGATCATCATTTATAGAGCATTGTCCCATGGGAGGAAAGGCAGAATCTATAAAGCCCCTCCGCAAAAAAAAAGAGAAAAGAAGAAAGGCCAAAGAAAAGAAAAAAAATAAAGGCCCAAAAAAAGAAAAAAGAAAGAAAAGAAAAGAAAAAAAGGGGCAAATGTTACTATCTTTTTCCACACTTGTGCTTCAAAGTAGCACCATGTTCTTCATTGTAGAGAGTCTCATGTTTAGCACTAGTGGGAATTTTCGTTATAGAACTTGGCTTGTATATTCCAACGATGGGCTTCCTCAAATGCCCTAGGTCTTCGTGAGCAAGCAAGTTGGATGCACACGCACTAGTTTCTTTTGTTGAGCTTTCATTCATGTTTCGCTCTAGTGCATCCATTGCATGGCAATCCCTACTCACTCAAATTGATATATATTAATGGGCATCTCCATAGCCCGTTGATACGCCTAGTCGATGTGAGACTATCTCCCTCTTTTTGTCTTCTCCACAACCACCTCTATTCCACCCATAGTGCTATATCCATGGCTCACGCTCATGTATTGCGTGAAAGTTGAAAGGTTTGATAAGATAGAGCATGAAAACAAATGCTTGGCTGAAATCGGGGTTGTGCATGATATGAATATTTTGTGTGATAGCAAGGGAGCATAGCCAACACTATATGATTTTGTAGGGATAACTTTCTTTAGCCATAGTATTTTGAGAAGACGTGATTGCTTTGTTAGTATTGCTTCAAGTATTGTTATTTCTTATGTCAATATAGACTTTTGTTTAGAATCTTTCAGATCTGAACATTCATGCCAAAATTAAGAGAATTACATTTAGAAACTATATTGGTTAGCATTCCACATCAAAAATTCTTTCTTTATCATTTACCTACTCGAGGACGAGCAGGAATTAAGATTGGGGATGCTTGATATGTCTCCAACGTATCTATAATTTTTGATTGTTCCATGCTATTATTTATGAAGTCTTAGATGTTTAATGGGCTTTATCATTCACTTCTATATCATTTTTGGGACTAACCTACTAACCTAAAGGCCCAGTCCAGATTGCTGTTTTTTTGCCTATTTCAGGGTTTTGCAGAAAAGGAATATCAAACGGAGTCCAAACGGAATGAAACCTTCGCAGGAGATATTTTTGGAGGAAATCACGCAAGATAAACTTCGGGGCCAAGCCAGAGGATAGAGGACCCACCCTCGAGGGTGGGGGCGCCCCCTGCCTCGAGGGTAGCCCCTATGGCCCCTGGTGCCCCTCTTCCTCCTATATATACCTACGTACCCCAGAAACTCCGTACGAAGAGAGAAAACCCTAATTCCATCCCCGTAGCTGCTGTACCCGTGGAGATCCCATCTTGGAGCCTGTTCCGGGAGGGGGATCCATCACGGAGGCCTTCATCATCATCATCATCATCGCCCTCACCATGAGTTGTGAGTAGTTTACCACAGACCTTCGGGTCCATAGCTAGTATCTAGATGGCTTCTTCTCTCTCTTCGGATCTCAATACAAAGTTCTCCTCGGTCTTCGAGGAGATCTATTCGATGTAATCTCTTTTTGCGGTGTGTTTGTCGAGATCCGATGAATTGTGAGTTTATGATCAAGGTTATCTATGAAAGATATTTGGTTCTTCTCTAAACTTTTTATGTGTGCTCATAATATCCTTGCAAGTCTCTTCGAATTATTGGTTTGATTTGGCCTACTAGATCTATAGTTCTTGCAATGGGAGAAGTGCTTGGCTTTGGGTTCATGTGATGGCCTGGCTTATTAGGGATGATAGACTACTCATATAAATAAGGAATTCCTTCTTTTCCGGGAGCCCATTCGGATAGAACTCCAAAGTTAAGCATGCTCAGCTTGGAGTAGTTTCAGGATGGGTGACCGACCGGGAAGTTGCTCCCGGGTGCGCACGAGTGAGGACAAAGTGCGTAGAAAAGACTAGTATTGATATGTGAGGTCAGTCTAGATCCCGCCAGGAGTAACGACCACCGGCGGGTGTGTCCGGGGCGTTACAAGTTGGTATCAGAGCCTTCTCCGACCTAGAAGCCCCCACTGATTGATCGAATCGTTGACGGTTGAGTCTAGGCACACACTTGAAATGTTTTGAGTCCTATATATATATATCGGAGAGTGGGATTTCTTTTGCTCCTCATCCCTTTTTCACTCTGGTGAGGACTCCTGACGATTACTCTTGCCTCTTCTACTCTCAAAATTGCACAATTTTGTTTTAGGGTCTCGCGAGTATTGTTTGGATTGTTCCGATGTCTTTGTGACGAGAACATTGTTCTCGATGCGTCCTGTCATTAGGGGTTGTGGCAGTGTCCCGGGGAGTTGAGCTCCGAGGTGTTGTCGTCACAAATATATCGCGACAGTACTAGAATACTTAAGACGGCCGACATCGAAAACTCTCCTATGCGGTTAGTGGCAAGATAACCCCGACATCACCCAGTACTGGGGAGGTAGTTCGGGAGTATTGCCATAGCTTGTATAGTAGATGCGTTTCGAAGGTCCGAGGTAAACGGTTTCCGGAAACAACTGGTTATGTGTTGAAAGATGGATACAGCTGGATGTAGGATTAGAGTTGAGTGCGCGGTGCTTCCCCTGTATCCCCAACACCTGATTGCATAACTGGAAACTTTCGGAAATTAATAGATGGGTTCATCTGGTAGTTCTAGGTATTCTTCCAACGAGTGCATGATATGAAGTTGGGGGTTCTACATTGAGTGAAGTGGTTTTATGGGCTTGTTCCGATCGGGAGTTGCATCTTAAAGGGTCCTTGGCTATGCTGATCCGGGGATTGCAAAACCCTTTTGTAACACATTCCATGAGCTTCAGCACGAATATGTGGGACGAAACTTCTATCTTGTATTTGTTCTATCTGCTCCTTGTTCCTTTTTATTTACCTTTTCTTCTCCCAAGTGGCTTCTCGACAAGTTGATGTACCTGCGGAATTCATTCGTTCAATCCTTTGTTCGAATGATATTGTGAAGATTCTGTTGCAACATATCTATCCTTTGTTTTCATTTTGATTCTGGTATTCGAGTTGCTTCGATGTCAAATGTGGATTCCATACCTTTCCTAATCTGTGTTCTCATATTTCTATGGGAGTACTAATTCTTCTTGACCATCGAGATTTTCATGTTAATTCTTTTCAACTGGCGTGCCTTCTCGTCAAGTTATTCCATACGGACGCCGTTGAGAAATATGACGATTGTCTGTTTCATTCATCCCAAGTTGTCTTTGTTTTCCCCGCCCTCCCTCCCTTCTTCTTCTCGGAGCAAGAAATTCTCAAATGAAATATCCATTTTATTCATGTGATATTTCTTCATTCTTTTCCTTCAATGTTCTTATCCGGTGTTTTCTCAGGAAGATGCTCAAGAACTCCAAGTTCATCATTCTTCATTCTCGTTTCTTCTCTGGTGGATGTAATTCAAGATTTCGGTGTTGATCTTATCATTTTCCTCTTTTCACAATGCTTTCTTATTCCGGTGCACCAATTAATCATTCTCATCTCTTTATTCATATCCGGAGTGTTGAAGATATCTCAGATGATCCGCGTTTCCATTCTTAATCATTTCAAGCTATTTTGAGGGTTGCTATCTTACTCAAGCCATTTAATTCAACCGGTGCAATATCTCTTTAGCAATCTTTTCCAACGGTGATTTCTTTGAGTGGGCCCTAACCCACAGGTCTTTTCCCAGGATCTTACCTGACTCTTCTATTTTTCTGGAGTTATACTCAAATTCTTTCAAAGTGTGACGTAAGAATTATCCCATCAATCACAGCCCTTCTCCAGGACCACTTTCAAATTCTTTTCATCATTGGTTCAACCTTTAATTCTTCATTACGGAGTGCCTATACAATTCATGGTGGTGTATCTCATCGTCTTCTCACATTTGAAGATCGGAGAAGTGTTTCTCTTAAATCTTGGCCCGTCTTCTTGAAGATTCGTGGTTACAGCTTCATGCCATCCTCATTATTGTTTCGATTATGAGGAATTATTTTCATACCCATCCGAAGCATTTCGTGAATTCTTTTCTTTGTGATCCTCCGAAGGCCATCATTTCAGAATATTTCTTCGTTCTCAGTTTTCAACTTCGACCTCCAAATATTCTTCATTGATGCCTCTTCGTTCGTCTCCATATTCTTACGGTGGTTCTTTCAAGTTTACTCTTCCTTGTTTTCGTATTAATTCACTCGTTCTTTTCATAATCCTACTGGTGGTTCGTTGAAGATTTATCCAAGGTTGTGCTAGATCTCTCTTTAATTCTTTCAAACGAGAATAAGTAGTATGCCAAATTCATTGCTTGTCATCAATTTAAATTGATGAAGGATATGCATAACATAATTCTTATTCTTATTTCATCCAAGTGGATTAATTCCTGTGTTTAGAGTTTATTCATGAGAATTAAATTCTAGGCTTCAAGTTGTTAATCTTATTTTCCGGAGCTCCAAGTTATTTCAATTATATCATTTCAAAGCTCAATCTAATTCATCGCAGGCCTTGAGTCTTATTCTTTTCATCTTTCACTTTTCATGCTTTCATTACCGGAGTTCTCATGGTGGTTCATCAAGATTTAATTCATCCTCGAAGTCTTCATCAAGATTCTTGTTGGAGGAGCTCAAATTTTTCTTCTTCTGGCATTTTGAAGTGCAATTCTTTCTACCTTATCTTTTCAGATGGTGGTATGCCATTTTTGACAATTTTCCTTCATGTTTCATGATTCACAAGTTGTCAGGAATGAGATATTTAAACCCATCATTTCTTTGTTCAGAAGATCTTTTGTCGGGGAAACTGATCGCCCACGAACACCTATGTGACCGGAGCCCCTTTTCGGTCCGGCAAGGGAGCGGAGGGAGCACGAAGAGCAGATCGAGGGGCGCACGCGAGCAGTTTACCCAGGTTCGGGCCGCACGGATGCGTAAAACCCTACTCCTGCTTTGGTTGTATTGAGTTCTTGGCTCGGGAGCAAGAAGATCTACAGTGCTAGCTACACCGAGCGTGAGCGTGATCAAGTTTCTGGAACCGAACCCCCTCTACGTTGTGCATGGGCCTCCTTTTATAGCTCAAAGGGGTCACCGACAGGTGTCAACGTAGAGGAGGGCAAAAATGTAAAATGGGTGGTAGTTGTAACAGTGCATGTACAGTGTTTGTACAGTGGTCTATACCTAACGGTGGGGGACAAGGGCATTGAATGCCCGTCGCCGTCACCCCAAAAGCGTCCGCCCCGGCGCCTACGTTCGCCACGACGGAGGCCTCGTCAACGTGGCTTGCCACCGTGTACCCCAGGCTGCACAGCCATCCGCCACGTGCCCCAGGAAGGGCCCCAGGGCGACGCGTGGCCAGGTGAGCTGGAGCGCAGGCACACAGCGAAATCTTGCCGCGGCAAGCACCTTGCCGCGGTCGCTACCTTGCCGGGCCTGGAAGCTTGCCGCTCTCCGGGTCTTGCCGGGGCGCGTAATGCGCCACGGTATATCTTCTGAAATGCTGTTCTTTGGCCTTCCTGGCAAGCTCCTCTTGCCAGGGTCTTGTGCAGAAGGGATGATCTCGAGCCTGGAGCGGTCTTCCCGGCAAGCCCCTCTTGCCGGGGTCTTGTTTCTTAACTTGAATACTTTGTTCTTGAATGGCTCCAAAGGGAACTAGAGTGGGCTTTGGCGGGCACGTGGTGATCTTGACCACGGGGCGCTGCTACTGCCCGTGCACAAGTCGGGATACTAAGGTACCCCTACTTTAGTACACCGACAGGAGCCCCCGGGCCTGGGCCACACACGGTGCCGAGCGCTGTTGGGCCAGGCCGAAAACAGTGCATGGGCACACGCGGCCCACGGCGCGCCGTATCCCTCTCCGTATCCGCCGCATCTCTCCCTAACGGCACGCGTCGATTGCGGCGTCGTGGGAGAGATCGTTGCCTGTTTCTTTAATGGGAAAATGCGGAACGTCCCCCACTTCCCCCTTAAAAGAAGAGGAAGCAGGGGCAGTTTCCCCCCATTGCTTCATTGCGTCTTCAATCTCCAGAAACCCCCGCCGCTCTCCGCCTCCCCAAAGGTCGACAGAGAGCCGAGCCTCACCCTTCCTCCGCCGTTTCCAGCATCCGCAGCGCCGTCGACCCCCCTCGCCGTCCCCGCCATGGCCCCGAAGAGCGACAAGGTGAAGAAAGAGAAGTCCGACAAGGCGGCGAAGCTGGCAGCCATGCGGAAGAGGATGGTGGTCTTCCCGCCGAGGCTCGGCGCGAGGGAGCTGAGGGACAAGTATTACTTGTTCTAGGCGAGGGAGACGAAGGCTCACCGGTGCACCAGGGTCCTCCCCGCCGAAGCCTGCGATATGTATCCGGCAGGTTACCACTTCTTCGCTCTGTTCTTCCACTGTGGTCTTTGTCCTCCGTACTCTGAGTTTTTCTGCGATGTGATGAACACATATGGATTCCACCTCCTAGACTTCACCCCGAATGCAGTCTTGACCTTGGCCGTTTTCGCACATTTGTGCGAAAACTTTGTCGGGGTCCACCCCAATGTAGCTCTCTTCCGCCACTTTTTCACACCTAGAGTAGAGTCTGGATCCCCACTCTCCGGCGGCATCTCTTGGATCTTCAGGCTCAACAAGAAAGAGGCGTACTTGATTGGAGAGCTCCGCGGCAAGTGGGATGAGTGGAGGGCTGATTGGTGCTGGGTTATGGAAGAGGAACCCCAGTAGTTTACCTCCCCGCGCCGAGCGGCAATAGTGCGCGGCAAGGATTGGAGTGACTTGGCCCCGGAGGGCAATAAGCTGCAGATTGCCCTTACTAGGATCCAGCGTCTCCGGGCCGCCAACCTTACTGTAGGTGAGGTCGGGGCGGATTTCCTCCGCCGCCGCATTGCCCCCTTGCAGGACAGGAAGAGGCCTGCTTGGGAGTTCGGTAATGCGGCAGACTTCATGAGGCTGCGCCCCGGGCTGAATTACAACTTCACTGTCTTGGAGCTCAAGGGAATGGTCCGCTCGCTGTTTAGGCATGACCACAAGCACAAGGAGTGGTTCACCCCGTCGAACGGAGTAGTTCCACTATGCAACAACTCTGCCCTTAGTGCCATCCGTGCGGCAATGCCTCAGTGCGACTCCCACGGGGTTGTTCCTACTTGGCTGATGCCTTCAGAAGAGACCGTGCAGACTTTCTTCGACAACCTGGTTGAATGGCCGCGCAACCCCGACGAGAAGAAAGGTCTCACCCGCGCTACCACCGACCGGGACGTGGCATACATAGCCAACAGGATGGAGGAGGCCGCCGCAGCGGCGACCGCGGGTGAGTTCGGGTACACCGTGGAGGAAGCAGAAGCAGCGGATGCAGTGAGCCGGGCCGAGGAGGAAGAAATCCTCAAGCTGCTGAGGCCTGCCGGGAAGCCTGCCGGGGAGCCTGCCGGGACGAGCGAGGCTGCCGGGCAAGGCACTGAGTCGAGTGAGCCCGCCGAGGAGGATGCCGAATCGGGCGATTCCGACGAAGACTCGGGCGGGTCACTGAACCTCGAAGACCTTTCCTCATCCTCGGAGAACTCTTTGCCGCCGCCAAGTCCTCCGCCACAGCCGAAGAAACGCCTCCGCAAGACCACTGAGATGGTGAAGCAGCCGGCGGCCCGACAGCAGCCGAAGCATCGTGCGACGCGTGCCACCACGACGAGCAAGGTCGTCAAGGAGGCGCCTCGCGCCTCAGTGGCAAGTGGAGGGGGATCTTCCCGAAGCGGTTCTGGTGCTCCTTCTGCCCCCCGGTCCTCGGCGACGACCGGCGCGGGGTCTTCTCAACCCACGGCTCCGGAGCCCGCCAAGCGGCCAAGGGAGCCTACTCCCCCAGCTCCTCGCGCTGGGATGCGCGAGGCGGAATTTGACTTCTCCGCCCTTAGCTCCGACGAGGAGGAGGAAGAGTAAGCACTTGCAACTTTTATTTCCTTTGATTCTTGTTGCTCTTGTCTTGAATTCTCTTTGCCTAACTCTGATCTTGTTTGGCTTTCAGGACCCTGGCCCAGAGGATGGCGAAGAGGGCCGAGATTCCTGTGGTTGACCTCGAGGACGACGAGCCCGTTGCCGTGGCAAGGGATGCGCCTGCGACAGGCTTGCCGGACCAGCCTGCTGCTCCGGAGAGCAGCCCCCAGCGCAGCCCCCAGCGTAAGTTCCTTGTTTACTTTTCTGCTTATCGGGCGCGCTTGAGCTTCTTATCCTTATTGATGTCTTGTTTGCTTGTTGATTTGTGCAGAAGTGGAGCCGCAGCCGCAGGAGCGTCAAGAGACCGCTTCCGACGAGCCGCTTGTCCCACCATCCCCGCCAAGGAGGAGCTCCCCGGCGAGGGAGGGTGCTCCGCCAAGGACGGGTACTCCGCCAAGGGCGAGTACCCCGCCAAGGGCGAGCACCCCGACAAGGGAGGGCACACCGCCAAGGGAAGGCGCCAGCAGCCCTCCGCCGGCGGGGGCCACTACTACGCCACCAAGGGAGAACTCCCCGGCGAGGGACCCCGTTACTGAAGAGGCCCGCGCAGGTAAACCCTTGTACTTTCCTTCTTTTGAACTCTTCTTTTTGGATATTTGCTTGACGATTCTTCTTTTCTTTTTCTGTTGCCAGATCCGCCTCTCCCGGAGCCGATGGAGACGGAGACCATCGCTGAGGAGGAAGTGCGTGACAATGCTGGCGACGCCGCCACTGCTGACGAGCCCATCGCCGACGAGACCCCCGCGGCCACTGACGCGGCAGCTGGGGAGGAGGCCGGCGACCGCACTGACGGCCCCGAGGCCGCAGGAGCGCCGGACGCTGCACCGGCCGCCGACCCCTCCGCCGCCGCGACTAGGCCGGGTATCTATCTAGAGGCCGCCAACGGGGTCTTCATCCAAGTCCCGTGGGCGTCCTCATCAAGGGAACCCGCGGAGGGGGAGAGCTTCGATGGCGAAGTCCTCGCCTCCGCCGGGCTAAGGGTTGTCGATGCGCCCGGCAGCAGCAGCGAGCCCGAAGAGGAGCAGCTCCTGCGCCGGCTTCTGGCCTTGTACCGAGCCAGGCAGGCCAAGTTGGAGTCCCGAGAGGCTCTGGCCGCCAAGGCTAGCATCGACTTGGAGAAACGCGCCGCCGAGCTCCGCGCCGCCAACCAAGCGGCCCTCCGGAACTTGGCGGAGGGGCGCGAGGAGCTCGCCGAAGCACACCAGGCATTCATCCTCGAGAAGGCCGAGGTTGAGGAGCAGCATCGACTGGCCGCCGAGGATCTGGCTCGACGGGAAGGAGCGCTGAATCAGCGGAAGGTCGACCTCGATAGCCACGAGGATGACCTTACCGCGCGCGAGCAGTCCATTTGCGGGGCTCTGCAGGAGGAGAGGGATGCCACTGCTGCCGCAGAGAGCGCCAAGAGGGACCTGGAGGCGAGGGTGGCGCAGTTGGAGCTTGATCTGAAGACGAGCGAGGAAAAGGTTGCCGCGCTCAAACTTGAAAGGGAGAAGGACGCCCACAGCCACTCGGAGCTGCAGGTCCAGCTCTCCGAGAAGGGCAAAGAGCTCAACGATGCCAAGGACTCCATCGCAGACTTGGAGCTGAAGGTGTCCACCCTCACCGAGTCGCTTGACGGGGCCCGGAACAGGGAGTCCAAGTTGAAGGAAGATCTCCGGGCTGAAAGGGCACTGCTGGACAGTGCCGCCCTGTCGCAGAACAACTTCCAGCGGGCAGTGGAGCAGTGGACCGAGGAGCTCGTCGCCTCTGCCGCCAACATCGACAAGGAGATGGTGGCGCTGAGGGCGGAGCACCTCGTGTACTCCCCCGATGAGAGCCTCCCCCACAGCGCCAAGCTGAGCTTGTTCTTCAGAGGAGTGGCGCCGGCCCTCGCGCAGCTACGGGAGAGGGTCCCCACGCAGCTGGCTAACGAGGTGCGCCGGCTTTGCATGGGTACTATGGAGCGGGTGTTGACGAAGATCGTCTACCGCAACCCCGGGATTAATCTCGAGAACGTCCTCCGGACCTTGCCGCCCGAAGCTGACCTGGAAGCGTTGAAGGCACAAGTTGCCCACATCGTGGCCAAGGCGGGCAAGATCAAGAGGGTTGACGGAGACCGTGTAGACTAGGCTCCCTTCTTTCTGCTTCCCTTGCCGCTGTCGATTAAGTCATGGGTAGTAGTTGGTTAGAACAGCGGCAAGTTATCTTGTAATATAACTTTATTTTGGATAGTCAATGCAGTGTTATCTCTCTTGCTCGACCCCTTCACTTTGTATGCTTTCCACCTTACGCTTTTAGGGAACTTGCCGGCAAAGGGTCCCTTGCCGCGAGCGCTGAGTGCGGGACTCTTAGCAGCCTGCTGGCAATGCCTTCGCCGGCAAGAAACCTTGCCGCAGCTAGTCATAGCACACTTGGGTTGCTGAGCGAACTCGGAAACGAAATAAGGGTGCGACACTTGTCGCAGCTCACTTGAGCCGTTGAGCGTGCTCGAAGCAAATTAAGGGCGCGGCTAGCCACGGGTAGGTTCCTCTGCGCACAGGTTTTCCATACAAAGTGTGGTCGTTCAAGGAAGATAACTAAGACTTTTAAAATTTTGAATGCTCAAACTTTGGCTACTTAGCTTTTGTGTTCTGTTTGCTTCTCGGCAAGGCTTTTCTTCCTTGAGCAACACTTGGTCCATACCACTGTCTCCTTCCCCACCGGCAAACTTGTGCGCGAGGAACACTTCTTCTGCTTGAGAGAAAAAAGAAAAGGGGAGGAAACACAGATATGGAGCCTTGCGGCTTGTCATCGCTTACCGCGATCGTGTGCTTCACAAAGTGTCAGATAATACATGCAATGAAAACAAGAATGCATGAAACGACAAGCTGTGCGAAGCACAAAAGTTTTACTAATGCACGGGGTCTGCGCCCGGCTTTGTACAAAGGTTTACATGCAACAGCGGCAAGACTTGTAAAAAAGTTGGTTGCCAGAGCGGATCACGGCAACCGCGCCTTATGGGTGAAACTTGTGAAGATGATCAATGTTCCAGGAGTTGCTCACCGGTAAGCCTTCTTCGGTCTCAAGGCGGACAGCGCCGGGCCTCGTGACTTGTCTCACCCGATAAGGGCCTTCCCACTTTGGCGTCAACTTGTTGGAGTTCTTGGCGGACTGAACGCGCCGAAGAACAAGGTCGCCTTCCTCGAGACTCCTGGCTTTGACATTGTGGCTATGATAGCGGCGCAAAGCTTGCTGATATCGAGCAGCTCGTACAGCATCCTGGAGACGGTCCTCCTCGAGGAGCAATGCATCATCTTGCCGCAGCTGCTCTTGCTCAAGCTCATCGTAAGCGAGCACTCGAGGAGACCCGTATACGAGTTCCGTGGGGAGAACTGCCTCTGCTCCATAGACAAGAGCAAAGGGTGTCTGTCCGGTGGCTCGATTTGGTGTCGTCCTGATTGACCAAAGAGCCGCCGGCAACTCCTCGATCCAGTTTCTTCCGCACTTGTGCAGCCTGTCGAAGGTTCTCGTCTTGAGTCCGTGCAGCACTTCAGCATTTGCCCTCTCCGCTTGACCATTGCTCCTCGGGTGAGCAACAGAAGCGAAGCAGACCTTGGCGCCAAGGTCTTGGACGTATTGCATGAAGGTGCGACTTGTGAATTGTGTGCCGTTGTCGGTGATGATCCTGTTAGGGATTCCGAAACGGCAAACGATCGATCTGAAGAACCTGACTGCTGACTGTGCGGTCACCTTTCTCACTGGTTCCACTTCCGGCCACTTTGTGAACTTGTCGATGGCAACGTACAAGTACTCAAAGCCCCCGACAGCGCGGGGAAAGGGGCCGAGGATGTCGAGCCCCCAGACCGAAAATGGCCAGGACAAAGGGATCGTCTAGAGAGCTTGAGCTGGCTGGTGTATTTGCTTGGCATGGAACTGGCATGCTTCACACTTGGTTACTTGTGCAGTTGCATCTGGGAGGGCTTCTGGCCAGAAGAAACCTTGCTGGAACGCCTTCCCGGCAAGTGCTCTTGCGCCAATGTGGTGTCCACATATGCCTCCGTGGATCTCTGCCAACAGCTTCTATCCATCTTCCCGGGAAATGCATTTCAATCTGACACCATTGAGTCTTCTTCTGTACAGTTCATTGCCGACGAACTGGTACATACTTGACTGCCTGGTTATCCTCTCTATCTCTTCTGGTTCTTCGGGAAGTTCCCCAGTTTGAAGGAAATGGACGATTTCCTGTGCCCAGGTTGGAGCTTGAGGCTCAACAACAATTACTAAAGGCATCAGTGCTGCTGCGGGAACGTCAGCTTCCACGGCAAGAACCTGCGGCTCTGCCGGAGCTGAGCATTCCCCGGCAAGCTTGCCGGGGCAAGACTTGTCGGGAACGCCTGCTTCAACTGTACAGACCCTTGGGTCCGCAGGAGCAGACTGTTCCTCAGCAACTCGGTCGTTGATCTTGGGAACCTTGGCGGCGGCTTCAGGAAGGTCCGCCGGCAAGTAGTCACCGGAGACCAACTTTCTTTTCTTGCTCTGCCCAACTAATGGTGTAACGGATGGTTGAGTTAACTTGAGCAGGAAGGTCCCTGGTTCCACAGGTAACTTCATTGGAGCACACTTTGAGAGGCCATCTGCGATATCATTTTGAGCTCTTGGAATGTGCTCCATCTGCAAGCCTTCAATGTGTTCTTCAAGCTTCCTCACTTCATCGACATAAGCTTCCATCAAAGGACTCTGGTAGCTCTTGTTTACTTGTCGGACCACCAACTGTGAATCTCCCCGAACAATCAGCTTCTTGATCCCAAGTTCGGCTGCAATTCTAAGGCCGGCAAGCAAACCCTCATACTCAGCAGTATTGTTTGTCGCTTGCTCCTTGGGAAAGTGCATTTGAACAACGTACTTGAGGTGCTCCCCGGTGGATGCTATGAGTAATACACCAGCACCGGCGCCTTGCAGCGAGAAGGCACCATCGAAGTACATTATCCAATCTTTGCTTGCTTCCTTGACGGGGATGTTTGTCTCTGGAACTTCTTCGTCTGGTGTTGGCGTCCATTCCGCTATGAACTCTGCCAAAGCTCTGCTCTGTATAGTTGATGTGCTTTCAAACTTAAGACCAAAGCTTGACAGCTCTAGTGCCCACTCGACGATCCTGCCTGTTGCTTCTGGATTTTGCAACATCCTCTTCAGCGGAAAGCGAGTGACCACTGTTATCTCATGTGCTTGGAAGTAGTGGCACAGCTTTCTCGAGGCCATGAGGAGGCCGAAAAGCAGCTTCTGCACCCCAGAGTATCTTGATCTAGCCCCCTGCAAGAGGGAGCTTACAAATTAAACTGGGCGCTGTACCATCTTCTTTCGCACTTCTCCTTGTGCCTGCGCAGACTTGTCCTTGTCGGGGCCAGAGCTTGTCGGGGCCAGAGCTTGTCGGGGAAGCCCCCTGCTTGTCGCTAGATCTGCTTGCCGGGGCTGCGGGCTCCTCATCTGCCTCCCTCTCTGCTACCAACGTAGCACTAACCACTTGATTGGTTGCTGCTAAGTACAACAGCAACTTTTCTTGTGGCCTTGGTGCGACAAGTATTGGAGCGGAGGACAGGTATACTTTCAAGTCATGCAGTGTCGCCTCCGCTTCTAGAGTCCATTTCATTGGACCTGCCTTTTTCAAGATTTTGAAGAAAGGCAGGGCGCGTTCTGCAGACTTTGAAATGAACCTGCTGAGAGCAGCCACACAACCAGCGAGCCTCCGTACATCCTTGACGCGCTTTGGGGCTTCGATCTGCTCGATGGCCTTGATCTTGTCGGGATTGGCTTCAATCCCCCTCTGTGACACGAAGAACCCGAGAAGCTTGCCGGAGGGGACTCCGAAGACGCACTTCTCGGGGTTCAGCTTGAGTTGTATCTTGCGCAGATTTGCAAAAGTCTCATCCAGGTCTTGGATCAGGGTATCCTTGTCCTTGCTCTTGACCACTATATCATCCATGTAGGCTTCTACATTCCTGTGTATCTGTGGCTCAAAAGCAGTGTGGACCACCCTTGCAAATATTGAGCCCGCATTCTTCAATCCAAAGGGCATGCGTATGAAACAGTAAGTGTCACACAGAGTAATGAATGCGGTCTTCTCTTCATCTTCCTCGGCCATGAATATCTGGTGATACCCGGAGTATGCGTTAACAAATGAAAGCAACTCACATCCAGCCGTGGAGTCAACGATCTGGTCAATGCGCGGCAAGGGAAATGGATCCTTGGGACAAGCATTATTCACATCAGTGAAGTCTATACAAAGTCTCCACTTCCCATTAGCTTTGCGCACGACAACTGGATTTGCCAACCACGTAGGATGAAGCACACCTCTAACAAGGCCTGCTGCTTCCAACTTCTTGATCTCTTCGGCAATGAACTCTTGGCGCTCCACCGCTTGCTTCCAGACCTTCTGCTTGACGGGCCGCGCGTGAGGACAAACAGCAAGCTTGTGCTCAATTACCTTCCTGGGAATGCCGGGGATGTCAGATGGTTGCCATGCAAACACGTCGACATTCGCCCGCAGGAAGGCAACGAGCGCGCTTTCCTATTTGGGATCGAGCGTAGCACTGATGGTGAAGGTACCACCAGTGCCGTCCTCCTTGGCGGACACCTTCTTGGTTGCGGGTGGAGCTGCCATTCCCTTCTTGCACTTGCCGGTGGAGCTCGATGGTGCGTCCTCGACGGCAGCGCAGCACTCCGAAGAGGTGCGTTTGCCGGAGTGGGCCCCAGAGCTCTTGCTGGACTTGGTCTTGGTCTTCCCCCCGGGAGCTTCAGCGGCAAGTGTCTTGCTGTCTGCCGCGGCTGCTGCATCCCGGTAGATCTTGTCGGCGCAAATAAGCGCGTCCTTCTTGTCGCCGGGGACAGAGATGACGCTTTTTGGCCTTGGCATCTTGAGCATGTTGTATGCATGGTGAGAGGCTGCCATGAACTTGGCGAGCGCAGGACGGCCAAGTATCCCATTGTATGGCAGTGGGATATCGGCGACGTCGAAGGTGATCCTCTCAGTCCTGAAGTTTAGCTCTCCGCCAAAGGTCACTGGCAGTGTGATCTTCCCCTTCGGCTTGCTCCTTCCCGGGTTGATCCCTTGGAAAGTCCCAGTTTCCTCGAGCTCGCTGTCGGGGATCTGCAGCTTCCGGATTACAGCAGAGGAGATCAAGTTTAGGCCGGCCCCGCCGTCAACCAACATCTTGGTGACCTTGAGGTTGCGGATGGTTGGCGAAACCAACATCGGCAAGCACCCGACCGTAGTTGTGCGGTCAGGGCGGTCCTCAAGGTCGAAGATGATGGGCGTGCTGGACCACTTCAGCAGCTTGCGCGACTCGACGGGTGGCTCAGCTGCATTCACTTCCCGCACCCATTGCTTGAGTTGGTGGTGGGAAGTGTGCAGGGAGGCACCTCCATCGACGCACAGAACTTCTGTGGCCTTCTGGAACTCCTGCTCACTGTTGTCTCCGTCGTCCATGTCCTCGTCGTCGTCTTCGTCTTCATCCTTGTCGCGGCCCCGGGGAGGTCTATCTCCTTGCCGCTGCTCGGCCTTGCCGTGGCGTCCTCCCCGGCCGTTGAATGGCCGCTTCTTGCCGGACTCACCTCTGCCTCCCTGGGCCTTCTCCTTGTCGCGTCGCTCATATTCAGCCTTCTGCTGCTCTACGAGGTATTCGACCCTCTTGCAGTTCTGGAGATCGTGGCCCTTGGTGTGGTGGATCTTGCAGTACAGCTTGTCGGAGCCGTCCTGCTTGTCGTCGGCGGCTACAGTGGCAGGCTCCTTGCCGGAGCTACCAGCCTGAATTTTCTTATCGCCAGCCTCCTTGCCGGACTTCTCCACAGCCAGTACTTCCTTGTTCTTCTTCTTCTAGTTGTTCCGCCGCCGGTTTTTCCTTGCCGGGGCGGCATCCTCGCTGTCAGTTCCTCCTGCTCCAGTATCCTCTCCGGGGAGTCTCCTCCCTTCTTCAGCGCGCGCACACTTGTCAGCCAGAGCATAAAGCTCGCTGACGTCCCGGATCTTGGTCATCGCCATTTCCTCCCTCATCCGGCGGTTACGCACGTTCTGGTGGAACGCGCTGATAACCGTGGGAGGGTGGACATCCGGGATGTTGTGCTGAACGCGGCTGAACCTCTGGATGTACTTTCGCAGGGACTCTCCCTCCTTCTGGGCAAGGATGTGGAGATCGCTCTCCTGGCCGTGGGGTTTGTGGCCGCCCGTGAAGGCGCCAACAAATTGGTGGCACAGATCTGCCCATGAAGAGATGGAGTTCTCCGGCAAGTGCATAAGCCAAGATCTGACGTTTGGCTTAAGCACGAGCGGGAAGTAATTTGCTAGAATCCTCTCGTCGCGTCCCCCGGCAGCCTGCACCGCAATGGTGTAGATGCTGAGGAACTCCGAGGGATGGGTCTTGCCGTCGTACTTCTCAGGTACGTCGGGCTTGAAGTTCTTCATGCTGGGCCACTGGACTTGCCGCAGCTCTCAGGTGAACGCACGGCAACCAGCAGCATACGGCAAGTCGCCTGGTTCACCGGGCGCGTGCAAGTCGACAGCGGTCCCAGCGCGCTGGTCGGACTGTCGCCGTGCTTCTCTACGACGCTCGATGCGAGTTCGAGCGTCCTCCTGTCGCCTGTCGTCGAGGACTTGGCGCTGATCGCGGCGAGCTCGCGGATCCGACGACACCGTGGAGTCGTCGTCGATGTTGATCCGGCGAGCCGGCGATTTTTGCTTCTGCGGCGGGGAGTGCACGGTAGTTGCACCCCCGGCGGTCTTGTCTCCATCAGCCTTCGCTTGGCTGACTTGGCGCGGCCGTGATGTTGCCGGCTGCTGCGGCGTGTCGTTGTTGGCGAAGGCGATGAGGCTCTTGATTGTGGCCCTCCAGTCTTCGGCCTTGTCCGCCGCTGGAGGGAAGTCGAGGAGCAGCTGAGCCCTAGCTAGAGCTTCTGCTGGAGAGGAGGGAAGCGATGGCGAGCGGTGCGAGGAGCGAGATATGCTCGGACTTCTAACAACGTTAGAAGGAGCAGGTTCTCGCCCCAGCGACCGCGCCTTGCTCGTGCTGGCGCACTGGCCTTGAGCGTCCCGGGACCCGCCAGCTTGGCTACGTCCCAGCAAGTGTATGGTACCCCCGGTACCACGCCGCTGCTGGTCCGGCACCTCCTGAGAGGGGCGCGGAGCATGCACGGACACCGAGGTCTTGGAGTGGGCTTGGTCGTCCGTCTTGTCCTTGGACTTGGCGGCGCCGTGAGTGTCCTCGCCGGCGTCCACCCTTCCGCCAGCGTCTACCCCACCGACCGTTGGTTCTGGTGGTGGTGGGATCGACGCGGACGGGCCTCCTACCTCCGAAGCCTTCTACATCAGCATGCCACCGAAGAAGAAGGCTTCGGAGGTGGGAGCCCCGTCCGCGTCGATCCCTCCGCCACCAGAACCAACGGTTGGTGGAGTAGACGCTGGCGGAAGGGTGGACGCCGGTGAGGACACTCACGGCGCCGCCATGTCCAAGGACAAGACGGACGACCGAGCCCACTCCAAGACCTCGGTGTCCGTGCATGCACCGCGCCCCTCTCAGGAGGTGCCGGACCAGCAGCGGCGTGGTACCGAGGGTACCATACGCTTGCTGGGGCGTGGCCAAGCTGGTGGGTCGCGGGATCCTCAAGGCCAACGTGTTGGCACGAGCAAGGCGCGGTCGCTGGGGCGAGAACCTGCTCCTTCTAACGCGGTTAGAAGTCCGAGCATATCTCGCTCCTCGCACCGCTCGCCACCGCTTCCCTCCTCTCCAGCAGAAGCTCTAGCTAGGGCTCAGCTGCTCCTCGACTTCCCTCCAGCGGCGGACGGCCGAAGACTGGAGGGCTACAATCCAAAGCCTCATCGCCTTCGCCAACAATGACACGCCGTAGCAGCCGGCAACATCACGGCCGCGACAAGTCAGCCAAGCGAAGGCTGATGGAGACAAGACCGCCGGGGGTGCAACTACCGTGCACTCCCCGCCGCAGAAGCAAAAATCGTCGACTCGCCGGATCAACTTCGACGATGACTCCACGGCGTCGTCGGATCCGCGAGCTCGCCGCGATCAGCGCCAAGTCCTCGACGACAGGCGACAAGAGGACGCTCGAACTCGCATCGAGCGTCGAAGAGAAGCGCGACGACAGTCCGACCAGCGCGCTGGGACCGCTGTCGACTTGCACGCGCCCGGTGAACCAGGTGACTTGCCGTACGCGGCAGGTTGCCCTGCGTTCACCCGAGAGCTGCGGCAAGTCCAGTGGCCCAGCATGAAGAACTTCAAGCCTGACGTACCCGAGAAGTACGACGGCAAGACCCATCCCTCGGAGTTCCTCAGCATCTACACCATTGCGGTGCAGGCTGCCGGGGGACGCGACGAGAGGATCCTAGCGAATTACTTCCCGCTTGTGCTTAAGCCAAACGTCAGATCTTGGCTTATGCACTTGCCGGAGAACTCCATCTCTTCTTGGGCAGATCTGTGCCACTAGTTTGTTGGCGCCTTCACGGGCGGCCACAAACCCCACGACCGGGAAAGCGATCTCCACATTCTTGCCCAGAAGGAGGGAGAGTCCCTGCGAAAGTACATCCAGAGATTCAGCCACGTTCAGCACAACATCCCGGATGTCCACCCTGCCGTGGTTATCAGTGCGTTCCACCAGAACGTGCGTAACCGTCGGATGAGGGAGGAGATGGCGATGACCAAGATACAGGACGTCAGTGAGCTTTACGCTCTAGCTGACAAGTGTGCGCGCGCTGAAGAAGGGAGGAGACCTCCCGGAGAGGATACTGGAGCAGGAGGAACGGACAGCGAGGATGTCGCCCCGGCAAGGAAAAACCGGCGGCGGAACAACAAGAAGAAGAAGAACAAGGAAGTACTGGCTGTGGAGAAGTCCGGCAAGGAGGCTGGCGACAAGAAAACTCAGGCTGGTAGCTTCGGCAAGGAGCCCGCCACTGTAGCCGCCGCCAACAAGCAGGATGGCTCCGACAAGCAGTACTGCAAGATCCACCGCACCAAGGGCCACGATCTCTAGAACTGCAAGATGGTCGAATACCTCGTAGAGCAGCAGAAGGCTGAATACGAGCGACGTGACAAGGAGAAGGCCCAGGGAGGTGGAGGTGAGCCCGGCAAGAAGCGGCCATTCAATGGCCGGGGAGGACGCCGCGGCAAGGCCAAGCAGCGGCAAGGAGATAGACCTCCCCGGGGCCGCGACAAGGATGAAGACGAAGACGATGACGAGGACATGGATGACGGAGACAACATCGAGCAGGAGTTTCAGAAGGCCACAGAAGTTCTGTGCATCGATGGAGGTGCCTCTCTGCATACTTCCCACCGCCAACTCAAGCAATGGGTGCGGGAAGTGAATGCAGCTGAGCCACCCGTCGAGTCGCGCAACCTGCTGAAGTGGTCCAACACGCCCATCATCTTCGACCTTGAGGACCACCCTGACCGCACAACCGCGGTCGGGTGCTTGCCGATGTTGGTTTCGCCAACCATCCGCAACCTCAAGGTCACCAAGATGTTGGTTGACGGCGGGGCCGGCCTAAACTTGATCTCCTCTGCTGTAATCCAGAAGCTGTAGATCCCCGACAGCGAGCTCGAGGAAACCGGGTCTTTCCAAGGGATCAACCCGGGAGGAGCAAGCCGAAGGGGAAGATCACGCTGCCAGTGACCTTTGGCGGAGAGCTAAACTTCAGGACTGAGAGGATCACCTTCGACGTCGCCGATATCCCATTGCCATACATTGGGATACTTGGCCGTCCTGCGCTCGCCAAGTTCATGGCAGCCTCTCACTATGCATATAACATGCTCAAGATGCCAGGGCCAATAAGCGTCATCTCTATCCCCGGCAACAAGAAGGACACGCTTATTTGCGCCGACAAGATCTACCGGGACGCAGCAGCCGCGGCAGACAGCAAGACACTTGCCGCTGAAGCTCCCGGGGGGAAGACCAAGACCAAGTCCGGCAAGAGCTCTGGGGCCCACTCCGGCAAACGCACCTCTTCGGAGTGCTGCGCTGCCGTCGAGGACGCACCATCGAGCTCCACCGGCAAGTGCAAGAAGGGAATGGCAGCTCCACCCGCAACCAAGAAGGTGTCCGCCAAGGAGGACGGCACTGGTGGTACCTTCACCATCAGTGCTACGCTTGATCCCAAATAGGAAAGCGCGCTCGTTGCCTTCCTGTGGGCGAATGTCGACATGTTTGCATGGCAACCGTCTGACATCCCCGGCATTCCCAGGAAGGTAATTGAGCACAAGCTTGCTGTTTGTCCTCACGCGCGGCCCGTCAAGCAGAAGGTCAGGAAGCAAGCGGTGGAGCGCCAAGAGTTCATTGCTGAAGAGATCAAGAAGTTGGAAGCAGCAGGCCTTGTTAGAGGTGTACTTCATCCTACGTGGCTGGCCAATCCAGTTGTCGTGCGCAAAGCCAACGGGAAGTGGAGACTTTGTATAGACTTCACTGATGTGAATAAAGCTTGTCCCAAGGATCCATTTCCCTTGCCGCGCATTGACCAGATCGTTGACTCCACGGCTGGATGTGAGTTGCTTTCATTTCTTGACGCATACTCCGGGTATAACCAGATATTCATGGCTGAGGAAGACGAAGAGAAGACCGCATTCATTACTCCATGTGGCACTTACTGTTTCATACGCATGCCCTTTGGACTGAAGAATGCGGGCTCAACATTTGCAAGGGTGGTCCACACTGCTTTTGAGCCACAGATACACAGGAATGTAGAAGCCTACATGGATGACATAGTGGTCAAGAGCAAGGACAAGGATACCCTGATCCAAGACCTGGATGAGACTTTTGCAAATCTGCGCAAGATACAACTCAAGCCGAACCCCGAGAAGTGCGTCTTCGGAGTCCCCTCCGGCAAGCTTCTCGGGTTCTTTGTGTCCCAGAGGGGGATTGAAGCCAATCCCGACAAGATCAAGGCCATCGAGCAGATCGAAGCTCCGAAGCGCGTCAAGGATGTACGGAGACTTGCTGGTTGTGTGGCTGCCCTCAGCAGGTTCATTTCAAAGTCTGCAGAACGCGCGCTGCCTTTCTTCAAAATCTTGAAAAAGGCAGGTCCTATGAAATGGACTCCAGAAGCGGAGGCAGCGCTGCATGACTTGAAAGGATACCTGTCCTCCACTCCAATACTTGTCGCACCTAGGCCACAAGAGAAGTTGCTGCTGTACTTAGCAGCAACCAATCAAGTGGTTAGTGCTGCGTTGGTAGCGGAGAGGGAGGCAGATGAGGAATCCACAGCCCCGGCAAGCGCATCCAGCGACAAGCAGGGGGCTTCCCCGACAAGCTCTGGCCCCGACAAGGACGAGTCTGCACAGATACAAGGAGAAGTGTGAAAGAAGATGGTACAACGCCCAGTTTATTTTGTAAGTTCCCTCTTGCAGGGGGATAGATCAAGATACTCTGGGGTGCAGAAGCTGCTTTTCGGCCTCCTCATGGCCTCGAGAAAGCTGCGCCATTACTTCCAAGCACATGAGATAACAGTGGTCACTCGCTTTCCGCTGAAAAGGATATTGCAAAACCCAGAAGCAACAGGTAGGATTGTCGAGTGGGCACTGGAGTTGTCAAGCTTTGGTCTTAAGTTTGAAAGCACTTCAACTATACAGAGCAGAGCTTTGGCAGAGTTCATAGCAGAATGGACGCCAACACCAGACGAAGAAGTTCCAGAGACAAACATCCCCGTCAAAGAAGCAAGCAAAGAATGGATAATGTACTTCGATGGTGCCTTCTCGCTGGAAGGCGCCGGTGCTGGTGTGTTACTCGTAGCGCCCACCGAGGAGCATCTCAAGTACGTTGTTCAAATGCACTTTCCCAAGGAACAAGCGACAAACAATACTGCTGAGTATGAGGGTTTGCTTGCCGGCCTCAGAATTGCAGCCGAACTTGGGATCAAGAAGCTGATTGTGCGGGGAGATTCACAGTTGGTGGTCCGACAAGTAAACAAGAGCTACCAGAGTCCTTTGATGGAAGCTTATGTCGATGAAGTGAGGAAGCTTGAAGAACACTTTGAAGGCCTGCAGATGGAGCACGTTCCAAGAGCTCAAAATGATATCGCAGATGGCCTCTCAAAGTGTGCTGCAATGAAGTTACCTATGGAACCAGGGACCTTCGTGCTCAAGCTAACTCAGTCATCCGTTGCACCATCGGTTGGACAGAGCAAGAAAAGAAAGTTGGTCTCCGGTGACTACTTGCCGGCGGATCTTCCTGAAGCCGCCGCCAAGATCCCCAAGATCGACGACCGAGTTGCTGAGGAACAATCTGCTCCTGCGGACCCTAGGGTTCGTGCAGTTGAAGCAGATGTTCCCGACAAGTCTTGCTCCGGCAGGCTTGCCGGGGAACGTACAGCTCTGGCAGAGCCGCAGGTTATTGCCGTAGAAGCTGACGTTCCCATAGCAGCACTAATGCCTTTAGTCCTTGTTGTTGAGCCTCAAGCTCCAACCTGGGCACAACAAATCGTCCGTTTTCTTCAAACTGGAGAACTTCCCGAAGAACCAGAAGAGATAGAGAGAATAACCAGGCAGTCAAGTATGTACCAGTTCGTCGGCAACGAGCTGTACAGAAGAAGACTCAATGGTGTCAGATTGAAATGCATTTCCCGGGAAGATGGATAGAAGCTGTTGGCAGAGATACACGGGGCATATGTGGACACCACATTGGCGCAAGAGCACTTGCCGGGAAGGCGTTCCGGCAAGGTTTCTTTTGGCCAGAAGCCCTCCAAGATGCGACTGCACAAGTAATGTCGGGGCCGGATTTCGGGAACACAATATTCCAGAAATTAACCCCTAGTGTCATCACCAGCCCAGGATTACTGTTACTGGTGGACACATCCTTGTTACAGTTTACCAAGCATTTACAAGAATTTGATACAAGACCATAAAGGTCTACTGATACAACAATGACTCCGGTGGTGGATGAAGGAATTGGCTTGTGGATCTCCAACATCGATGGGGCTCCATTCCCACAGGAACAGCTGACCCGGATAACTCCTATCCCGCGTGGTTGCACTCCTAGGATTCGCACGGACGTCGCTGTGGTACTCCTCGCAGAACTCCTAACCTGGCCAAGTAAATAGCCAGGGACAAGCTTGTGAGTACGTTTGAATGTACTCGCAAACATCATGGACAAATGATATAACAAATGCAGCAAACAATTATACGGTCATGATGAAATAAACTATATGCATATGCTCATGATGGACTTATATTAAATGCATGCTGACAGGAATTAAAACATGGCATGGTGAATAATAGTTAGTGCAGAAAATAAATATTAGTATCAATAAAATATAAAAGAAATGCCGGTCGGATGTCAAGTGACACCACGGTCGGTCTTGAAAAGAAATGCCAGTCGGGTGTCCACAAGAGTAGTGGCATGATAGAACCGCCTGAAACTCGAGGGACGCCACAAAAGGACTTAAAAATAAAGGCGAGTGTCCGGGGTAGTCCAGCCAGCCCCTGAGACACTCTAAGAAAATAAAATAAGAGTAATGGGTTAGTCCACAATAATAATCATATCATCAAATATACTCATGGTAACACCAGTAGCAACGATAATTATCCTGCAAAATAACCATGCTCAATTTTAAATATTTCCTCCGGAGACCGACTCTAAGACCGACACTTGACCAACCCAGACTGTAGTCCTTAACCGCGGACACGGCTATTCGAATAGGTTTTTAAACTCTGCAGAGGGTGTACTCTTTACCCACAAGTATAGGATTTCTTTAGTCAGTATCGTGACACTGACTAATTCCCATTACGGTCTTTGGGATGAAAACACACCTAACCAGCACACACCAGAAAATCCGTTCAGATGCCAGGAATCACCCAAAGCATCGTTCCAGAAAAACTCTAAGTCGGAGAGGCTACAACCTCCAAGATCATGGGATCACTATTTATACGCGCGGATTACAAGGGTACACTCCCTCTCGGCATCACGACAGCCGGAAACACCCATGCCCCCTGACCCGATGACAGGATTTAGTCCACCGTCGTGGAAACCTTCATCGTAGCCCTCTGTACGGTGTGTGCACGGAAAGGGGTTAACAACTTACTAAACCATACCCTACCCGAGGCAGGGACAAGTGGTAGCACGAAACAAGCATGGGGGTTACCGGAACAAGACTCGATCTACGGTCGACTCAGGAGGCTTATGTTTCCTGCAGGGGTTAGCACAACAAAGTATTCTTTCAATCATATCACCAGGACAGGGCCACAACCCTTGCCTGTTTCCACATATATCACATGACACCACCGTGTCAAAAATGGCCCATGCCCATCGGCACGTCCAAGCAGGAGCACACTCCTGGGTTCTCATAACTTATGCATGTTGCAAGTGGAATGCATGCAAGAGAAAATATGCACATGACCATGTATGCACTACTAGCATTATGCAAGTTAAATTTGAATTCAACATAGTCAAGCTTAAACTATCCTAGCAAATAACTTACTATGCAATCATCATATCAAGTGTTCAAGATGCTTGCCTTGATCATGCAGAAGCATTGGGTGCATACCAAAAGTTTTGAAAATATTTTCTCCCCTCCATTTCCTATTTCAAAATACTTAAATAGCCACACAATTCAAAGACAGTGCAAAAAAAAATATTTCAAATGTTTTTGAAATAAATACTAAAATAAACTAGGGAATGTTTAAGAAATAACAGAAAAAGAATTAATTTATTTAGAGTTCATATGAATTAGTTATGGAATTACTAAGATGGAAAACATGATTAAAAGCAATATTAAATTCATTAAACAGAAACTATGCACAGTAAAAATGTTCACTTAATTTAGATAAACAGAGCATGATTTTAGAAACCTACAGAAAATTGAATTACCAATTTTAGGGTAGAAATAGCTACTATGGAATTATTTGAATATATGTCGAAAGGAAAAACGAAGGGATCAGAATTGCGCCCTGAGCGCTGAATGGTAATTGGGCCGGCCCGGCGGCTCAGCTTCGCCAGTAGAGGGGCGATGTGAGGCTGACTGCCGGGTCCCGCTTGTCGGGTTTAAGCGGTGTCGCCGTCTCTCTCCCGCGACAGAGCGGGGCGGCGTTCCGGCGAACTTTGCCGGCAAATGATGGGGCCCCATGGCGAGCCGATCTCACTGCCGAGTCCAGGAGACCGAGGCGGTCCCACCGGTACCCGTTGTGGTCGCTGGAGTTGACGGGGTCGCCGACGGCGAGCTCTCCCGCGGAGCTCCGACGAGACCCGAAGAGGGCTTTCGCCTATGAGCTCGCTCCGGTGAAATTGACGAGGGGAAAGCATTAACGGGTCTGTGGTGAAGCTCTGGGTGCTGGTAGTGGAGAGGGGGAGGCTCGGGTGGCGTCGGAACCATCGAGGAGGCGGCGGTGGCAGAAGCTGCCGGAGACGAGGGAGATGACCGTTTTCGGTCATTTGAGTGCTTAGGGAGGCTTCGAGAGGAGTGAGGGGAGGTGCCAATGAGGAGAGAGAGCTCGGGGAGGGAATTTATAGGCGGGAGCGACATGGTGCCGTGGCTTCCAGAGGGAGGCACGTCAGCGGCGCCATTAACATGATAGGTGAGGTCGTTGGGTGGCCGGTGAGGGTCGGTGAGGACGGTGGCCGGCCGCAGTTACTTCCCAGGCGAGCTGGCTGGCCCCGGGTAATGCCAGGTGGCTCAGACGGCGCCGTCCACGGGCAGACAGCGGCGGTGGCCATTAACGGCGCATGAGGGCGGTGGTGAGGCCGTTGGTGGACGGCGGGGTTCTGTGGGGACGGCGGCCGCCCATATTAATGCCAGGGGGAGGCCGGTTGACTCAGGGTGAGCCGCGTGTCTCGGCGGTGGCGAGGTTGGTGGTGGACAGCGGCGGCGCGGATGGGCTCAGGTGGTTGGCACTTATGGCGAGGAGGTGGTGGCGTCTGTGGATTGGGCCAGGTGCCCCTGGTCGGTGCTGACAGTGACGTGCGGCGGTCGGTGGCGGCGCTGGCCGGCGTGGACGGCGCTAGAGGACGTGGGGGAATGTCGGCAGTGTTGCAGGTGGTCGATCTGATCTAGGGATGGATCAAGATGAGAGGGGGAAGCAGTAGAGTGGCGACAGGAGCTTGATGCCAGCGACTGCAATACGCGTGCTCTGGCCACGCTCTACGCACGCACGCCATTTGTTTGCTGAAATGCCAATGGCATCTACAGGCATTCGAACACGTTGCAACTTAGCAGGATGGTGCTTCTAGACATGAGAGGAATGATGGACATGCTGGTTTGGCTAAATGATCAAGTGTCCATAATGGTTTAGGAAGTGGCAAAATATTCTGTTATGCACACAAGGTGCTCGACAGAATGATAGAGCCATCTAGGAAACTTTGTTGAAGTGAAACTTGGTAGGGTAGTGTCTCCTTACATGATATAGATGATGGTGGAGTTATTTTGGCAAAAGGAAAAACTTGATAGTGCAAGTTTTGAAGAATTTAGTTTCTGGACAGAAACTATAGATAGGTATTTGATGGACTTACAAAATTCAAATGTGTCTGACCTCTTGGAGTTAAGAGTTTGGTTGGAAGGACTATAAGGTGGACAAGTATCAAAAATTCTAGAGCAAGGAAAAATTGGGGTTGCAGTAGAAACCTAGAAAACGGACAGAAATAGAAATGAGGATGATTCACTCAAAATTTTCAAAGGGAAGGAATGGATTTTTGCAGAAAGGTGATCCATAGGCTACACATGACCTCTCATAATTTTGGTGGAATTTTTAGAGAATTATTTAAAACAGTTGTAGTGCAAATAGAAGCATATGAAGAAAAGAAAAAGCTATTAAAAGAATTTTCTATGGCAAAATTTTATTATGAAAATAATTCTTAATATTATTAAACAAGTAATGAAATGTTTTCAGATGACTATCAGAGCCCAGAAATTTACTGCAAAATTTCTATATGGAGGGAAGAAACCGGAAACAAAAGGTTCTAAAAACACTAAAGAACTCTTTGTAAATCAAAATTTTTGTTTCTAGCCAAATTTTATTTAATGAAAAAGTAATTAAATTTTTGGGGTGTTACAAACTCTACCCCCCTTAAGAAAAATCTCGTCCTCGAGATTTGTTAGGGTAGCTATTAAAAATTTACCCCACCCTTTCCGAGGGGATTCTGCTGAGCAAAAACAAACAATTCTAAAACCTAGCTCGGCGCTGTTGACGTAAGGCTACTGATAATTGGTGCAACCACAGTGTGTTCTACTGTTATGACAATTTGGAAAAAGTATAATTTCTAATTCCAAATTTGCTCGCCGTACTCCAGCGCACCGTGCTCTCTTTGGCTGACAGGTGGGTCCAGGACCCACTGTCAGTCTCTTCGCCTTCCTCTACCTCCTGCTCTTCTTCTTTTTCTCTCTCCCGCGCGTGCTCACCGCACTATCTGCTGCTATGGCGTCTAGCGCGTAGGGTATCTAGGGTCGTACCGTGGTAGTGTGCGGCGCGCTGTCACTGGCAGCGTGCACTCACCTCGCGGGCCAGTGCCCTGTCGGTACTGCTCGCGGATTCGTCTCCGAACACCGGCGATCGAGCGACGAGCGGCGCTGGTGGACTACGCTCACCGTGCACCGAGCTCGGGCTATAAAACGATCACGGTTTTCTTCTCCTGCCTCGCACTTCACCTTACTTCTCTTCCTTCTTCTCCTTCTCCTTCTGGCTGAAAGAGCTCGAGACGAGGCATCAATGGAGGACGTGGGATCGGAGCTGATCACGATCCTTCTGGCCGGTATGCTGGCAGCATTGATCGGCTCCTCACTTCTACTGTGTGTGATGATCTTCGACGATCGCCGTGATGCTGCTGCTCGGGTGGTGGCTCTCCGAGGCGGTGGTGATCATCGGGACTAGGTAGCAGTGTCTGGTGCGAGAGAGAGTGTGTGTGCTCTGTGAAAACCCACGAGTTTTTCTTCTCTGGTGTGATGAGAGTGATCGAGTCGATGTATTAGGTGCTGACTGTGTGTGTGTGTGAGTTGCACTTAGTGCAGCTAGCAGAGCAGGTGTGGTCTTGTGTGGGATGCCGTGATGGCACACGACTTGAATCTATGGTGGGAAAAGTCTTGTGAGGAAGGTCCTTAAGAAATTTCTCCTCTAAGTGTGTGCAAATCATCCTGATACATAAAATATCAGATAGGTAGATTCTGGTGAAAACAAGAAGTGTGATAGTAATGGACACGGTGCTCAGAGGGTGATAGTATCTGGGTTGGAGCAGGGCTTTCTTTATAGGTAGCAGAGTCCTCCGTCACATGCTTGTGGATGGGACGACTCAGATATCGGCCGCAGGCACACGCCTTATAGGTCGACTGCTAGGTTTGGCACCAACTACCAAAAGATGTCGGCTGGCCAGTGTGTAGGCTTATCGGATGAGATAGGCTCGTCTGTGGATAGGAAAAGTTATGGATGGTGTGGAAACCTAGGGATAGCGACCAGGCTAAGATAGGATTAGCCAATGGTCAGCCTGGCTCTGATACCAAGGCTGTCGGGGCCGGATTTCGGGAACACAATATTCCAGAAATTAACCCCTAGTGTCATCACCAGCCCAGGATTACTGTTACTGGTGGACACATCCTTGTTACAGTTTACCAAGCATTTACAAGAATTTGATACAAGACCATAAAGGTCTACTGATACAACAATGACTCCGGTGGTGGATGAAGGAATTGGCTTGTGGATCTCCAACATCGATGGGGCTCCATTCCCACAGGAACAGCTGACCCGGATAACTCCTATCCCGCGTGGTTGCACTCCTAGGATTCGCACGGACGTCGCTGTGGTACTCCTCTCAGAACTCCTAACCTGGCCAAGTAAATAGCCAGGGACAAGCCTGTGAGTACGTCTGAATGTACTCGCAAACATCATGGACAAATGATATAACAAATGCAGCAAACAATTATACAGTCATGATGAAATAAACTATATGCATATGCTCATGATGGACTTATATTAAATGCATGCTGACAGGAATTAAAACATGGCATGGTGAATAATAGTTAGTGCAGAAAATAAATATTAGTATCAATAAAATATAAAAGAAATGCCGGTCGGATGTCAAGTGACACCACGGTCGGTCTTGAAAAGAAATGCCAGTCGGGTGTCCACAAGAGTAGTGGCGTGATAGAACCGCCTGAAACTCGAGGGACGCCACAAAAGGACTTAAAAATAAAGGCGAGTGTCCGGGGTAGTCCAGCCAGCCCCTGAGACACTCTAAGAAAATAAAATAAGAGTAATGGGTTAGTCCACAATAATAATCATATCATCAAATATACTCATGGTAACACCAGTAGCAACGATAATTATCCTGCAAAATAACCATGCTCAATTTTAAATATTTCCTCCGGAGACCGACTCTAAGACCGACACTTGACCAACCCAGACTGTAGTCCTTAACCGCGGACACGGCTATTCGAATAGGTTTTTAAACTCTGCAGAGGGTGTACTCTTTACCCACAAGTATAGGATTTCTTTAGTCAGTATCGTGACACTGACTAATTCCCATTACGGTCTTTGGGATGAAAACACACCTAACCAGCACACACCAGAAAATCCGTTCAGATGCCAGGAATCACCCAAAGCATCGTTCCAGAAAAACTCTAAGTCGGAGAGGCTACAACCTCCAAGAGCATGGGATCACTATTTATACGCGCGGATTACAAGGGTACACTCCCTCTCGGCATCACGACAGCCGGAAACACCCATGCCCCCTGACCCGATGACAGGATTTAGTCCACCGTCGTGGAAACCTTCATCGTAGCCCTCTGTACGGTGTGTGCACGGAAAGGGGTTAACAACTTACTAAACCATACCCTACCCGAGGCAGGGACAAGTGGTAGCACGAAACAAGCATGGGGGTTACCGGAACAAGACTCGATCTACGGTCGACTCAGGAGGCTTATGTTTCCTGCAGGGGTTAGCACAACAAAGTATTCTTTCAATCATATCACCAGGACAGGGCCACAACCCTTGCCTGTTTCCACATATATCACATGACACCACCGTGTCAAAAATGGCCCGTGCCCACCGGCACGTCCAAGCAGGAGCACACTCCTGGGTTCTCATAACTTATGCATGTTGCAAGTGGAATGCATGCAAGAGAAAATATGCACATGACCATGTATGCACTACTAGCATTATGCAAGTTAAATTTGAATTCAACATAGTCAAGCTTAAACTATCCTAGCAAATAACTTACTATGCAATCATCATATCAAGTGTTCAAGATGCTTGCCTTGAACATGCAGAAGCATTGGGTGCATACCAAAAGTTTTGAAAATATTTTCTCCCCTCCATTTCCTATTTCAAAATACTTAAATCACCACACAATTCAAAGACAGTGCAAAAAAAATATTTCAAATGTTTTTGAAATAAATACTAAAATAAACTAGGGAATGTTTAAGAAATAACAGAAAAAGAATTAATTTATTTAGAGTTCATATGAATTAGTTATGGAATTACTAAGATGGAAAACATGATTAAAAGCAATATTAAATTCATTAAACAGAAACTATGCACAGTAAAAATGTTCACTTAATTTAGATAAACAGAGCATGATTTTAGAAAACTACAGAAAATTGAATTACCAATTTTAGGGTAGAAATGGCTACTATGGAATTATTTGAATATATGCCGAAAGGAAAAAGGAAGGGATCAGAATTGCGCCCTGAGCGCTGAATGGTAATTGGGCCGGCCCGGCGGCTCAGCTTCGCCAGTAGAGGGGCGATGTGAGGCTGACTGCCGGGTCCCGCTTGTCGGGTTTAAGCGGTGTCGCCGTCTCTCTCCCGCGACAGAGCGGGGCGGCGTTCCGGCGAACTTTGCCGGCGAATGATGGGGCCCCACGGCGAGCCGATCCCACTATCAAGTCCAGGAGACCGAGGCGGTCCCACCGGTACCTGTTGTGGTCGCTGGAGTTGACGGGGTCGCCGACGGCGAGCTCTCCCGCGGAGCTCCGACGAGACCCGAAGAGGGCTTTCGCCTATGAGCTCGCTCCGGTGAAATTGACAAGGGGAAAGCATTAACGGGTCTGTGGTGAAGCTCTGGGTGCTGGTAGTGGAGAGGGGGAGGCTCGGGTGGCGTCGGAACCATCGAGGAGGCGGCGGTGGCAGAAGCTGCCGGAGACGAGGGAGATGACCGTTTTCGGTCATTTGAGTGCTTAGGGAGGCTTGGAGAGGAGTGAGGGGAGGTGCCAATGAGGAGAGAGAGCTCGGGGAGGGAATTTATAGGCGGGAGCGACATGGTGCCGTGGCTTCCAGAGGGAGGCACGTCAGCGGCGCCATTAACATGATAGGTGAGGTCGTTGGGTGGCCGGTGAGGGTCGGTGAGGACGGTGGCCGGCCGCAGTTACTTCCCAGGCGAGCTGGCTGGCCCCGGGTAATGCCAGGTGGCTCAGACGGCGCCGTCCACGGGCAGACAGCGGCGGTGGCCATTAACGGCGCATGAGGGCGGTGGCGAGGCCGTTGGTGGACGGTGGGGTTCTGTGGGGACGGCGGCCGCCCATATTAATGCCAGGGGGAGGCCGGTTGACTCAGGGTGAGCCGCGTGTCTCGGCGGTGGCGAGGTTGGTGGTGGACGGCGGCGGCGCGGATGGGCTCAGGTGGTTGGCACTTATGGCGAGGAGGTGGTGGCGTCTGTGGATTGGGCCAGCTGCCCCTGGTCGGTGCTGACAGTGACGTGCGGCGGTCGGTGGCGGCGCTGGCCGGCGTGGACGGCGCTAGAGGACGTGGGGGAATGTCGGCAGTGTTGCAGGTGGTCGATCTGATCTAGGGATGGATCAAGATGAGAGGGGGAAGCAGTAGAGTGGCGACAGGTGCTTGATGCCAGCGACTGCAATACGCGTGCTCTGGCCACGCTCTACGCACGCACGCCATTTGTTTGCTGAAATGCCAATGGCATCTACAGGCATTCGAACACGTTGCAACTTAGCAGGATGGTGCTTCTAGACATGAGAGGAATGATGGACATGCTGGTTTGGCTAAATGATCAAGTGTCCATAATGGTTTAGGAAGTGGCAAAATATTCTGTTATGCACACAAGGTGCTCGACAGAATGATAGAGCCATCTAGGAAACTTTGTTGGAAGTGAAACTTGGTAGGGTAGTGTCTCCTTACATGATATAGATGATGGTGGAGTTATTTTGGCAAAAGGAAAAACTTGATAGTGCAAGTTTTGAAGAATTTAGTTTCTGGACAGAAACTATAGATAGGTATTTGATGGACTTACAAAATTCAAATGTGTCTGACCTCTTGGAATTAAGAGTTTGGTTGGAAGGACTATAAGGTGGACAAGTATCAAAAATTCTAGAGCAAGGAAAAATTGGGGTTGCAGTAGAAACCTAGAAAACGGACAGAAATAGAAATGAGGATGATTCACTCAAAATTTTCAAAGGGAAGGAATGGATTTTTGCAGAAAGGTGATCCATAGGCTACACATGACCTCTCATAATTTTGGTGGAATTTTTAGAGAATTATTTAAAATAGTTGTAGTGCAAATAGAAGCATATGAAGAAAAGAAAAAGCTATTAAAAGAATTTTCTATGGCCAAATTTTATTATGAAAATAATTCTTAATATTATTAAACAAGTAATGAAATGTTTTCAGATGACTATCAGAGCCCAGAAATTTACTGCAAAATTTCTATATGGATGGAAGAAACCGGAAACAAAAGGTTCTAAAAACACTAAAGAACTCTTTGTAAATCAAAATTTTTGTTTCTAGCCAAATTTTATTTAATGAAAAAGTAATTAAATTTTTGGGGTGTTACAAGTAACCAAGTGTGAAGCGTGCCAGTTCCATGCCAAGCAAATACACCAGCCAGGTCAAGCTCTCCAGACGATCCCTTTGTCCTGGCCCTTTTCAGTCTGGGGGCTCGACATCCTCGGCCCCTTTCCCCGCGCTGTCGGGGGCTTTGAGTACTTGTACGTTGCTATCGACAAGTTCACAAAGTGGCCGGAGGTGGAACCAGTGAGAAAGGTGACCGCATAGTCAGCAGTCAGGTTCTTCAGATCGATCGTTTGCCGTTTCGGAATCCCTAACAGGATCATTACCGACAACGGCACATAGTTCACAAGTCGCACCTTCATGCAATATGTCCAAGACCTTGGCGCCAAGGTCTGCTTCGCTTCTGTTGCTCACCCAAGGAGCAATGGTCAAGCGGAGAGGGCAAATGCTGAAGTGCTGCGCGGACTCAAGACGAGAACCTTCGACAGGTTGCACAAGTGCGGAAGAAACTGGATCGAGGAGTTGCCGGCGGCTCTTTGGTCAATCAGGACGACTCCAAACCGAGCCACCGGACAGACACCCTTTGCTCTTGTCTATGGAGCAGAGGCAGTTCTCCCCACGGAACTCGTATACGGGTCTCCTCGAGTGCTCGCTTACGATGAGCTTGAGCAAGAGCAGCTGCGCCAAGATGATGCATTGCTCCTCGAGGAGGACCGTCTCCAGGCTGCTGTACGAGCTGCTCGATACCAGCAAGCTTTGCGTCGCTATCATAGCCGCCAAGTCAAGGCCAGGAGTCTCGAGGAAGGCGACCTTGTTCTTCGGCGCGTTCAGTCCGCCAAGAACTCCAACAAGTTGACGCCGAAGTGGGAAGGCCCTTATCGGGTGAGACAAGTCACAAGGCCCGGCGCTGTCCGACTTGAGACCGAAGAAGGCTTACCGGTGAGCAACTTCTGGAACATTGAGCATCTTCGCAAGTTTCACCCGTGAGGCGTGGTTGCCGTGATCCGCTCCGGCAACCACCTTTTGTACAAGTCTTGCCGCTGTTGCATGTAAACCTTTGTACAAAGCTGGGCGCAGACCCCGTGCATCAGTAAAACTTTTGTGCTTCGCACGGCTTGTCGTCTCATGCATTCTTGTTTTCATTGCATGTGTTATCTGATGCCTTATGCAGCACACGGTTCCGGTAAGCAATAACAGGCCGCAAGGCTCCATATCTATTTTTCCTCCCCTCTTCCTTTTTTCTCTCAAGCAGAAGAAGTGTTCCTCGCGCACAAGTTTGCCAGGGGGGAAGGAGACGGTGGTATGGACCAAGTGCTGTTCAAGGAAGGAAAGCCTTGCCGGGAAGCAAACAGAACACAAAAGCTAAGTTGCCAAAGTTTGAGCATTCAAAATTTTAAAATTCTTAGTCATCTTCCTTGAGCGACCACACTTTGTATGGAAAACCTGTGCGCGGAGGAACCTACCCGTGGCTAGCCGTGCCCTTACTTTGTTTCGAGCACGCTCAACGGCTTAAGTGAGCTGCGACAAGTGGCGCGCCCTTATTTCGTTTTCGAGTTCGCTCAACAACCTAAGTGTGCTGCGACTAGCTGCGGCAAGGTTTCTTGCCGGCGAGGGCATTGCCAGCAGGCCGCTGAAGCCCCGCACTCAGCGCTCGCGGCAAGGGTCCCTCTGCCGGCAAGCTCCTTAGAAGCGTAGGGTGAGAAGCATACAAAGTAAAGGGATCAAGCAAGGGAGATAACACTGCATTGACTATCCAAAATAAAGTTATATTACAAGATAACTTGCCGCTGTTCTAACCAACTACTATCCATGACTTAATCGACAGCGGCAAGGGAAGCAGAAAGAAGGGAGCCTAGTCTACACGGTCTCCGTCAACCCTCTTGATCTTGCCCACCTTGGCCACGATGTGGGCAACTTGTGCCTTCAACGCTTCCTGGTCAGCTTCGGGCGGCAAGGTCCGGAGGACGTTCTCAAGATTAATCCCGGGGTTGCGGTAGACGATCTTCGACAACACCAGCTCCACGGTACCCATGCAGAGCTGGCGTGCCTCGTTAGCCAGCAGCGTGGGGAGCTTCTCCCGCAGCTGCGCGAGCGCCGGCGCCACTCCTCTGAAGAACAAGCTCAGCTTGGCGCTGTGGGGGAGGCTCTCGTCGGGGGAGTATGCGAGGTGCTCCGTCCTCAGCGCCACCATCTCCTTGTCGATGTTGGCGGCAGAGGCGACGAGCTCCTCGGTCCACTGCTCCACCGTCCGCTGGAAGTTGTTCTGCGACAGGGCGGCGCTGTCCAGCAGCGCCCTTTCAGCCCGGAGATCTTCCTTCAACTTGGACTCCCTATTCCGGGCCCCGTCAAGTGACTCAGTGAGGGTGGACAATTTTAGCTCCAAGTCTACGATGGAGTCCTTGGCGTCGTTGAGCTCTTTGCCCTTCTCGGAGAGGCGGACCTGCAGCTCCGAGTGGCTGTGGGCGTCCTTCTCCCTTTCAAGTTTGAGCGCGGCAACCTTCTCCTCGCTCGTCTTTAGATTAAGCTCCAACTGCGCCACCCTCGCCTCCAGGTCCCTCTTGGCGGTCTCTGCGGCAGCAATGGCGTCCCTCGCCTCCTGCAGAGCCCCGCCAATGGACTGCTCGCGCGCGGTAAGGTCGTCCTCGTGGCTATCGAGGTCGACCTTCCGCTGGTTCAGCGCTCCTTCCCGCCGAGCCAGATCCTCGGCGGCCAGTCGCTGCTGCTCCTCAACATCGGCCTTCTCGAGGATGAACGCCTGGTGCGCCTCGGCGAGCTCCTCGCGCTCCTCCGCCAAGTTCCGGAGGGCCGCTTGGTTGGCGGCGCGGGGCTCCGCGGCGCGCTTCTCCAAGTCGACACCGGCCTTGGCAGCCAGAGCCTCTCAGGACTCCAGCTTGGCCTGCCTGGCCCGATACAAGGCCAGGAGCCGGTGCAAGAGCTGCTCCTCTTCGGGCTCACTGCTGCTGCCGGGCGCGTCGACAAGCCTCAGCCCAGCGGAGGCGAGGACTTCTCCATCAAAGCTCTCCCCCTCCGCGGGCGCCCTTGATGAGGACGCCCATGGGACTTGGATGAAGACCCCATTTACAGCCTCCAAGTAAATGCCCGGCCCAGTCGCGGTGGCAGAGGGGTCGGCGGCCGGTGTAGTGTCCGGCGTTCCTGCGGCCTCAGGGCCGCCAGTGCGGTCGCCGGTCTCCTCCCCAGCTGCCGCGTCAGTGGCCGCAGGGGGCTCGTCGGTGGCTGGCTCGTCAGCGCCGGCCGTCCCTTCAGCGGTGGTGGAGTCGCCGGCACGACCGCGCACGTCCTCCTCGGCGATGGTCTCTGTCTCCATCGGCTCCGGGGCGGGCGGATCTGACAGAAGAAAAAGAAAGAAAGAATTGTCAAGCAAATATCCAAAAAGAAGAATCTAAGAAAAGAAGAGTACAAGGGTTACCTGTGCGGGCCTCTTCAGTAACGGGGTCCCTCGCCGGGAAGTTTTCCCTTGGCGGCGTAGTAGTGACCCCCGCCGGCGGAGGGCCGCTGGCGCCTTCCCTTGGCGGGGTGTCCTCCCTTGTCGGGGTGCTCGCCCTTGGCGGGGTACTCGCCCTTGGCGGCGTACCCGTCCTTGGCGGAGCGCTCTCCCTCGCCGGGGAGCTCCTCCTTGGCGGGGAAGGCGGGACAAGCGGCTCGTCGGGAGCAGTCTCTTGACGCTCCTGCGGCTGCGGCTCCACTTCTGCACAAGTCAACAAGCAAACAAGACATCAATAAGGATAAGAAGCTCAAGCGCGCCCGATAAGCAGAGAAGTGAACAAGTAACTTACGCTGGGGGCTGCGCTGGGGGCTGCCCTGCGGGGCAGCCGGCTGGTCCGGCAAGCCTGTCGCGGGCGCATCTCCTGCCGCGGCGACGGGCTCGTCGTCCTCAAGGTCAACCACCGGGATCTGGGCCCTCTTCGCCATCCTCTGGGTCAGGGTCCTGGAAGCCAAATAAGATCAGAACCAAGCAAGAGAATTCAAGACAAGAGCAATAAGAATCAGAAGAAATAAAAGTTGCAAATACTTACTCTTCCTCCTCCTCGTCGGAACTAAGGGCGGAGAAGTCAAAGTCTGCCTCGTGTGTCCCAGCGCGAGGAGCTGGAGGAGAAGGCTCCCTTGGGCGCTTGGCGGGCTCCGGAGCCATGGGTTGTGAAGACCCTGCTCCGGTCGTCGCCGAGGACCGAGGGACAGAAGGAACACCAGAACCGCTTCGGGAAGATCCCCCTCCGCTTGCCGCTGGGCCGCGGGGCGCCTCCTTGACGACCTTGCTCGTCGTGGTGGCACGCGTCGCGCGGCGCTGCGACTGCTGTCGGGGCGCCGGTTGCCTCGCCGTTTCGGTGGTCTTGCGGAGGCGCTTCTTTTGCGGTGGCGGAGGACTCGGTGGTGGCGGAGAGTTTTCTGAGGATGAAGAGACGTCGTCGAGGTTCAGTGACCCGCCCGAGTCTTCGTCGGAATCGCCCGATTCGGCGTCCTCCTCGGCGGGCTCGCTGGACTCAGTGCCCTGCCCGGCAGCCTCGCTCGTCCCGGCAGGCTCCCCGGCAGGCTTCCCGGCAGGCCTCAGCAGTTTGAGGATTTCTTCGTCCTCGGCCCGGCTCACTGCATCCGTTGCTTCTGCTTCCTCCACGGTGTACCCGAACTCACCCGCGGCCGCCACTGCGGCGGCCTCCTCCATCCTGTTGGCTATATACGCCACATCCCGGTCGGTGGTCGCGCGGGTGAGCCCCTTCTTCTCCTCAGGGTTGCGCGGCCGTTCAACCAGGTTGTCGAAGAAAGTCTGCGCGGTCTCTTCTGAAGGCATCAGCCAAGTAGGATCAACCCCGTGGGAGTCGCACTGAGGCATTGCCGCACGGATGGCACTAAGGGCAGAGTTGTTGCATAATGGAACTACTCCGTCCGACGGGGTGAACCACTCCGGGTGTTTGGGGTCGTGCTTGAACATCGAGCGGATCATCCCCTTGAGTTCCAAGACGGTGAAATTATAATTCAGCCCGGGGCGCAGCCTCATGCAATCTGCCGCATTGCCGAACTCCCAAGCAGGCCTCTTCCTGTCCTGCAAGGGGGCAATGCGGCGGCGAAGGAAATCCGCCCCGACCTCACCTACAGTAAGGTTGGCGGCCCGGAGGCGAAGAATCCTAGTAAGGGCGATCTGCAGCTTATCGTCCTCCGGGGCCAAGTCACTCCAATCCTTGCCGCGCACTATTGCCGCTCGGCGCGCGGAGGTAAACTGCTGGGGTTCCTCTTCCATAACCCAGCACCAATCAGCCCTCCACTCATCCCACTTGCCGCGGAGCTCTCCAATCAAGTACGCCTCTTTCTTGTTGAGCTTGAAGATCCAAGAGATGCCACCGGAGAGTGGGGATCCAGACTCTACTCTAGGTGTGAAAAAGTGGCGGAAGAGAGCTACGTTGGGGTGGACCCGGACAAAGTTTTCACAGAAATGTGCGAAAACGGCCAAGGTCAAGACTGCATTCGGGGTGAAATCTAGGAGGTGGAATCCGTATGTGTTCATCACATCGCAGAAAAATTCAGAGTACGGAGGACAAAGACCGCAGTGGAAGAACAGAGCGAAGTAATGGTAACCTCCCGGATACATATCGCAGGCTTCGGCGGGGAGGACCCTGGTGCGCGGGTGAGCCTTCGTCTCCCTCGCCCAGAACAAGTAATACTTGTCCCTCAGCTCCCTCACGCCGAGCCTCGGCGGGAAGACCACCATCCTCTTCCGCATGGCTGCCAGCTTCGCCGCCTTATCGGACTTCTCTTTCTTCGCCTTGTCGCTCTTCGGGGCCATGGCGGGGACGGCGAGGGGGAGGTCGGCGGCACTGAGGATGCTGGAGACGGCGGAGGAAGGGTGGAGCTCGGCTCTCTGTCGACCTTTGGGGAGGCGGAGGGCGGCGTGGGTTTCTGGAGATTGAAGACGCAATGAAGCAATGGGGGGAAACTGCCCCTGCTTCCTCTGCTTTTAAGGGGGAAGTGGGGGACGTTCCGCATTTTCCCATTAAAGAAACAGGCCACAATCTCTCCCACGACGCCGCAATCGACGCGTGCCGTTAGGGAGGGATGCGGCGGATACGGAGCGGGATACGGCGTGCCGTGGGCCGCATGTGCCCGTGCACTGTTTTGGGCCTGGCCCAACAGCGCTCGGCATCGTGTGTGGCCCAGGCCCGAGGGCTCCTGTCGGTGTACTAAAGTAGGGGTACCTTAGTATCCCGACTTGTGCATGGGCAGTAGCAGCATCCCGTGGTCAGGCTCACCACGTGCCCGCCAAGGCCCACTCTTGTTCCCTTGAAGCCATTCAAGAACAAAGTATTCAAGTTAAGAAACAAGACCCCGGCAAGAGGAGCTTGCCGGGAAGGCCGCTCCAGGCTCGAGATCATCCCTTCTGCACAAGACCTTGGCAAGGGGAGCTTGCCAGGAAGGACATTTCAGAAGATATACCGCGGCGCATCGCGCGCCCCGGCAAGACCCGGAGAGCGGCAAGCTTCCGGGCCCGGCAAAGTAGCGACCGCGGCAAGGTGCTTGCCGCGGCAAGCTTTCATTGTGTGCCTGCGCTCCAGCTCACCTGGCCACGCGTCGCCCTGGGGCCCTTCCTGGGGCACGTGGCGGATGGCTGTGCATCCTGGGGTACACGGTGGCAAGCCACGAGGACGAGGCCTCCGTCGTGGCGAACGGAGGCGCCTCGACGAACGCTTTTGGGGTGACGGTGACGGGCATTCAATGCCCTTGTCCCCCACCATCAGGGTTAGGTATAGACCACTGTACATGCACTGTTACAACTACCACCAATTTTACGCTTTTACCCTCATCTACGTTGACACCTGTCGGTGACCCCTTTGAGCTATAAAAGGAGGCCCATGCACAACGTAGAGGGGGGTTCAGTTCCGAAACTTGATCACTCCCACGCTCGGTGTAGCTTGTACTGCAGATCTTCTTGCTCCCGAGCCAAGAACTCAATACAACCAAGGCAGGAGTAGGGTTTTACGCATCCGTGCGGCCCGAACCTGGGTAAACTGCTCGCGTGTGCCCCTCGATCTGCTCTTTGTGCTCCCTCCGCTCCCTTGCCGTACCGAAAAGGGGCTCCGGTCCCATAGGTGTTCGTGGGCGATCAGTTTCCCCTACAACTTGTTTGTGCATTTTGCCATGCCATGCATATTTAAAACATGACATGCATCATGCTTGCTTGTGCATCATGACATGCTTATGATTGTGTGTTTACCGTGTTGTTTGCTTCTTTCCGGTTGCTTCTCTTGTTAGCTTCGGTTTCATTCCGGAGTTGTGAGGATTCGCTCGACTATGTTGCTCCGTCTACTTCATGGACCCGTTCTTCTCCCTTGCGGAATCCCAGGCAAGATGATCATACCCTTGGATACCTTTACTACCATTGCCATGCTTAGTTGTCTCGATGCTATCGTTACATGTCGCGCTACCCATCTTTTATGTCAGCCTCTCCTTGTTGCCATGAAACCTCTAACCTTGAAACCTTCCTAGCAAAAACCATTGTTTGTCTATGTTACCCGCTTGCTCAGCCCCTCTTATAGTGTTGTTAGTTGCAGGTGAAGATGAAGTTTGTTCCAGGAGGGAACTTGTTGTTGGAATATCACAATATCTATTATTATTATTATTAACACACCTATATACTGGGCATGGGTGGAAGGCTTGGCCTTTTGCTCGGTGTTTTGTTCCACTCATGCCACCTTAGGCGCCGATAAACCGGCATTATGTTCCTTGATTTTGCGTTCCTTACACGATGGGTGGATGGGGACCCCTTGACAGTTCGACTTTGAATAAAACTCCTCCAGCAAGGCCCAACATTGGTTTTAATTTGCTCATAATATCAACTTAATTAATTAATTAAATTGCATAGGGAGTTAGCGCTACCCGAGGATTCTTTCTACATAGCAGGGGGCCAGTGCTGATGGCGTTGGTCCCAAACAGGGAGCCTGCGGGGCCACCACGGGGAAACTCGAGGTTTGGCTCCCGTAGCTTCGCCCATCCGGTTGTGGCCTGAGACGAGATACGCGCGGCTACTATCAGGGTGTCGACACACCGGGAGGTCTTGCTGGACTTGTTTTACCATTGTCGAAATGTCTTGTGCACCGGGATGCCGAGCCTGATCGGATTTCCCTAAGATAAGGGGTGATGATATTATATTTATCACTTCAGCTAATCGTGAGAGCTTGTGATGGGCTAAGTTGGGACACCCCTGCAGGGTTATAACCTTTCGAAAGTCGTGCCCGCGGTTATGTGGCAGATTGGAATTTGTTAAAGTTCGGTTGTAGAAAACTTGACAGATGATCCGAAGTAAAACACACAACTGTGTGAGTAACCGTGACTGTCTCTTTTCACTTTGAGAAGATAACACGGTGGGGTTATGTTTGACTCGTAAGTAGTTCAGGATCTTTAGCGATCACTACTAGTTGCGACCGTTTGCATAGATGCTCATCTTATTCTTGTACTCGTAAGTTAGCCACCATATTATGCTTAGCCGCTGCTGCAACCTCACCACTTTACCTCCACCTACCCATAAAGCGTTGCTAGTCTTGATACCCATGGTTATGGGATTGCTGAGTCCTCGTGGCTCACAGATACTACAACACCAGATGCAGGTTCAGCCGAGAATGAAGCAGGAGCTGGTTCAAGTTCTGAAGGAAATATGCCCTAGAGGCAATAATAAAGTTATTATTTATTTCCTTATATCATGATAAATGTTTATTATTCATGCTAGAATTGTATTAACCGGAAACTTAATACATGTGTGAATACATAGACAAAACAGTATGTCCCTAGTATGCCTCTACTAGACTAGCTCATTGATCAAAGATGGTTATGTTTCCTAGCCATAGACATGAGTTGTCATTTGATCAACGGGATCACATCATTAGGAGAATGATGTGATGGACAAGACCCATCCGTTAGCATAGCACTATGATCGTTTAGTTTAACTGCTATTGCTTTCTTCATGACTTATACATGTTCCTATGACTATGAGATTATGCAACTCCCAAATACCGTAGGAACACCTTGTGTGCTATCAAACGTCACAACGTAACTGGGTGATCATAAAGATGCTCTACAGGTGTCTCCGAAAGTATTCGTGGTGTTGGCATAGATCAAGATTAGGATTTGTCACTCCGAGTGTCGGAGAGGTATCTCTGGGCCCTCTCGGTAACACACATCATAATAAGCCTTGCAAGCAAAAGACTAATGAGTTAGTCATGAGATGATGTGTTACGGAACGAGTAAAGAGACTTGCCGGTAACAAGATTGAACTAGGTATAAAGATACCGACGATCGAATCTCGGGCAAGTAACATACCGTTTGACAAAAGGAACAACGTATGTTGTTATGCGGTTCTGACCGATAAAAGATCCTCGTAGAATATGTAGGAGCCAATATGAACATCCAGGTTCCGCTATTGGTTATTGACCGGAGATGAGTCTCGGTCATGTCTACATAGTTCTCGAACCCGTAGGGTCCGCACGCTTAACGTTTGATGACGATCGGTATTATGAGTTTTTGAGTATTGATGTACCGAAGGTAGTTCGGAGTCCCGGATGAGATCACGGACATAACGAGGAGTCTCGGAATGTCCGAGACATAAAGATTGATATATTGGACGGCTATATTCGGACACCGGAAGTATACCGGAAAAGTTTCGGATTTATCGGGAATGCCGGAGGGGGTTACCGGAACCCCCTACGAGAGGGGATGGTCCATAGTGGGCCTAAAGGGTGAGAGAGAGGGAGCCCATAGGGCTGGCCGGCGCCCCCACCTAGGAATCCTAGTTGGACTAGGATTGGGGGGGCGCCACCTCTCCTATTCCTTTCCCCCTTCTTCCTTTCGGTGAATCCTACTAGGAATAGGATTGCAATCCTATTCCTAGTAGGAGTCCCTTCCCTAGCCGCACCATAGAGAGTTGGCCGGCCCTCCTCCCTTGCTCCTTTATATACGGGGGCAGGGGGGCACCCAAAGACACACAAGTTGAATTGTTTAGCCGTGTGCGGTGCCCCCCTCCACAGAATCACACCTCGGTCGTACCGTCGCGGAGCTTAGGCGAAGCCCTGCGCCGGTGAACACATCATATCCGTCACCACGCCGTCGTGCTGACGAAACTCTCCCGTGAAGCTCAACTGGATCAAGAGCTCGTGGGACGTCATCAAGCTGAACGTGTGCTGAACGCGGAGGTGCCGTACGTTCGGTGCTTGATCGGTTGGATCGTGAAGAAGTTCGACAACATCAACCGCGTCACTTGACGCTTCCGCTCCCGGTCTACGAGGGTACGTAGACACACTCTTCCCTCTCGTTGCTATGCATCTGGTAGATAGATCTTGCGTGATCGTAGGAAAATTTTAAAATACTACGTTCCCCAACAGTGGTATCAGAGCCAGGTCTATGCGTAGATGATATGCACGAGTAGAACACAATGAGATTGTGGATGATACTAGTCATACTGCTTACCAGCATGTCATACTTTGCTTCGGCGGTATTGTGAGATGAAGCGGCCCAGACCGACATTACGCGTACGCTTACGCGAGACTAGTTTCACCGTTACGAGCACTCGTTGCTTAAAGGTGACTGGCGGGTGTCTGTCTCTCTCACTTTAGCTGAATCAAGTGTGGCTACGCCCGGTCCTTGTGAAGGTTAAAACATCACATACTTGACGAAACATCGTTGTGGTTTTGTATGCGTAGGTAAGAACGGTTCTTGCTAAGCCCGTAGCAGCCACGTAAAACTTGCAACAAACAAAGTAGAGGACGTCTAACTTGTTTTTGCAGGGCATGTTGTGATGTGATATGGTCAAGACATGATGAGTTATACGGTTTTGTATGAGATGATCATGTTTTGTAAAGTTATCGGCAACTGGCAGGAGCCATATGGTTGTCGCTTTATTGTATGAAATGCAATCGCCATGTAATTGCTTTACTTTATCACTAAGCGGTAGCGATAGTAGTGGAAGCAATAGTTGGCGAGACGACAACGATACTACGATGAAGATCAAAGTGTCAAGCCGGTGACGAAGGTGATCATGACGGTGCTTTGAAGATGGAGATCAAAAGCACAAGATGATGATGGCCATATCATGTCACATATTTTGATTGCATGTGATGTTTATCTTATTATGCTTCTTATTTTGCTTAGAGCGACGGTAGCATTATAAGATGATCCCTTACTAAATTTCAAAGTATAAGTGTTCCCCCTGAGTATGCACCGTTGCGAAAGTTCGTCGTGCCGAGACACCACGTGATGATCGGGTGTTATAAGCTCTACGTTCAAATACAACGGGTGTAAGCCAGTTTTGCACACGCAGAATACTCGGGTTAAACTTGACGAGCCTAGCATATACAGATATGGCCTCGGAACACTGGAGACCGAAAGGTCGAGCGTGAATCATATAGTAGATATGATCAACATAAGATGTTCACCATTGAAAACCACTCCATCTCACGTGATGATCGGACATGGTTTAGTTGATTTGGATCACGTGATCATTTAGATGACCAGAGGGATGTCTATCTAAGTGGGAGTTCTTAAGTAATATGATTAATTGAACTTTAATTTATCATGAACTTAGTCCTGGTAGTATTAGCATATCTATGTTGTAGATCAATAGCTCGCAATGTTGCTCCCCGTTTATTTTCACATGTTCCTAGAGAAAACCAAGTTGAAAGATGTTAGTAGCAATGATGCGGAATTGTTCCGTGATCTGAGGATTATCCTCATTTGATGCACAGAAGAATTATGTCCTTGACGCACCGCTAGGTGACAGACCTATTGCAGGAGCAGATGCAGACGTTATGAACGTTTTGACAAAAGCTCTTTATGATGACTACTTGATAGTTTAGTGCACCATACTTTACGGCTTAGAATCGGGACTTCAAAAACGTTTTGAACGCCATGGAGCATATAAGATGTTCCAAGAGTTGAAATTAGTATTTCATACTCATGCCCGTGTCGAGAGGTATAAGACCTCTGACAGTACTTTGCCTACAAGATGGAGGAGAATAGCTCAACCAGTGAGCATGTGCTCAGATTGTCTGGGTACTACAATTACTTTTATCAAGTGGGAGTTAATCTTCCAGATAAGATAGTAATTGACAAAGTTCTCTAGTCACTATCACCAAGTTAGTAGAACTTCGTGATGAACTATAATATGCAAGGGATGACGAAAGGAATTCCCAGCTCTTCGCGATACTGAAGTAGGCGAAGGTAGAAATCATGAAAAAGCATCAAGTGTTGATGGTTAAACAAACTTGTTTCAAGTAAAAGGGCAAAGGGATAAAAGGGGAACTTCAAGAAGAATGACAAGCAAGTTGTCACTCCCGTGAAGAAACCCAAAGCTAAACTCAAGCCTGAAACAAGTGCTTATACTGCAAAGGAAATGGTCACTAAAAGTGGAACTGCCCTAGATACTTGGCGGATAAGGAGGATGGCAAAGTGAACAAAGGTATATTTGATATACAGATTATTAATATGTATTTTACTAGTGTTCATAGCAACCCCTCGGTATTTGATATTGGTTCAGTTGCTAAAAAGTAGTAACTCGAAGTGGAAGTTGCATAATGAACATAAACTAGTTAAAGGATGAAGTGACGATGTATATTGGAAGCAGTTCCAAGATTGATATGATCATCATCGCACACTCCCTATACTTTCGGGATTAGTGTTGAACCTAAATAACTGTTATTTGGTGTTTGTGTTGAGCATGAATGTGATTTGATCGTGTTTATTGCAATACGGTTATTCATGTAAGTTAGAGAATAATTGTTGTTCTGTTTACATGAATAAAACCTTCTATGGTCATACACCCAATGAAACTAAGTTTGTTGGATCTCGATCGTGTGATACACATATTCATAATATTGAAGCCAAAAGATGCAAGGTTAATAATGATAGTGCAACTTATTTGTGGCACTGCCGTTTAAGTCATATTGGTGTAAAACGCATGAAGAAACTCCATAATGATGGACTTTTGGAATCACTTGATTATGAATCACTTGGTGCTTGCGAACCATGCCTCATGGGCAAGATGACTAAAACTCCGTTCTCCGGAACTATGGAACGAGCAACAGATTTGTTGGAAATCATACATACTGATGTATGTGGACCAATGAGTGTTGATGCTCGCGGCGGGTATCGTTATTTTCTGACCTTTACTGATGATTTGAGCAGATATAGGTATATCTACTTAATGAAACACAAGTCTGAAACATTTGAAAAGTTCAAAGAATTTCAGAGTGAAGTAGAGAATCATCGTAACAAGAAAATGAAGTTTCTACGATCTGATCGTGGAGGAGAATATTTGAGTTACAAGTTTTGGTATTCATTTGAAACAATGTGGAATAGTTTCACAACTCACGCCACCTGGAACACCACAGCGTAATGGTGTGTCCGAACGTCGTAACCGTACTTTATTGGATATGGTGCGATCTATGATGTCTCTTACCGATTTACCACTATCGTTTTGGGTCATGCATTAGAGACAGCTGCATTCACGTTAAATAAGGGCTTCATCTGAATCCGTTGAGACAACGCCTTAAGAACTGTGGTTTGGCAAGAAACCAAAGTTGTTGTTTCTTAAAGTTTGGGACTGCGATGCTTATATGAAAAAGTTTCAACATGATAAGCTCGAACCCAAACGGAGAAGTAAATCTTCATAGGATACCCAAAAGAGACTGTTGGGTACACCTTCTATCACAGATCCGAAGGCAAAATATTCGTTGCTAAGAACGGATCCTTTCTATAAAAAGAATTTCTCTCGAAAGAAGTGAGTGGGAGGAAAGTAGAACTTGATGAGGTAATTGTACCTTCTCCCATATTGGAAAGTAGTACATCACAAGAAATTGTTCCAGTGATTCCTACACCAATTAGTGAGGAAGTTGATGATAATGATCATGAAACTTCGGATCAAGTTTCTACTGAACGTCGTAGATCAACCAGAGTACGTTCCGCACCAGAGTGGTACGGCAACCCAGTTCTGGAAATCATGTTACTAGACCATGATGAACCTACGAACTATGAGGAAGCGATGATGAGCCCAGATTCCGCAAAATGGCTTGAAGCCATGAAATCTGAGATGGGATCCATGTATGAGAACAAAGTATGGACTTTGGTTGACTTGCCCGATGATCGGCAGGCCATCGAAAATAAATGGATCTTCAAGAGGAAGACCGACGCAGACGGTAATATTACTGTTTACAAAGCTCGACTTGTTGCGAAAGGTTTTCGACAAGTTCAAGGAGTTGACTACGATGAGACTTTCTCACCCGTAGCGATGCTTAAGTCTGTCCGAATCATGTTAGCAATTGCCGCATTTTATGATTATGAAATCTGGCAAATGGATGTCAAAACTGCATTCCTAAATGGATATCTCAAAGAAGAGTTGTATATGATGCAACCAGAAGGTTTTGTCGATCCAAAAGGTGCTAACAAAGTATGCAAGCTCCAGCGATCCATCTATGGATTGGTGCAAGCATCTCGGAGTTGGAATATACGCTTTGATGAGGTGATCAAAGCATATGGTTTTATACAGACTTTTGGAGAAGCCTGTATTTACAAGAAGTGAGTGGGAGCACTACAACCTTTCTGATAAGTATATGTGAATGACATATTGTCGATCGGAAATGATGTAGAATTTTCTGGAAAGCATAAAAGTGTGTTTGAAAAGAATTTTTCAAAGAGAGACCTCGGTGAAGCTGCTTACATATTGAGCATCAAGAATCTATATAGATAGATCAAGACGCTTGATAAGACTTTCAATGAGTACATACCTTGATAAGATTTTGAAGTAAGTTCAAAATGGATCAGTCAAAGAAGAAGTTCTTGCCTGATTTGTAAGGTGTGAAGTTGAGTAAGACTCAAAGCCAGACCACGGCAGAAAAATATAGAGAGAATGAAAGTCATTCCCTATGCATCAGCCATAGGTTCTATAAAGTATGCCATGCTGTGTACAAAACACGTTGTGTACCTTGCCAAGAGTTTGACAGGGAGGTACAACAGTGATCCAGGAGTAGATCACTGTACAGCGGTCAAAATTATCCTTAGTAATTGGATAACTAAGGAAATATTTCTCGATTATGGAGGTGAAAAAGAGTTCGTCGTAAAGGGTTACACCGATGCAAGCTTTGACACTAAATCCAGATGACTCTAAATATCAATCTGGATGCGTATTGAAAGTGGGAGCAATTAGCTAGAGTAGCTCCATGCAGAGCATTGTAGACATAGAAATTTGCGAAATACATAGGGATCTGTATATGACAGACCCGTTGACTAAACTTCTCTCACAAGCAAAACATGATCACACCTTATTACTCTTGGGTATTAATCACATAGCGATGTGAACTAGATTATTGACTCTAGTAAACCTTTTGGGTGTTGGTCACATAACGATGTGAACTATCGGTATTAAATCACATGGCGATGTGAGCTAGATTATTGACTCTAGTGCAAGTGGGAGACTGAAGGAAATATGCCCTAGAGGCAATAATAAAGTTATTATTTATTTCCTTATATCATGATAAATGTTTATTATTCATGCTAGAATTGTATTAACCGGAAACTTAATACATGTGTGAATACATAGACAAAACAGTATGTCCCTAGTATGCCTCTACTAGACTAGCTCATTGATAAAAGATGGTTATGTTTCCTAGCCATAGACATGAGTTGTCATTTGATCAACGGGATCACATCATTAGGAGAATGATGTGATGGACAAGACCCATCCGTTAGCATAGCACTATGATCGTTTAGTTTAACTGCTATTGCTTTCTTCATGACTTATACATGTTCCTATGACTATGAGATTATGCAACTCCCGAATACCGTAGGAACACCTTGTGTGCTATCAAACGTCACAACGTAACTGGGTGATCATAAAGATGCTCTACAGGTGTCTCCGAAAGTATTCGTGGTGTTGGCATAGATCAAGATTAGGATTTGTCACTCCGAGTGTCGGAGAGGTATCTCTGGGCCCTCTCGGTAACACACATCATAATAAGCCTTGCAAGCAAAAGACTAATGAGTTAGTCAAGAGATGATGTGTTACGGAACGAGTAAAGAGACTTGCCGGTAACGAGATTGGACTAGGTATAAAGATACCGACGATCGAATCTCGGGCAAGTAAAATACCGTTTGACAAAAGGAACAACGTATGTTGTTATGCGGTTCTGACCGATAAAAGATCCTCGTAGAATATGTAGGAGCCAATATGAACATCCAGGTTCCGCTATTGGTTATTGACCGGAGATGAGTCTCGGTCATGTCTACATAGTTCTCGAACCCGTAGGGTCCGCACGCTTAACGTTTGATGACGATCGGTATTATGAGTTTTTGAGTATTGATGTACCGAAGGTAGTTCGGAGTCCCGGATGAGATCACGGACATAACGAGGAATCTCGGAATGTCCGAGACATAAAGATTGATATATTGGACGGCTATATTCGGACACCGGAAGTATACCGGAAAAGTTTCGGATTTATCGGGAATGCCGGAGGGGGTTACCGGAACCCCCTACGAGAGGGGATGGTCCATAGTGGGCCTAAAGGGTGAGAGAGAGGCAGCCCATAGGGCTGGCCGGCGCCCCCACCTAGGAATCCTAGTTGGACTAGGATTGGGGGGGGGCGCCACCTCTCCTATTCCTTTCCCCCTTCTTCCTTTCGGTGAATCCTACTAGGAATAGGATTGCAATCCTATTCCTAGTAGGAGTCCCTTCCCTAGCCGCACCATAGAGAGTTGGCCGGCCCTCCTCCCTTGCTCCTTTATATACGGGGGCAGGGGGGCACCCAAAGACACACAAGTTGAATTGTTTAGCCGTGTGCGGTGCCCCCCTCCACAGAATCACACCTCGGTCGTACCGTCGCGGAGCTTAGGCGAAGCCCTGTGCCGGTGAACACACCATATCCGTCACCACGCCGTCGTGCTGACGAAACTCTCCCGTGAAGCTCAACTGGATCAAGAGCTCGTGGGACGTCATCAAGCTGAACGTGTGCTGAACGCGGAGGTGCCGTACGTTCGGTGCTTGATCGGTTGGATCGTGAAGAAGTTCGACAACATCAACCGCGTCACTTGACGCTTCCGCTCCCGGTCTACGAGGGTACGTAGACACACTCTTCCCTCTCGTTGCTATGCATCTGGTAGATAGATCTTGCATGATCGTAGGAAAATTTTAAAATACTACGTTCCCCAACAAGTTCTTCACTGGGAGCTCGATGAAGAGTTTGGCCGTATGCTTGTGTCGTTTTCGACGATCAGTAGTGGTTTCTACTAGGGGCGATTCTGACCTGTGGCTTTATGTTGTTTTGGTATCTTTCATTTGGATCTTCACCCGTAGTCGGGTTGTGATGTTTTGAATGATGTTTTGCTTATGTAATGTATTGTGTGAAGTGGCGAGTGTAAGCCAACTATCTCCTTTTGCAATTTAATCCCTCTTTTACATGAGTCGTCCAAAGATACCAAACTTGAGATCATTCCAGAATGGGCTTATACCTTTAAGTCGTGCCTCGACACGTAGGAGGTATAGTCCCATCTTGGGCATTACAAGTTGGTATCAGAGCCGACCCTTGCGGTTACACGGATGTTTGCGGACAGTTTGCAGTCATGTTGTGCATGACGTTTGTGACCCGTCGTGGCACACGGCATGGCACATGTGCTGTCCTGGAAGCACAGACGGTTGTGCCAAGAGGGAACGTTCCTGTGGCCCGACGAGGACGTCGGTTCCTCTGAGTGAGGGTGTATGTGATGGACTGGCTTATTAGGGATGATAGACTACTCATATAAATAAGGAATTCCTTCTTTTCCGGGAGCCCATTCGGATAGAACTCCAAAGTTAAGCGTGCTCAGCTTGGAGTAGTTTCAGGATGGGTGACCGACCGGGAAGTTGCTCCCGGGTGCGCACGAGTGAGGACAAAGTGCGCAGACAAGACTAGTATTGATATGTGAGGTCAGTCTAGATCCCGCCAGGAGTAACGACCACCGGCGGGTGTGTCCGGGGCGTTACAAACGACCACCGGCGGGTGTGTCCGGGGCGTTACAAGTTGGTATCAGAGCCGACCCTCGCGGTTACACGGATGTTTGCGGACAGTTTGCAGTCATGTTGTGCATGCCGTTTGTGACCCGTCGTGGCACACGGCATGGCACATGTGCTGTCCTGGAAGCACAGACGGTTGTGCCAAGAGGGAACGTTCCTGTGGCCTGACGAGGACGTCAGTTCCTCTGAGTGAGGGTGTATGTGATGGCCTGCCTTATTAGGGATGATAGACTACTCATATCAATAAGGAATTACTTCTTTTCCGGGAGCCCATTCGGATAGAACTCCACAGTTAAGCGTGCTCGGCTTGGAGTAGTTTCAGGATGGGTGACCGACCGGGAAGTTGCTCCCGGGTGCGCACGAGTGAGGACAAAGTGCGTAGAAAAGACTAGTATTGATATGTGAGGCCAGTCTAGATCCCGCCAGGAGTAACGACCACCGGCGGGTGTGTCCGGGGTGTTACAGTTCAATCTTGCGGTGTCCTTTCCCAGTGACAGTAGGGGAAGCAAGGCACGTATTGTATTGTTGCCATCGAGGATAAAAAGATGGGGTTTTCATCATATTGCTTGAGTTTATCCCTCTACATCATGTCATCTTGCTTACGGCGTTACTCTGTTCGTATGAACTCAATACACTAGATGCATGCTGGATAGCGGTTGATGTGTGGAGTAATAGTAGTAGATGCAGGCAGGAGTCGGTCTACTTGTCTCGGACGTGATGCATATATACAATGATCATGCCTAGATAGTCTCATAATTATTCTCTTTTCTATCAATTGCTCGACAGTAATTTGTTTACCCGCCGTAGAATATCGCTATCATGAGAGAAGCCACTAGAGAAAACTATGCCCCCGGGTCTATCTCTATCATATTACTTTCCCGTTAATTTCTTTTGCCGTTGTTTATTTGCTGTTTTATGAAACTAAAAAATATCAAAAATATTATCTTATCATCTCTATCAGATCTCACTCTCGTAAGTGACCGTAAAGGGATTGACAACCCCTTATCGCGTTGGCTGAGAAGTTCTTATTTGTTTGTCCAGGTGCGAGGGACTGGCGCGTGGTCTCCTACTGGATTGATACCTTGGTTCTCAAAAACTGAGGGAAATACTTACGCTACTGTGCTGCATCTCCCTTTCCTCTTCGAGGGAAGACAACGCAAGCTCAAGAGGTAGCAGTCCACCGCAACAGATCCGCCTCATCGAAAGCACTATACAACGCGCCCGCCGAAGCCTTCGTCCACTGCACCAGACCCGCTCCACGGACGCCATATTCAACTCCACCGGCCCTGCTTTACCGACGCCGCAGCCTCATCAGGTTATTTTTATCTGTACTCCTTTGGTTTTTCTCTTTATTGTGCAACTGTTCACTTACCACATATTCTTGTATGTCGACAGGCGCCGCAACCGTAGCACCGGAGCCGCTTCAGCGACGGCGACAGCCGGCCCAAACTCAACCGCAAGACGAGCACCATCGACGATCCTTAGCTATCAAGTATGCCAACGATGCCCGTACGCCACCGAGAATCCGGTACTATTATCCAACAGCCCGCGCCTACGTTCACTTTCTTAGCATAAGCACCGCACCATTGAATTTCTTCAGGGCATCATTCAGTTTTTCATGAGACGCGTTATTCTGCTTGCACCTGTAGGGCCATACTTCTGGCAGTGAACATGTTACATGTGCTAAATTACATACCAGTGCACATATAGTTAATATGCTTTAGTTTTGTCCTAAGTATTATTGTACTTCCTAGATATCAATGCCTACTATTTTACTTCTTGCATGCTATATTTATGATAATGGTGTTGTTCTGATGCCACCTGTTGGTTCCATCAGACTGCTTCATGTTCTCTATGCTTAATTACACATCAGGAAACTACAATGTGGTACTGCTGGTTTTTGTTCGTTTTACCCTACATTTTCTGATGCTAGCTATTACATCACTACTACGAGCCTCTGTTCATTACTTTTTTGTGTGTTCTTGATCTTCCCAAGTTGCATGACTAATTTGATGCTTCTATTAATTATGGAGCTGCCAACCCCATCAAGCAAAATATTTGTTCTTTTGGGGCTGGCACCTCGAACAAGCATAAAAATAGAGGGAATCAGATATATTGTCGTGTATGCACACACCCTTCTTTCATTAGTTTAGATGACAATTCGAACCAGTGCATGCGATTAAAATTAATTTTACCTAAATAGAGGGTGCAGAATAAACTACAACAAGTAGATTTGCAACCACGAGATGCTGACGATATCTTCAAAGAACATTGCAACAGCAGCGAGGCTTCACAGCAACATATGGTAAGCCAGTGTGTTTTAGTACATGTGAAATGTAATGCGTGTGGGCTGCTTTCTTGGCTTGTGCCCTCAACCTGTAATCCTACAGAATAACAAATAGTTCAGTTGTCTGCTTTGCTGTATTGCTTGATTCGAATGCTTGTTTGTTACTTGTTACGCTATACCCGAGTTGGCCGATATGTCAGCAATGCCTGCTGTACTATCGTAAAGAAATGCATGCCTAGTTCGTTTGAGTCCTTAACTTTTCCTCTCAACTTCATCACAAGACTGTCTTCGTAGTTTATATGAGGCCACACTGTTAAGTGCTTTCTCAGATTATTTCAACTGCTTAGATGCCTTGGCAACTTAAATATACGGTGGTACACTCCCTTACAAGATTTCATCTTACCATTTTAATTTCTTTTCGGCTGATGCTGCTTCGAACCATTTAAATATAGCTTGCCATGCTCGGCAATAATTTGTTCGTTTACCATGTAAGCTTACTGCCTGGATCATGCGATAACTATATCTTACTTATGTCCAGCGGAAACCTTTCAGGATGCCGTTCACACTAGGACACAATGTGCAACCCCAGAATCTATTTGTGGAAGCAGTGCACCATCCATGTTACCAGATGGTAGCAGTTCAGAGGCAACACCGCTGGAGAGCAGTCTGAGCACATATATTATAGTTCTTGAGGCTCTACTAGAGGCAGAAAGAGATGGTGTGGCTGCCATGAATGAGGTAATTTTGATCTTGAAGCTGGAAATTACGCAATTAGCTGCACGCATTATGCAAGCAACCCAAGAATTGGAGGAAGTAAGAATGTTGCATTTGAAGACGGAGGAGGTCCTGCTGCTTCTGCTATCTGAACCCCAGGGTAATCCCAGTTCTTCTTTAGATAGCAGTTGAAATTGTCATTAGGTTATTGTACTTGCATGTTGTGTCATGTCTCAGAATGGATTATGTTGTAAGACCCCCTATGTTGTCCATGTGTTGTAATGATCCGAATTTTTAGGCGAGGTAATCCCCAGTACTTGTATGATTGACATAAGGTGAACTATTTTTCGTGTGAGCATATTGTATTGGATGAAATAACTATTTGACTCAAAGTGTATCCAACCTACTGAATTCGAAGATCACGACATTTCTAAATCATAATCATATATAAAGATGGAATAAATCTTTATTGTGGTTTTGTAGAAATAAATAACAAAACGTAGAATTATCTATGGATATTCGTAATCGAATAAAACTTGGATTTGGATTTAGTTGTGAGGGCCCAGGGCAAAGGTGGATGTTAATTCTCCCAAGTTTTGAACGAAGCGGCTAAACACCCACTATCATTTGTGGGCTGCCCGAAGCAAGTGTTTGCGAGATGGAAATTATTGTCTACCCTGACACTTGACATCCTTATCAACCGGATTTACACTGCTATCGATAGGGGTAGACTAGTAACTTCAATCAGACGTGACACGACGGACTCTGAGCCCATTCAGACACGGTGGGCGCCAAACGTGGGCGGCAAAACACATTTGATTCAAGCTCGTCCGAAAGACATGTGTCTCTCCCTCCATTTCCCCATTCATCCACGGTGGGCGGCAAAACAAACTCTCCTCGTCCGAAATCGCTGTAGGCTAATATCTTACATAGGGGCAGATGTGTAACTTCCCTCAGACGTGACACAACCGCCCTACCTGTCAGCCCCGTTCATACACAGTGGGCACCAACCGTGGGCGGCAAAACACCCTCTCCTCGCCCGAAATCGTTACCGGCAAATATTTGGGAGATGCAAGATTACCGTCCTATCCCCAACCGACGTGATGTTCGAAATTTTAAACGGGGGATAAGTTCGTAACTTTGCCACATTTCATACAAGCGCGTCCCAAAGTTTGAGATCCCCCTCACCCTCCATTTCCCCATTTATAAATCATCGGCGCCACGACAACCTCCCCACTGCGGCCAGCCTCCTCTGTCTGCCACCCCATCCTCCACCTTGCCGGAGCTGCTACCCCTACCCCGTCGTCCACTGCAAGAGATGGACGTCTCTCATCCACGGCGCCGGACCAGGATCCTTTCACCGCTTCGTCTCGCTTCATCGGCACCATCGTCCACTTTGTCGTTGCCGCTCCTACGATCGCCTCGTCCACGGCAACATGATTGATCCCCCAACCCGGCCGTCTGCCATCTAAAGTCTTCTTCCCCGCCGTCGAGAACCATCGCACTCGCAGCACCCTCAATGTATCAGCACGGGCCTACACGGTGTTGCAAGAGAGGTGGTACTCTTCCATATGTGCTTAAGTTATTGATCTCACCCGGAAAATAGATCTTAAATTGTTTACTGTACTTTTCTTGTTCGTACCAAATCGTGGTGGCTAGTTGAATGCAAACATTGGTTGCGAAGTAGATTTGTCTGGTTTGCACCTTCGGATCCGCCATGTCACGGTCACTATACTCGTAAAGCTTATGGTTTCCCCCCTTTATATTCACTACCATCATCGTAGGTGCTTCACTGCTTCGTGTCGTGCTAGCACTGCTCCTCAAGACCTCAACCCATCAAGCGAAACAACATGCCACTCATAATTCCAAAGCTTATGTGTTGAAATACGAATCTGATATGATGCTCATATTACTAAAACAAATAACGTTTAATTGGTCACCTAGTGTTCCTATATTCGTTTTGAAAAGCATGTGCGCCACCCACTAGTCCAGCTAGTTCCACTTTCCTGATTTTACTCTTGATGCTTAGGGTTTCCCCTTTTATCTACTCTACTATGATCTGCGTAGATGCTTTCTGTCATACTAGCATTGCTCCACCCTTCAAGCTAAACAACACAACACTCAAAATTCCAAAGCTTAGTTGTTCAAATATGATTGTGAGATGATACTGATATTAGTTAACAGACATATTTCATTGGTTAGCTAAAGGTCCCACTTGAGTTTCCAAATGCATGTCGCGACATATAGAGAGACAGCAGAATTGCATTTCTTTGTCACTTGTTGACTGTAGTTTCTTGTCCATACCAAATCTTAGTTGTTATTTCAAAGCAAATATCGGTTGCTAACTACCCTTTGCGCGGTTTGCAGCTTCAGATCTGCCATCCCACTGCCACGGTCAACACTATACTCATCATGATTATGGTTTCCCCATTTTATGATGACCACGATCAGCCTACGTGGTTTGTGTCGTAATAGCACTGCTCCACCCATCGAGCTAAACAAGCTTAGTTGTGAAAATTCAAATATGATATTATGCTGATGTTAGTAAAACTGGGAGATATTTAATTGGTCAGCTAATTGTTCCTACTTTAGTTACGAAATGCATGTGAGCCACATATGGAGAGACCGGAAGGAATAGTATTTCTCTGTGCGCTCTGGTTCATTATGGGTGGCCAACCGACATTGTATAGAAAGACTTGTAATATCTTCAATCTGCTTGCTCTTCTGCTCTTCTTTAAGATGATCATCTTCTCTTGCGATCGACTGGTCAGGTCGAGTTATTCTCCCTTAGTATATTTTGAATCTGTTAGGTCAGGTCGACTTGTTTTTCTTTACTATATGTTGAAGCTGTCATCTACGAAGTATCATCACTTCTGGAGCTCTCATATTTTGAGTAGTAGGCCACATTATATTAATGCACACACCAAATTACAGCATGCATGACACCTCTTAGAAGAATTGCAGAGATATCACAAAGGGGTTTACAGGGAGGAAGCATTGGATTAGAATCACTTCTGCATTACAAAGATAATCTCACTTGTTTTTATGTTTTCATGCATGTCAGGTATTGAACATTATCAAAATGAATATGAGAATGGGCACACGAGAGGAATAATGCGGAACAACCCACTGGCTAACAAACTTGGCATGGTGGAGGATGGCCTATCTTATTCACCCATCAAGGTGCATGCTCTAACTTGGCAAGGTTGTATTGGTCGCACATATTTTGCATCTGACCTCTTGCATTACTTCTACTTTGTTACACCATCTGCTTAGTTTAAGCATCATATATGAGTATATGCCATACCTATCCATTTTCTGTACCTATTCCATGTGTCGTCATACTATGTTTTTCCAATCAAATGTTGTTCTTTCGTAATAGATGTCCAAAAGGAAGAGGGTGATTGCAGATCCTCAAGGAGTACAAACTAGGTATTTGGAAAATGTAGTGATACCTGTTAAATCAGATAGATCAGCAGCCACAGAAAACATAGGCCCAACTATAACAGACTTTACCCCTACTCCAGTGGCCAAACCCCTATTAGAACTGGGCCTATAATCACTTTGGGCCATTAGCAGGTCTTAACCTATTTAGTTTCCCGCCTTTAACATGACATGGGCTACATATTTACTGTAGTGACACTTGGCTTCCTACGGGCCGTAGAAACAATGGGCCTCTACGGTCCGTAGAAATAATGGGCCTTCTATGGGTCGTAGAGACAATGGGTGTAACACCCCAAAAATTCAACCATGATTTATTTATTAAAAATTTTGCCAGGAAATTAAATTTTTATTTTCTGGATTTTTCTTTTAATTTCAGAACCCTTCTTTCTTCTGAATTGTGGAGTTTTCCCTCCAAGTGGAAACTTTTCAAAAAATATTGTTGGACTTGTATACCTTCTCAAGAACATTTCTTTTATCAGTGGAATTATTTCTATAAATATTTCCCTAGAGCTTTATTGCTTTTAAATTGGTTTCTCATAAGTTTTAGAGTCCCTTTTTGCACTGCAACCCTTTGATAAATTCATTTAAAAATTCCACCAAAAATTGGAGATGTTAGTAGAAGCATATAATCCATTTCTATGCAAAAAAAACCATTGGTGTTCTTTGGAAAAATTGAGCAGAACATCCTCTTTTGCTCTCTCGTCCAGTTTGGCGTTTTCTACTGCAACCCCATTCTATCTTGCCCCATTGCCCCTGGTTTTTCTCCTGCTTTTAGACCACCATACCAAACCCTTAAATCCAGGAGATTGGACCCATTGGAATATTTTTGGTCCATGCAATAATAGTCTTTATTTTCTGTCCAGAATTGGATTCTGACAAGAGTTGCATTACTAAGTTTCTTGTTTATCCAATCCAACTTCACCATCATATTTCTCTCCTAAAGAGACCCCATTCTGCCAATTTGCATCTCTAGCAAAGCCCTACAGGTGGCTCTGGCATTATGTCGAACACCTATAGTGCATGATCAGTTTTGACATAGTTTTGAGTTTGCATTATGAACCTGCTTGCTTTGCCTAACAAACATGTCCACTAGTCTTCCCTCTACCCCTAAACCAGTCATGTTAAGTCTTGTTTGCACCCGAGACCTCTAGCACATTCTGGCATTGCGTCAAGCACCTGGCGTGCATGCGCTGGGCGCGCCTAGAGCGCACGTTTTGCACGCGCACGCCCGAGCCGCCGCATCGCGCTTACCCCGTGCCCCTGGCCTTTCCTTGCCCAAGGGACCACGCCCTGATCTCATCCGCTCGCCCGTGACGCGCTGCCACCCTCTGGCGCCCGGCAGCGCCGCCGCAGCAAGCCCCCTTGGCGGCTAGCCTTCGGCTACAGCTCGCCCGTACCATGGCCGGCGCCGCCCCGACCACCCCAGCTCGCCAGCTGCCCTGGGGAACAGCTCGAGCTTATCCGCGAGCTCGTTGGTTAGCGCCGACCAGTGCCACATCGCCCTACTGCAGCAGAAGCGGTCAGCCGGCGATCTTATCTCCGGCCGTCGCGGGAACCGACCTCCCCCGCCTATAAAAGGAGTCCCCGAGCTCGTCCAGACCCTCAGGCGACCTCAGGCCATCTCCCTAGAGCTCCCGTAGCCAGCAATCGATGGAGGGAGGCCGTCTTCCTCGTCTCCGGTAGCTTCGCCCGCCGCCGCATTCCAGTGCCGTGCGTCGCAAGCAGAGCCTCCCCCGCCCATCCAGTGCCACCATACTCTTCCCCTAGACCATGCGGAGCTTCCCAACCCCTCAAACGCGACCAAGAACCGCCGTAGCCCGAGACCCCAAATCCTCCCGAGGCGCCGTCCGCCGCAAAGCTCGCCGCCGGCGACTCCCTCCACCCCCGCGGACCTAGCAACCACCGGGAGAATCGCCCTGGACTGGTGGATCCATCCCCGCCCTCAGAACCCCGCGAGGAGCCGCCGTTCGCCGGCGTCGATCGCCGGAACCCCCGCCTCGGCTCGGCCAGAGGAGGAAGAGGGCGCGGGCGACTGGTCAAACCTGACCAGTGGGCCCGAGGGACCCACTGTCAGTGACCCCGAGCCGGCCCGCGCTGGTTTAAGTGATGACGTAAACCTTGAAGTACGCCTTCTCCGCCTCGAAAGCGTAATCTATTTCGAACCGTTTTCTTTTTCTGTTTTAATTAAAAACAGAGTTTGACCTAAACTTTGACTGGCTATAACTTTTAAAATAAAAGCCCTTTTGACTTGATTCTTTTTCTGTTGTTTCTAAAATTTTGTCTAGTTTATTTTCATATTTATTTGAAAAATTTCTGAACAACTTTTGTGTACTGTTTTTAGATTATGTGTTAATTTGAATTTTCTTAAAATAGGATTTTGGAGGGGAGATGAAAACTTTCAAAGTGCACACCTCCTTCATACTCTTGGAAGGCAAGCATTCTGAACCCCGGCATAATATTGTTGTGTGTTGTTTGATACGTTTACAACACCACCTTGACACGGAGTACTCGTTATTTTATGTGATGGTATGAACATGCTCATAAGTGCATGATGAGGATTCCTTGCTGTTGGGAATTGATTTACTTGTGATAGTAACCACCCTCGTCTACCTCTCATGCCTACTGGAAGGAATCCGGGAAAGTCTCTGTCTTGGGTAGACACGAGCTTGCTACTGATATTTCGTTGAGGCGAGTATAGTCAGTAAGGCATGTCGAGGTATGATGGGTAGTGATCCTGCCTGTTGGTGTGAAATATATTTGCTATGCTAATCATGCAGGTGATGCGTTAACCTCCTGAGTCGACCATAGATCGAGTCTTGTTCCGGTAACCCCCATACTTGTTTCGTGCTACCACTTGTCCCTGCCGCAGGTAGGGTACAGTCCAGTAAGTTGTCAACCCCTTTCTTGGCACACACCGTACAGAGAGGCCATGGTGGAAGATACCGGATGCATCCGGTAGGCATGCCACCTGGTCCGGGGCATGGGTGTTTCCGGTTGGGGCCGAGGGGGTAGCTCCCCTAGTTTGCGCGCATTATAAATTCTGTGATCCCATGCTACTCGAGGTTGTAGCCTCCCCACTTAGAGTTTTGCTTCACAGGTGTCGTGGGTGATTCCAGTCACCGGTAAGTTAAGCTGGTGTGTGCGGGTCAGGTGTGTTTTCAACTAAAAGACCGTAAATGGTATTAGTCCCGATGGACTAAAGGAATCCGTTAGTCGTGGGTAAAGAGTACACCCTCTGCAGAGGTTATATCTATTCGAATAGCCGTGTCCGCGGTTAAGGATTACAGTCTGGGATGGGTCAAGTGTCGGTCTTAGTGTCGGTCTTTGGAGGAAAAACTGCTAAGCCAGAACATTGATCATAACATGTGACATATGATGATTATGATTATTATTATTATGGACTAACCATTTGTATTATTTGAATTATTGAGTATCCCTGGGATGGTTCTACCTCCTGGATATTCCCTGTGATTATTCTCACATAAGCCCTTTATGTGGTGTCGCTCAGACGCCCGACTGTGGCATGCTTATTATTTATTTTCCCTATAAGCCCTTTATGTGGTGTCGCTCAGACGCCCGACTGTGGCATGCTTATTATTTATTTTCCCTATAAGCCCTTTATGTGGTGTCGCTCAGACGCCCGACTGTGGCATGCTTATTATTTATTTTCCCTATAAGCCCTTTATGTGGTGTCGCACAGACGCCCGACTGTGGCATGCTTATTATTATTTATTCTTATAAGCCCTTTATGTGACGTCGCTCAGACGTCCGACTGAGGCATGCTTTATTTTATTATCCTTTCGAGGCGTCGCTTCAGACACCCGATCGGTGCATTTTATGTTTATTCTCTGATTGCTTATTCATGTTTTATAAGAATAACCTGCTTGCGTGCGTCATGAATTTTATTTCGTGACTGACGAAGTAATCATGGAATGTTTCAGTGCATGATTATCATTTGTTATATTGTACCTGTGTTCATAATGTTTGCGAGTACATTCAAAGTACTCACTGGCTTGTCCCTGGCTATTGTCTTGGCCAGATTTCTTGTTTGGAGAGGAGCGCTGCGATGACAGCCCCGGAACCTAGGCAACGGAGACAGCAGCCTCGCGAAGATAGGAGTTATCCAGGTCAGCTGTTCCTGTGGGAAATGGAGTCCCATAGACGCTGAAGTATCGCAAACCGCTTCCGCCATCAACCACTAGAAACCTTTTGTTGTACTCATTGACCAGAATGGTCTTGTACTACATATTTGGTATTTTGCTTGGAATTTCTGTATCAAGTTTGTGTCTCATCAGCTAACAGTAATCCTGGGGCTGGTGAGCACAAGGGCCATTTACTGGGAAATTAATATCCCGGAAAACCGGTCCCGACAATGGGCCTTCTACGGGCCGTATCATCAATGGGCCTTAGACGGGCCGAATGATCGATTGGCCCAACATGGGCCAAAAAATAGACCACATTATGGCCGTAAACGGGCTAGAGTTGGAGTCGTCCGTTCATGGGCCGACCATAACGGGCCGTCGTTAATAGGCCATATTTGATGACGCTATGAAAACGACCCAACGTATTAACGAGCCATAAACGGGCCGACTATAACCACGGGCTGAATTTGGCCCATAAGCAGAAAATGGCAGTAACGAGCCGTAAGTAATCGAATGCTGAAAATGAGCCCAAGAATAAATGGGCCCTGAGAAGGCCGAAAGATAACATGGGTTGCAAACGGCCCAATGGATTAATGGGACGCTAATGGGTATAAAGTGATACACTGTTCATTACGGGCCAGTTTCACCACGGGCCGTTAATGGGCCAAGAATAAATGGGCCTTGAGAAGGCCGAAAGATAACATGGGCTGCAAACGGCCCAATGGATTAATGGGCCGTTAATGGGTATAAAGTGATACATTGTTCATTACGGGCCAGTTTCACCACGGGCCGTTAATGGGCCAAGAGTTACAAAAGGGCCTCATATGGGCCGAAAGACGTCATGGGCCATACATGGGCTGGGACTTAAAATGGGTTGGAATCATATTGGACGGCCCAGATGACGCTACTAGGCCTAATTCGGGTAGGTCGTAACGGGCCCTGTGTTAGCGGGCTGTCAATGGGCTATATGCGAACAGGCCATTAACAGGCTTTCCGTGGGCCGGCCTGCCACCTTTTGACCAAGTCAAACGGGCCGGCCTTTTCACAGGAATGGGCCTCTGTTGGGCCTTGCCACGTGTCGACGTATCATAGGCGCTTTGTGTCTAATGAGAGGACGACGTCTGTCCCAATGGTGAGCCGACACGTGTTTCCTCCAACCAATGATGATTTTACACGTGGAAAATCCCCATTGGTCGGGGCTATTAACGGGTTATCGAATACAAAACCGGACCCGATAGCTTAACGGTGTTCCGTCACGGCGGATGCCACGTGTCAATCCCCTTGACGAAAGCAGTTCTGTGACGCGCGATTTATCGTCATGGAAGTGGACACTTCCGTGATGATAATTTTGGTAATGTCATGGAACACTTCTACGACAGCACAGGTATGACTATCTTGATTCTGTCATAAAATCTTCATGGATGTACATGCATGACAGAAAACGTGACCTACTGTGACAAACACATATCATCATGGAAGTGTATTTTTTTGTAGTGATGTGGGTTGCTAGTAGTGTTGATTACTCCTTGTAGTTGATGCTAGTTGGTTTATTCGGTGAAAATCATATGTTCATATTCTTAATGCTATTCAATACCCCTCTGATCATTAACATGAATATGCTTTGTGAGTAGTTACATTTGTTCCTGAGGACATGGGAGAAGTCTTGTTATAAGTAATCATGTGAATTTGGTATTCGTTCGATATTTTGATGAGATGTATGTTGTCTTTTCCTTAGTGGTGTTATGTGAACGTCGACTACATGACACTTCACCATTGTTTGGGCCTAGGGTAAGGCATTGGGAAGTAATAAGTAGATGAGGGGTTGCTAGAGTGACAGAAACTTAAACCCTAGTTTATGCGTTGCTTCATAAGGGGTTGATTTGGATCCATATGTTTCATGCTATGGTTAGATTTGTCTTAATTCTTCTTTCGTAGTTGCAGATGCTTGCGAGAGGGGTTAATCATAAGTGGGAGGCTTGTCCAAGGAAGGGCGGCACCCAAGCACCAGTCCACCCACATGTCAAATTATCAAAGTAACGAATGTGAATCATATGAGCATGATGAAAACTAACTTGACAACAATTCCCATGTGTCCTCGGGAGCACTTTGCTTTATTTAAGAGTTCGTTCAGGCTTGTCCTTTGCTACAAAAAGGATTGGGCCACCTTGCTGCACCTTAGCTACTTTTGTTACTTGTTACCGGTTACGAATTATCTCATCACACAACTATCTCTTACCGATAATTTCAGTGCTTGCAGAGAATACCTTGCTGAAAACCGCTTGTCATTTCCTTCTGCTCCTCGTTGGGCTCGACACTTTTACTTATTGAAAGGACTACGATAGATCCCCTATACTTGTGGGTCATCATACATCATCTTGCAACTAACTCCTTAGTCACTTTGCTTGCAAGCTTCTTGTGATGTTGTATTACCGAGAAGGCCGAGAGATACCTCTCCGTCACACGGAGTGACAAATCCCATTCTCGATCCATGCCAACCCAACAGACACCTTCGGAGATACATGTAGATCATCTTTATGATCACCCAGTTACGTTGTGACGTTTGATAGCACACAAGGCATTCCTCTGGTATCTGGGAGTTGCATCATCTCATGGTCGAAGAAACATGTATTTGACATTAAGAAAGCAGTAGCAATAAATTGAACGATAAAATGCTATGCTAACAGATGCATCTTGTTCATCACATCATTCTCCTAATGAATTGATCCCGTTATCAAATGACAACTCATGTCTATGGTTAGGAAACCTTAACCATATGTTGATCGATGAGCTAGTCTAGTAGAGGCTCCCTAGGGACACATTATTTGTTTATTTATCCACACATGTATTTAAGTTTTCGGTCAATAAAATTCTAGCATGAATAATAAACCTTTTATCATGAATAAGGAAATATAATAATCATAACTTTATTATTGCCTCTAGGGCATATTTCCATCAGTCTCCCACTTGTGCTAGAGTTAATAATCTAGATTACATAGTAATGAATCTAACACCCAAAGAGTCTACTAGAGTCAATAATCTAGTTCACATCGCCAAGTGATTAACACCCAAAGATTTCTAAGGTGTGATCATGTTTTTCTTGTGAGAGAGATCTGCAACATTCAGATCCGTGTGTACTTTGCAAATATCTATGTCTACAATGTTCTGCATAGAACTCTTTATCACCCCATAACTAAGAAACATTTCCTTAGTCCTCTCTAGGTACCTAAGGATAGTTTTGACAGTTGTCCAGTGATCCACTCCTGGATCACTGTTGTACCTCCCTACCAAACTTATGGCAAGGCACACATCTGATCTGGTACACAGCATGCCATATTTTATAGAACCTATGGTTGAGGCATAGGGAATGACTTTAAATCCCTCTCTATCTTCTGTCGTGGTCGGTCTTTGAGTCTTACCCAATTTCACACCTTGCAAAACAGACAAGAACCTCTTCTTGGACTGGTCCATTTTAAACTTCTTCAAAATTTCATCAAGGTATGTGCTTTGTGAAAGTCCTATTAAGCGTCTCGATCTATCCCTATAGATCTTGATGCCCAATATATAAGCAGCTTCACCGAGGTCTTTCATTGAAAAATTCTTATCCAAGTATCCTTTTATGCTATCCAGAAACTCTATATCATGTCCAATCAACAATATGTCATCCACATATAATATCAGCAATGCTACAGGGCTCCCACTCACCTTCTTGTAAATACAGGCTTTACCGTAAGTGTGTATAAAACCATATGCTTTGATCACCTCATCAAAGCTTATATTCCAACTCTAAGATGCTTGCACCAGTCCATAGATGGATTGCTGGATTTTGCCCATTTTGTTAGCACCTTTAGGATCGACAAAACCTTCTGGTTGCATCATATACAACTATTCTTTAAGAAACCTGTTAAGGAATGTAGTTTTGACGTCCATTTGCTAGATTTCATAATCATAAAATGCGGTAATTGCTAACATGATTCAGATAGGCTTAGGCATCGCTACGGGTGAGAAAGTCTCATTGTAGTCAACCCCTTGAGCTTGTCAAAAAGCTTTCATAACAAGTCGAGCTTTGTAGACAGTGATATAACCATCAGCGTCCGTCTTCCTCTCGAAGATCCATTTATTGTCAATAGCTTTCTGATCATCGGGCAAGTCCACCAAAGTCCACACTTTGTTCTCATACATGGATCCTATCTCAGATTTCATGGCCTCAAGCCATTTATCAAAATCTGGGCTCATCATAGCTTCTTCATAGTTTGAATGTTCATCGTTGTCTAACAACATGACTTCGAGGACAGGATTGTTGGGGCACGCAGCATGCAATTTCAAAAATTTCCTACGCTCACACAAGATATATCTAGGAGATGCATAGCAACGAGACGGGGAGAGTGTGTCCATGTACCCTCATAGACCGAAAGAGGAAGCCTTATGTTAATGTGGTTGATGTAGTCGAATGTCTTGACGATCCAACCGATCCAAGTACCGAACGTACGGCACCTCCGTGTTCAGCACACGTTCAACTCGATGATGTCTCTCGAGCTCTTGATCTAGCAGAGGGTCAAGGAAGAGTTCCGTCAGCACGACGGCATGGTGACGGTGTCGGTGAAGTGATCCGCATAGGGCTTCGCCTAAGCACTACGACACTATGACCCAAGGTGTAAACTGTGGAGGGGGGCACCGCACACGGCTAAGAGAATATCTTGTGTGTAGTAGGGTGCCCTGATACGTCTCCAACGTATCTATAATTTTTTATTGTTCCACGCTATTATATTATCCTTCTAGGATGTTTTATGGTCTTTAATATACACTTTTATATGATTTTTGGGACTAACCTATTAACCCAGAGCCCAGTGCCAGTTTATGTTTTTCTCATGTTTTAAAGTGTCACAGAAAAGGAATATCAAACGGAGCCCAATTGACCTGAAACTCAACGAAGGACGTTTTTGGACCAGAAGAAGCCCAGAGAGTACCGGAGGAGGACCAGAAGGTCCACGGGCTGCCCACGAGGGTAGGGGGCGTGCCCTCCCCTGCCTCATGGACAGCCCGGAGACCCCCTTTACTTGCCCCCGACTCCAACACCTCCTATATATACTGAAACCTCCAGAAAATAACCTAGATCAGGAGTTCCGCCGCCGAAATCCTCTGTTGGCACCGAAAACCAATCTAGACCTGTTCCGGCACCCTGCCGGAGGGGGGGATCCCTCTCCGGTGGCCATCTTCATCATCCCGGCGCTCTCCATGACTAGGAGGGAGTAGTCCACCCTCGCGGCAGAGGGTATGTACTAGTAGCTATGTGTTTGATCTCTCTCTCTCTCTCTCTCTCTCTCGTGTTCTTGAGATGAAACGATCTTGATGTATCACGAGCTTTGCTATTATAGTTGGATCTTATGATGTTTCTCCCCCTCTACTCTCTTGTAATGGATTGAGTTTTCCCTTTGGAGTTATCTTATTGGATTGAGTCTTTAAGGATTTGAGAACACTTGATGTATGTCTTGCATGGGATACCTGTGGTGACAATGGGGTATTCTATTGATTCACTTGATGTATGTTTTGGTGATCAACTTGCGGGTTCCGTGACCTTAGGAATCTATGCATAGGGGTTGGCACACGTTTTCGTCTTGACTCTCCAGTAGAAACTTTGGGGCACTCTTTGAAGTACTTTGTGTTGGTTGAATAGATGAATCTGAGATTGTGTGATGCATATCGTATAATCATGCCCACGGATACTTGAGGTGACAATGGAGTATCTAGGTGACATTAGGGTTTTGGTTGATTTGTCTCTTAAGGTGCTATTCTAGTACAAACTCTATGATAGATCGAACGGAAAGAATAGCTTCATGTTATTTTACTACGGACTCTTGAATAGATCGATCAGAAAGGATAACTTTGAGGTGGTTTCGTACCCTACCATAATCTCTTTGTTTGTTCTCTGCTATTAGTTAATTTGGAGTGACTCTTTGTTGCATGTTGAGGGATAGTTATATGATCCAGTTATGTTATTATTGTTGAGAGAACTTGCACTAGTGAAAGTATGAATCCTAGGCCTTGTTTCAAAGCATCGCAATACCGTTTATGCTCACTTTTATCTTTAGTTACCTTGCTATTTTTATATTTTCAGATTACAAAAACATATTTCTACCATCCATATTGCACTTGTATCACCATCTCTTCGCCGAACTACTGCACCTATACAATTTGCCATTGTATTGGGTGTGTTGGGGACACAAGAGACTCTTTGTTATTTGGTTGTAGTGTTGTTTGAGAGAGACCTTCTTCATCCCATGCCTCCCACGGATTGATAAACCTTAGGTCATCTGTCCGGGAAACTGATCCACCCACGAACACCTATGGGGACGGAGCCCCTTTCGGTACGGCAGGGGGCGGAGATCGCGTGAAGAGCAGATCGAGACGAGGCACACGAGCAGTTTACCCAGGTTCGGGCCGCACGGATGCGTAAAACCCTACTCCTGCTTTGTGGTTGTATTGAGTTCTTGCTCAAGAGCGCAGGGAGCTACAGTACTCTCCAGCAGCTAGCAAGACCGGGCGTGAGAGTGTTCGAACCCCCCTCAACGTTGCGCATGGGCCTCCTTTTATAGGCTCAAGGGGTCACCGACAGGTGGCAACGCAGATGAGGGTAAAAGTGTAAAAATGTTGCGGTTGGTACAGCTACCTGTACAGTGTTCTATACCTAACCCTGACGGCAGGGGACAAGGGCATTAAATGCCCATCAACGTCGCCCAAACAGTGCAAAAAGGGGCCGTCAGGGGCGCCACCGTTCGCCACGATGGCAACCTTGTCAGCGCCGCTTGCCACCGCATACCCCTGGCTGCACAGCCTCCCGCCACGTACGCCTAGAAGGGTTCCAGAGCGACACGTGGGTGGATGTGCTGGAGCGCGGGTACTGAGTGGAAGCTTTCCGCGGCAAGCGCCGTGCCGCGGTCGCTATCTTGTCGCTTCCGGGAGCTTGTCGCTCACCGGGCCTTGCCGGGACGCGTGGCGCGTCGCGCCAAGTTTCTTGAGATGCCTTGATTGGCCTTCCCGGCAAGCTCCTCTTGCCAGGGTCTTGCGCCTTGAGTGGCCTTCCCGGCAAGCTCCTCTTGCCGGGGCCTTGTCTCCTTGCCTTGGATACTTTGTTCTTGAATGGCTCCAAAGGAACCACGGAGGACCTTGGCGATCATCCGGCAAGCCGTGCCGCGGGACGCTCCGACTGCCCGTGCACAAGTTCGGGATACTAAGGGTACCCCTACTTTAGTACACCGACAGGAGCCCCCGGGCCTGGGCCATACACGATGCCGAGCGCTGTTGGGCCAGGCCCAAAACAGGGCACGGGCACGCACGGCCTGGGTCACGCCGTATCTTACTCCGTATCCACCACGCCCTCCCGTAACGACACGTGTCGATTGCGGCGTCGTGGGAGAGATCGTGGGTGGTTTCTTTATTCAGAAATGCGGAACGTCCGCCCCCTCCCTCCTTATAAGCAGGGGAAATAGGGGCAGTTCGTCCATCCGCCCGTTGCCGTTGCAATCTCGAAAGCCTCCGCCGCTCCCCTTCTTCCCGAAGCCGAAAGAGAGCAGCGCTCCGCCCCCCATCGCCACTAGCACCAACCAGCGTCGTCGACCTCCCTCACCGCTTCCGCCATGGCTCCGAAAGGCGAGAAGGGGAAGGGCGTGAAGTCGGCCGAGGCGCAGCGGCTCGCGGCGCTGCGAAAGCAGCGGGCTGTCTTCCCCCCCAAGCTTGCCGCGAGGGAGCTGAGGGAGAACTACTACCTCTTCTGGTCGGGGGAGACGCGGGCGCATCCGCGCACCAAGGTACTCCCGGCCGTTGCTTGTAGAATGGCTCTGAACGGATACGCGTTCTTCGCCTTGTTCTTCTACTGCGGGCTCTGCCCGCCCTTTTCTGAATTCTTCTGCGACATTATGAACACCTACGGGTTCCACCTCCTTGACTTCACCCCCAACGCCGTTCTGACCATGGCAGTTTTCGCACATCTCTGCGAAAACTTCGTCGGAGTCCATCTCAATGTAGCTCTTTTCCGCCACTTCTTTATTCCCCGAGTAGAGAGAGGAGAGCCTTTATCCGGCGGAGTCTCCTGGATCTCGAGGGCCCACAAGAAGGAAGCTTATCTGGAGGGAGAGCTCCACAGCAAATGGGAGGAATGGAGAGCCAATTGGTGTTGGATTGTAGAGGAGAACCCGCAGCCATTTACCGCCCGGCGCCAAGCCCCAGTAGTGCTCGGCAACGATTGGAGCGACCTGGCCCCGGAAGACGGTAGACTGAAGATTGCCGTCGCCTGGATCCTACGCCTCAGGCTTGCCGGGCTTACTGTAGGCGCAGTTGGCTTAGATTTCCTTCGTCGCCGCATCGCCCCCTTGCAGGAGAGGAAGAGACCCACCTGGGAGTTCGAGAATGCGGCGGATGTCATGAGGCTGCACCCGGGCCTCAACTTCAACTTCACAGTCCTGGAGCTCAACGGGATGCTACAGGAGCTGTTCAAGTATGACCCCGATCATCCCGAGGTATTCAGGTTGCCGAGGGGCGTCGTTCCGTTGTGCAACTACTCCGCGCTCAGCCGCATCCACGCAATGATGCCGCTGTGCGACTCTCATGGGATCGACCCAACTTGGCAAGAGCCTGCAGAAGACGCCGTGCAGGCGTTCTTCGATAGCTTGGAAGAAGTGTCGATCCGCTCCAACGAGAAGAAAGACCTCACCCGCGACACCACTGATCAGGAGATGGCGTACATTGCCACTAGGCTGGAAGAGGCGGCGGCAGCCGCGGCCGCGGGCGAGTTCGGATTCACCGTGGAGGAGGCAGACGCAGCAAAGACGGCAAGCCTTGCCGAGCGAGGGGAGTTTGCCGGCGGGGGAGAGCTTGCCGGGCAAGATGCCGAGTCGAGCGAGCCTGCCGAGCAGGGTGTCAAGTCGAGCGAGCCCGTCGCGGATACGAGCGGCTCACTGGAGATCGACTCCTCCTCCTCCTCTTCAGGCAGCTCGCCGCTAGCAGAGCCCCCAGCTCCACCAAGAAGGCGCCTCCGCAAGGCCGGGGACATAATGGAGTGGCAGACGAGCCGACAGCAGCCGCGCCGCGCGGCACGCTCCACCGTGGCAAGCACTGTTGCCGCGGGGGTACCTCGCGCTGCTGCAGCAACTGGAGCGGGGTCCTCCCGGACCACCGCTTCTGCTCCTGCCGCTCCTCACGCCACGGCGGCAGCCGGAGCGGGGTCGTCTCAGACCACCACCACTGCTCCCGCCAAGCGGCCAAGGGAGCCTACTCCTCCACCTCCTCGCGCTGGACATGAGCCGGACTTCGACTTCTCCGCGCTCAGCTCTGACGAGGAAGAAGAAGAGTAAGATTCTTGTTGTACTTGTATTTCTTCAATTCTTGCTGTTTTGTCTTGTATCTCTTTTTCTTCACTCTGAACTTGTTCCTTTTCAGAACTCTGGCCCAGAGAGCGGCAAAGAGAGCCAAGGTCCCGGCGAGGAGCGAGGAGGTGGTCATCGTCGAGGACGAGCCCACCGAGGCCACCTTGCCGGACCCGGCAACCAATCTTTAGAGTAGCCCCCAGCGCAGCCCCCAGCGTAAGTGTATGGGTCACTTTCCGCTGTTAGGTGCGCATGGGCGTTCTTTCTTTGCTGATATCTTGATTGTTGATTTGTGTAGGAGCAGGGCAACCAGACCAGGGGCGTCCGGAGACCGCCCCCAACGCGCCTTCTGCTTCGACTACGCCACCACGGGAAAGTTCTCCGGCGAGGGCCTCTCCGGCAAGGGAGAATTCCCCGCCAAGGGCGATTCCACCGGCAAGGGAGAGCACCAGCGGCCCCCCGCCGACGGAGGCTACGACGACGCCGCCAAGGGACAACCCTCCGGCAAGGGAGCCTGCCGAGGAGCCGGCTCGCGCAGGTAATCTTCTCGCTTCGAACTTCCCTTGGGCTTTTCTTCTTTTGATCTTCTTTTTTGGATATTTGCATGACTGTTTTTCTCCCCTTTTCCGGCTGTCAGATCCATCTGCTGCTAAGCCGATGGAGACTGAAGTCGTTGCTGACGACGCCGCTGCCACCGAAGAAGCAGCTGGCGCTGACGACCCCGCCGGCACAGAGGCCGCCAAGGCTGCCGCCGCAGCAGCTGGCGAGGGGTCTGGCGATCGCACTGACGGCCCTGAGGCCGCAAGAGCGCCAGGCGCTACACCGACCGCCGGGCCCTCCGCCGCTGCCGCAGCCCCAAGCTCTGAAGAGCCCGAGCCAGACGCTTACTTGAAGGCCGGCGACGGCGTCTTCATCAAACTCCCCTGGGCATCAAGCTCCAAGGCGCCGGTCGAGGGAGAAACCTTTGACGGAGAAGTGCTCGCCTCTGCCGGGTTGACGCTTGTCGACGCACCGAGCAGCAGCAGCGGCGAGCCCGAGGAGGAGTGGCTGCTGTGGAAACTGTTATCGCTCTACCACGCTCGGCAAGCCAAACTGGAGTCCCGCGAAGCGCTTGCCGCGAAGGCGGGAGCTGACATTGAAAAGCGCACGGAGGAGCTCCGGGCCCTCAACCAGGCAGCTCTCCGGTCCCTGGCGGAGGAGCGGGAGCAAGTTGCCGAGGAGTAGCAGGCCTTCTTCCTTGAGAAGGCTGAAGTCGAAGAACAGCAGCGACTTGCCGCTGAGAAGCTGTCCACGCGGGAGGGTGAGCTGGCGCAGCGGAAAGTTAACCTCGACAGCCACGAGGAAGAACTTGCCGCGCGCGAGCAATCACTTGGCGGAGCTCTCCAGGAAGCAAATGATGCTGCCGCAGCTGCTGAGACCGCCAAGAAGGAGTTGGAGACGAGGGTGGCACAGTTGGAGGCCAATCTCAAGGCGAGCGGCGAGGAGGTTGCCGCGCTCAAGCTTGAGCGGGAGAAGGACGCCCATAGCCACTCGGAGTTGCAGGTTCGCCTCGCCGAGAAGGGCAAGGAGCTCGCCGCCGCCAAGGACTCCAACGCCGATCTTGAGTTGAAGCTGACCACTTTGACCGAGACGCTGGACGGCGCCAAGGAGCAGGAGGCGGCCTTGAAGGAGGAGATCAAGGCCGAGAAGGCGTTGCTGGCGAGTGCTGCTGTCACCCAGAACAACTTTAGGGAGACTGTGGAGCATTGGACGGAGGGTCTTGTCAATGCTGCCGTAGATATCGACAGGGAGCTGGCGCAGCTGGGGGCGGAGTATCTCGGGTATTCCTCCGATGAGAAGCTCCACCCCAGCGCCAAGCTCACCCTGTTCTTCAAAGGCGTGGCGCCGGCCCTCCAGCAACTCCGGGAGAGGATCCCAAAGCAGCTTGCGGACGAGTCGCGCAAGCTCTGCGCGGGAGCCCTTCAAAAGGTGTTGGTGAAGGTGGTCTTCCGCAACCCAGGCCTCAACCTCACCAACGTCCTCAGGAACTTGCCGTCGGACGCTGATCTGGAGGCGCTCAAGGCCCTTGTCGCACCCATTGTGGACAAGGTGAGCGGGATCAAGAGGGTCGAGGGCGATCGCGCAGACTAGGCTGCCTGTTTTCTTCTTTTCCTTGTCGTTGCTGATCATGTTATGAAAACAGGCTATTAGAGCTGCGACAAGCTATCTTGTAATATAACTCTATTTTGGGTAGTGATTGCAATGTTATTTCCTTTACTTGACCCCTTCCTTTGTATGTTTTTGCCCTACGCTTTTAGGGAACTTGCCGGTGCAGGCACCTTAGCCGCGAGCGCTGAGTGCGGAACATCAGCAGCCTGCTGGCGGTGCCGCTACCGACAAGAAACCTTGTTGCAACTAGTTGCAGCACACTTAAGTTGTTGAGCGGACTCGAAACAAAGTAAGGGCGCGACTCTAGTCGCAGCGCACTTAAGTTGTTGAGCAAACTCGAAACAAAGTAAGGGCGCAACCAGCTACGAGTTGGTTCCTCCGCGCACAGGTTTTCCATACAAAGCACGGTCGTTCAAGGAAAATAACTTAAAAATTTAAAAATTTGATTGCTCAAACTTTGGCAACTTAGCTTTTGTGTTGTTTGCTTCCCGGCAAGGAGAAACTTTCTTGAATGGCGCTTGGTCCATACCACTATCTTCTCCTCCCC
>LR738713.1:719147616-719234799 GCA_902687465.1 Secale cereale | reverse complement strand
GCAAACTTGTGCGCGAGGGAACCTTCCTTTGCTTGAGAAAAAAGAAAGAAGAGAAAATATAGATATGGAGCCTTTGGGCTCGTCATGGCTTACCGGGGGTAGGCGCTGCACAAAGTGTTAGATAATACATGCATAAAATAAGAAGCATGAGATTGACAAGATGTGCGGGGCACATGAGCTTTACTGATGCACGGGGTCTGCGCCCGACTTTGTACAAAGGATTACATGCAACAGCGGCAAGACTTGTACAAAAGTTGGTTGCCGGAGCGGGTCGCGGCAACCGCGCCTTACGGGTAAAACTTACGAAGATGCTCGATGTTCCAGGAGTTGCTCACCGGAAAGCCATCTTCGGTCTCAAGGCAGACAGCGCCGGGCCTAGTGACTCGTTTCACCCTGTAAGGGCCTTCCCACTTCGGCGTCAACTTGTGGGAATTCTTGGCGGACTGAACGCGCCGAAGAACAAGGTCGCCTTCCTCGAGACTTCTGGCGTTAACTTTGCGGCTATGGTTGCGGCGCAAAGCTTGCTGGTAGCGAGCAGCTCGTACCGCAGCCTGAAGATGGTCCTCCTCAAGGAGCAGCGCGTCATCTTGTCGCAGCTGCTCTTGCTCAAGCTCATCATAAGCGAGCACTCGAGGTGACCCGTATACGAGTTCCGTGGGGAGAACTGCCTCTGCTCCATAGACTAGAGCGAAAGGTGTCTGTCCAGTGGCTCGATTTGGCGTCGTCCTGATCGACCAAAGAACCACCGGCAGCTCCTCGATCCAGTTTCTTCCGCACCTGTGCAGCCTGTCGAAAGTCCTGATCTTGAGTCCACGCAGCACTTCAGCATTTGCCCTCTCCGCTTGACCGTTGCTTCTCGGGTGAGCAACAGAAGTGAAGCAGACCTTGGCGCCAAGATCTTGGACGTACTGCATGAAGGTGCGGCTCGTGAATTGCGTACCGTTGTCGGTGATGATCCTGTTAGGGATCCCGAAACGGCAAACAACCGACCTGAAGAACTTGACTGCTGACTGTGCGGTCACCTTCATCACTGCTTCCACTTCCGGCCACTTTGTGAACTTGTCGATGGCAACGTACAAGTATTCAAAGCCCCCGGCTGCGCGGGGAAAGGGGCCGAGGATGTCGAGCCCCCAGACCGAAAATGGCCAGGATAAAGGGATCGTCTGGAGAGCTTGAGCTGGCTGGTGTATCTGCTTGGAATGGAACTGGCACGCTTCACACTTGGTTACTTGTGCAGTTGCATCCTGGAGGGCTGTCGGCCAAAAGAAACCTTGCCGGAATGCTTTGCCGGCAAGTGCTCTAGCGCCAATGTGGTGACCACATATGCCTCCATGTATCTCTGCCAACAGCTTTTGTCCATCTTCCCGGGGAATACACTTCAATTTCACACCGTTGAGTCTTCTTCTGTACAGTGTGTTGTCGACAAACTGGTACATACTTGACTGTCGGGCTACTCTTTCCGCTTCTTCTTGCTCTTCGGGAAGTTCTCCTGTCTGAAGGAAACGGACAATCTGTCGTGCCCATGCTGGAGCTTGTGGCTCGACAACAAGGACTAAATGCACATCTGCTGCTGCGGGAACATCCGCTTCTACGGCGAGAACCTGCGGCTCAGCCGGAGCTTGATGTCCCCCGGCAAGCTTGCCGGAGCAAAACTTGTCAGGAGCGTCTGCTTCAACGGAACAAACCCTAGGGCTCGCCGGAGCAGACTGCTCCTCAGCACTCTTGGCGTTGATCTTGGGGATCTTCTTGGCGGCGGCTTCGGGAAGCTCTGCCGGAAAATAGTCACCAGAAATCAACTTCCTCTTTTTGCTTTGTCCAGTTGATGGCGTTACGGATGGTTGAGTCAGCTTGAGCACAAAAATCCCTGGTTCCACAGGTAACTTAAGTGCGGCGCACTTTGACAGGCCATCTGCGATGTCGTTCTGAGCTCTTGGAACATGTTCCATCTGTAGGCCGTCAAAGTGCTCTTCAAGCTTCCTTACTTCATCAACGTAGGCTTCCATCAACGGACTCTGATAACTCTTGTTCACTTGGCGGACGACAAGCTGCGAGTCACCCTTGACAATAAGCTTCTTGATCCCTAGGTCTGCCGCGATCCTGAGACCGGCAAGCAAACCTTCATACTCTGGAGTATTGTTTGTTGCTTGCTCCTTGGGAAAGTGCATCTGGACTACGTACTTGAGGTGCTCTCCGGTGGGTGCGACAAGCAGCACGCCAGCACCGGCGCCTTGCAGCGAGAAGGCACCATCAAAGTACATCAGCCACTCTTTGCTTGCTTCTTTGACGGGGATGCTCGTTTCTGGAATTTCTTCATCTGGTGTTGGCGTCCACTCTGCTATGAATTCTGCCAATGCTCTGCTTTGGATAGTTGAAGTGCTCTCAAACTTGAGGCCAAAGCTTGACAGTTCCAGTGCCCACTCAACAATCCTGCTTGTCGCTTCTGGATTCTGCAGTATCCTCTTCAGCGGAAAGCGAGTGACAACTATGATCTCATGTGCTTGGAAGTAATGGTGCAGCTTTCTCGAGGCCATGAGAAGGCCGAAAAGCAATTTCTGCACACCAGAGTACCTTGACCTAGCCCCTTGCAGAAGGGAACTGACACAGTAAACTGGGCGCTGCACCATTCTCTTCCGTACCTCCTGCGCAGATCCATCTTTGTCGGGACCAGAGCTTGTCGGGGAAGCCCCCTGCTTGTCGCTGGACGTGCTTGCCGCGGTTGCTGGCTCATCATCTGCCTCCCTTTCCGCTACTAACGCAGCACTAACCACTTGATTGGTTGCCGCTAGATACGGCAGCAACTTCTCTTGTGGCTTAGGTGCGACAAGTATTGGAGTAGAGGACAGGTATCTCTTCAAGTGTTGCAGCGCAGCCTCCGCTTCCGGAGTCCATTTCATTGGACCTGCCTTTTTCAAAACTTTGAAAAACGGCAGGGCGCGCTCAGCAGACTTAGAGATAAACCTGCTGAGAGCAGCCACGCAACCGGCAAGTCTTCGTACATCCTTGACGCGCTTTGGTGCTTCAATCTGCTCAATGGCCTTGATCTTGTCGGGGTTGGCTTCAATTCCCCTCTGAGACACGAAGAACTCGAGAAGCTTGCCGGAGGGGACTCCAAACACGCACTTCTCGGGGTTGAGCTTGAGGCTGATCTTGCGCAGATTTGCAAAGGTCTCTTCTAAATCTTGAATCAGGGTTGCCCTGTCCTTGCTCTTGACCACTATGTCATCCATGTAGGCTTCCACATTTCTGTGTATTTGCGGCCCAAATGCAGTATGGACTACCCTTGCGAATGTTGAACCAGCATTCTTCAATCCGAAAGGCATCCGTTTGAAACAGTATGTGCCACATGGAGTGATGAATGCGGTCTTCTCTTCATCCTCTTCTGCCATGAAGATCTGATGGTATCCTGAGTATGCGTCAAGAAATGAAATCAAATCACATCCGGCTGTGGAGTCAACAATCTGGTCAATGCGCGGCAAGGGAAATGGGTCTTTGGGACAAGCTTTATTGACATCGGTAAAGTCGATACAAAGCCTCCACTTCCCGTTTGCCTTGCGCATGACTACAGGATTGGCCAACCACGTAGGATGGAGCACTCCTCTGACAAGGCCTGCTGCTTCCAACTTCCTGATCTTTTCTGCGATAAATTCTTGGCGCTCCACTGCTTGTTTCCTGACTTTCTGCTTGACGGGCCACGCATGAGGACAGACGGCAAGGTGGTGCTCAATTACTTTCCTGGGAACACCGGGGATGTCAGACGGTTGCCACGCAAACTACGTCGACGTTCGCCCGCAGGAAAGCAACGAGCGCGCTTTCCTATTTAGGGTCAAGTGTGGCACTGATGGTGAAAGTACCACCAATGTCGTCCTCCTTGGCGGACACCTTCTTGGTCTCTGGCGGATCCGCCATCGTCTTCTTACACTTGCCAATGGAGCTCGATGGTGCGTCCTCGATGGTAGCGCAGCACTCCGAAGAGGTGCGCTTGCCGGAGTAGGCATCAGAACTCTTGCCGGACTTGGTCTTCTTCCCCCTGGGAGCTTCAGCGACAAGTGACTTGCGTTCTGTTGCGGCTGCTGCTTCCCGGTAGATCTTGTCGGCGCAAATAAGAGCATCCATCTTGTCGCCAGGGACAGAGATGACACTAATCGGGCCTGGCATCTTCAGCATGTTGTATGCGTACTGAGAGGCTGCCATGAACTTGGCGAGTGCTGGACGGCCGAGTATCCCATTGTAAGGCAATGGAAAATCAGCAACGTCAAAAGTAACCCTCTCAGTCCTGAAGTTCAACTCGCTGCCAAATGTTACCGACAACGTGACCTTCCCCTTCGGCTTGCTCCTTCCCGGGTTGATTCCTTGGAATGTGCCGGTCTCTTCGAGCTCGTTGTCAGGGATCTGGAGTTTCTGGAGTACAGCGGAGGAGATCAGGTTCAAGCCGGCCCCGCCGTCAACTAGCATCTTAGTGACCTTGAGGTTGCGGATAGTTGGCGAAACCAACATCGGCAAGCACCCGACCGCAGTTGTGCGATCAGGGTGGTCCTCAATGTCAAAGATGATAGGCGTGCTGGACCATTTCAAAAGCTTGCGCGATTCGACATGTGGTTCTGCCGCATTGACTTCCCGCACCCACTGTTTGAGTTGGCGGTGTGAAGTATGCAGAGAAGCACTGCCGTCAACGCACAAAACCTCTATAGCTTTCTGGAACTCCTGCTCACTGGTCTCAACATCATCCATGTCTTCGTCGTCTTCATCCTTGTCGCGGCCGCGGGGAGGTCTGTCTCCTTGCCGCTGCTTGGCCTTGCCGCGGCGTCCTCCCCGGTCGGGGCGCTTTGTGCCAGATCCTCCACCACCTCCTTGGGCCTTCTCCTTGTCGCGCCGCTCGTATTCAGCCTTCTGCTGCTCAACGAGCTGCTCGACCCTCTTACAGTTCTGGAGGTCATGACCCTTGGTGCGGTGGATCTTGCAGTACTACTTGTCGGTGTCGTCTTGCTTGTCGGCGGCCACCACAGCCTGGCAGTTGGTGCATGTGGCAGTCTCCTTGCCGGAGCTACCAACTTGGGCTTTCTTGGCGCCACCTTCGTTGCCGGACTGCTCAACGACTAGCACCTCTTTGATTTTCTTCTTCCTGTTGTTCCGCTGCCGGTTTTTCTTTGCCGGGGCAGCATCCTCACTGTCAGATCCTCGTGCTCCTGTATCCTCTCCGGGGAGTTTCCTCCCTTCCTCAGCACGTGCACACTTGTCGGCCAGGGCATACAGCTCACTGACGTCCCTGATCTTGCACATCGCCATCTCCTCCCTCATCCTGCGGTTACGCACGTTCTGATGGAACGCGCTGATGACTGCGGCAGGGTGGACGTCTGGGATGTTGTGCTGTACACGGCAGAATCTCTGAATGTACTTGCGCAGGGGCTCTCCTTCCTTCTGGGCGAGCAGGTGAAGGTCACTCTCCTGGCCATGGGGTTTGTGGCCGCCTGTAAAGGCGCCGACAAACTGATGGCATAGGTCTGCCCAAGAAGATATGGAGTGTTCCGGCAAGTGCATGAGCAGGACCTGACGTTGGGCTTGAGTACCAGCGGGAAGTAGTTGGCAAGGATCTTGTCGTCCCGCCCCCCAGCAGCTTGCACCGCGATGGTGTAGATGCCGAGGAACTCCGACGGATGCGTCTTGCCGTCATACTTCTCTGGTACGTCTGGCTTGAAATTCTTCATGCTGAGCCACTGGACTTGCCGCAGCTCACGGGTAAACGCGGGACAACCTACCGCGTACGGCAAGTCGCCTGGTTCCCCTGGCGCGCCAAAGATGTCGGGGAAACTGATCCACCCATGAACACCTATGGGGACGGAGCCCCTTTCGGTACGGCAGGGGGCAGAGATCGCGCGAAGAGCTGATCGAGACGAGGCACACGAGCAGTTTACCCAGGTTCGGGCCGCACGGATGCGTAAAACCCTACTCCTGCTTTGTGGTTGTATTGAGTTCTTGCTCGGGAGCGCAGGGAGCTACAGTACTCTCCAGCAGCTAGCAAGACCGGGCGTGAGAGTGTTCGAACCCCCCTCTACGTTGCACATGGGCCTCCTTTTATAGGCTCAAGGGGTCACCGATAGGTGGCAACGCAGATGAGGGTAAAAGTGTAAAAATGTTGCAGTTGGTACAGCTACCTGTACAGTGTTCTATACCTAACCATGACGGCAGGGGACAAGGGCATTAAATGCCCATCGACGTCGCCCAAACAGTGCAAAAAGGGGCCGTCAGGGGCGCCACCGTTCGCCACGATGGCAACCTTGTCAGCGCCGCTTGCCACCGCGTACCCCTGGCTGCACAGCCTCCCGCCACGTACGCCTAGAAGGGTCCCAGAGCGACACGTGGGTGGATGTGCTGGAGCGCGGGTACTAAGTGGAAGCTTGCCGCGGCTAGCGCCTTGCCGCGGTCGCTATCTTGTCGCTTCCGGGAGCTTGTCGCTCACCGGGCCTTGCCGGGACGCGTGGCGCGTCGCGGCAAGTTTCTTGAGATGCCTTGGTTGGCCTTCCCGGCAAGCTCCTCTTGCCAGGGTCTTGCGCCTTGAGTGGCCTTCCCGGCAAGCTCCTCTTGCCGGGGCCTTGTCTCCTTGGCTTGGATACTTTGTTCTTGAATGGCTCCAAAGGAACCACGGAGGACCTTGGCGATCATCCGGCAAGCCTTGCCGCGGGACGCTGCGACTGCCCATGCACAAGTTCGGGATACTAAGGGTACCCCTACTTTAGTACACCGACATCATCCTCTTGAGGGAAATTTGCTACTGTCCTACAAACCTCTGCACTTGGAGGCCCAACAACGTCTATAAGAAGAAGGTTGTGTAGTAGACATGAAGCTCTTTTCTGGCGCTGTTGCCGGGGAGGTTAGTGCTTGAAGGTATATCTTTAGATCTTGCAATCGAATCTTTTAGTTCTCGTTTTATCACTAGTTTAGTTTATAAAAGAAAACTACAAAAAATGGAATTAAGGTTACCTCATATGCTTCATCTTTTTAATATCTTTCATGAAAATGATGGGAAGGAAAATTGTGCTCAAGTACTAGAAGAACAATTACATAGAATGCTTGGCATAAAATATGTGAATGATGAGCATGATTGCAATGTTGTTAGTATTAATTCTCTGAATACCCATGATGCTAATGATATGCAATGCCACAAGCTTGGGGATGCTATGTTTGATGAAGATGATATGTTTAGTCCCCCAAGTTTTGATGAGCAAATTTATTATGATGAAAGCATGCCTCCTATATATGATGATTAGTGTGATGTCATGTATGCTATAAAGAATAAAGATAACCATGAAACTTGTCATCATGATTTTAATTTTCAATTGGATTATGCTTCAAATGATAGTTATTTTGTTGAGTTTGCACCCACTACTATGAATGAGAAGAATTTTGCTTATGTGGAGAGTAATAAAATTTATATGCTTGGGGATCATGAAAAGAATGCTTTATGTGCTGGTTATATGGTTGAATTCATTCATGGTGCTACTGAAAATTATTATGAGAGAGGATCATATGCTTGTAGGAATTGCAATAATATCAAGTTTCCTCTCTATGTGCTTGAAGTTTTGAAGCTATGCTTGTTTTGCCTTCCTATGCCGGTTGATTATCGTTCCCATAAGTTGTTTGCCCACAAAATCCCTATGCATAGGAAGTGGATTAGACTTAAATGTGCTAGTCATATTCTTAATGATGCTCTCCTTATGTTTCAATTCTTATCTTTTACGCAAGCATCATTGAAATCATCATGCCTAGCTAGGGGCGTTAAACGATAGCGCTTGTTGGGAGGCAACCCAAATTTATTTTTTCTTTGTTTTTTATTCTGTTTAGGAATAAATATTGCATCTAGCTTCTGTTTAGATGTGGTTTTGTGTTTTAATTAGTGTTTGTGCCAAGTAGAACCTTTGGGAAGACTTGTGTGAAGTTTATGCGATCATGCTGTAAAAAACAGAAACTTTAGCGCTCACGAGATTAGCTACCATTATTTACTGGAGAGTGCTTTTCAGTTGATTCTTTTTGCAGATTATTAATAGAAAAATTCCTCAGGTTTACCAATTTATTTCAGAATTTTTAGAGTTACAGAAGTATTCGAAAGTTACAGATTGCTATAGACTGTTCTGTTTTTGACAGATTCTATTTTCTATGTGTTGTATGCTTATTTTGATGAATCTATGAGTAGTATCGGAGGGTATGAACCATAGAGAAGTTGGAATACAGTAGATATTACACTAATATGAATTTAGAATGAGTTCATAACAATACCTAAGTGGTGGTTTTATTTTCTCATACTAACGGAGCTTACGAGTTTTCTGTTAAGTTTTGTGTTGTGAAGTTTTCAAGTTTTGGGTAAAGATTCAATGGACTATGGAATAAGGAGTGGCAAGAGCCTAAGCTTGGGGATGCCCAAGGCACCCCAAGGTAATATTCAAGGACAACCAAGAGCCTAAGCTTGGGGATGCCCCGGGAAGGCATCCCCTCTTTCGTCTTCGTCTATCGATAACTTTACTCGATGCTATATTTTTATTCACCACATGATATGTGTTTTGCTTGGAGCATCATTTTGTTTTATTTTGTTTTGCTTGCTGTTTGAATAATATCCCAAGATCTGAAATTCTTAAATGTTAGAGAGTCTTCACATAGTTACATAATTATTCAACTACTCATTGATCTACACTTATATCTTTCGGAGTAGTTTGTCATTTGCTCTAGTGCTTCACTTACATCTTTTTAGAGCACGACGGTGGTTTTATTTTCAAGAAATAGATGAACTCTCATGCTTTACTTATATTATTTTGAGAGTCCTTTAGAATAGCATGGTAATGTGCTTTGGTTATAAAACTAGTCCTAATATGATAGGCATCCAAGATGAGTATAGTAACAACTTTCACATAAAGTGCATAGAATATGATGAGAAGTTTGATACTTGATGATTGTTTTGAGATATGAGGATGGTGATATTAGAGTTATGCTAGTGGGGTAATTATGAGTTCAAGAAATACTTGTGTTAAAGTTTGTGATTCCCGTAGCATGCACGTATGGTGAACCGCTATGTGACGAAGTTAGAGCATGAGGTATTTATTGATTGTCATCCTTTGTGTGGAGGTCGGGATCACGCGATGGTTAACTCCTACCAACCCTTCCCCTAGGAGCATGCGTTGAATACTTTTTTTTGATGACTCTTTGATTTTTGTAATAAGTATATGAGTTCTTTATGACTAATGTTGAGTCCATGGATTATACGCACTCTCACCCTTCTACCATTGCTAGCCTCTCTTGTACCACGCAACTTTCGCCGGTACCATACACCCACCATATACCTTCCTCAAAACAGCCACCATACCTACCTATCATGGCATTTCCATAGCCATTCAGAGATATATTGCCATGCAACTTTCCACTGTTCCGTTCATATGACACGCTTCATATTGTCATATTGCCATGCATGATCATGTAGTTGACATCGTATTTGTGGCAAAGCCACCATTCACAATTCATTCATACATGTCACTCTTGATTCATTGCACATCCCAGTACACCGCCGGAGGCATTCACTTAGAGTCATATTTTGCTCTATCTTCGAGTTGTAATCTTTGAGTTGTAAGTCAATAAAAGTGTGATGATCTTCATTATTAGAGCATTGTCCCATGTGAGGAAATAAAAAAAAGGAAAGGCCAAAAAAAGATGGCCCCCCAAAAAAAGAGGGGGGCTAAAAAAAGAGAAAGCCCCCTTCCAAATAAATGAGGGAAAAGAGAGAAGGGACAATGCTACTATCCTTTTCCACACTTGTGCTTCAAAGTAGCACCATAATCTTCATGATAGAGAGTCTCTTGTTTTGTCACTTTCATATACTAGTGGGAATTTTCATTATAGAACTTGGCTTGTATATTCCAACGATGGGCTTCCTCAAAATGCCCTAGGTCTTCATGAGCAAGCAAGTTGGATGCACACCCACTTAGTTTCTTTTGTTGAGCTTTCATACATTTATAGCTCTAGTGCATCCGTTGCATGGCAATCCCTACTCACTCACATTGATATCTATTGATGGGCATCACCATAGCCCATTGATACGCCTAGTTGATGTGAGACTAGCTTCCTCTTTTTTCTTCTCCACAACCAACATTCTATTCCACCTATAGTGCTATATCCATGGTTCACGCTCATGTATTGCGTGAAAGTTGAAAGGTTTGAAAAAATTAGAGTATGAAACAATTGCTTGTCTGAAACCAGGGTTGTGCATGATATAAATATTTTGTGTGATGAAGAGGGAGCATAGCCAGACTATATGATTTTGTAGGGATAACTTTATTTGGCCATGTTATTTTAAGAAGACATGATTGCTTTGTTAGTATGCTTGAAGTATTATTACTCTTATGTCAATATAGACTTTTTTCTTGAATCTTTCGGATCTGAACATTCATGCCACAATAAAGAGAATTACATTGAGAATTATGTTAGGTAGCATTCCACATCAAAAATTCTGTTTTTATCATTTACCTACTCGAGGACGAGCAGGAATTAAGCTTGGGGATGCTTGATACATCTCCAACGTATCTATTATTTTTATTGTTCCATCCTATTATATTATCCTTCTAGGATGTTTTATGGGCTTTAATATACAATTTTATATGATTTTTGGGACTAACCTATCAACCCAGAGCCCAGTGCCAGTTTCTGTTTTTCTCCTGTTTTAGAGTATCGCAGAAAAGGAATATCAAACAAAGCCCAGTTGACCTAAAACTCAACGGAGGATGTTTTTGGACCAGAAGAAGCCCAAAGAGTACCGGATGAGGACCAGAAGGTCCACGGGCTGCCCAGGAGGGTAGGGGGCGCGCCCTGCCCCCTGGGCGCGCCCCTGCCTCGTGGATAGCCCGGAGATCCCCTTTACTTGCCCCCGACTCTAACACCTCCTATATATACTAAAACCTCCGGAAAATAACCTAGATCGGCAGTTCCGCCGCCGAAAGCCTCTGTTGGCACTGAAAACCAATCTAGACCTGTTTCGGCACCCTGCCGGAGGGGGGAATCTCTCTCCGGTGGCCATCTTCATCATCCCGACACTCTCCATGACTAGGAGGGAGTAGTCCACCCTCGCGGCAGAGGGTATGTACTAGTAGCTATGTGTTTGATCTCTCTCTCTCTCTCTCTCTCTCTCTCTCTCTCTCTCTCTCTCGTGTTCTTGAGATGAAACGATCTTGATGTATCACGAGCTTTGCTATTATAGTTGGATCTTATGATGTTTCTTCCCCTCTACTCTCTTATAATGGATTGAGTTTTCCCTTTGAAGTTATCTTATTGGATTGAGTCTTTAAGGATTTGAGAACACTTGATGTATGTCTTGCGTGGGATACCTGTGGTGACAATGAGGTATTCTATTGATTCACTTGATGTATGTTTTGGTGATCAACTTGCGGGTTCCGTGACCTTAGGAATCTATGCATAGTGGTTGGCACACGTTTTCGTCTTGACTCTCCAGTAGAAACTTTGGGGCACTCTTTGAAGTACTTTGTGTTGGTTGAATAGATGAATCTGAGATTGTGTGATGCATATCGTATAATCATGCCCACGGATACTTGAGGTGACAATGGAGTATCTAGGTGACATTAGGGTTTTGGTTTATTTGTGTCTTAAGGTGTTATTCTAATACGAACTCTATGATAGATCGAATGGAAAGAATAGCTTCGTGTTATTTTACTACGGACTCTTGAATAGATCGATCAGAAAGGATAACTTTGAGGTGGTTTCGTACCCTACCATAATCTCTTCGTTTGTTCTCCGCTATTAGTTACATTGGAGTGACTCTTTGTTGCATGTTGACGGATAGTTATATGATCCAGTTATGTTATTATTGTTGAGAGAACTTGCACTAGTGAAAGTATGAACCCTAGGCCTTGTTTCAAAGCATCGCAATATCGTTTATGCTCACTTTTATCTTTAGTTACCTTGCTATATTTATATTTTCAGATTACAAAAACCTATATCCACCATCCATATTGCACTTGTATCACCATCTCTTCGCCGAACTAGTGCACCTATACAATTTGCCATTGTATTGGGTGTGTTGGGGACACAAGAGACTCTTTGTTATTTGGTTGCAGGGTTGTTTGAGAGAGACCATCTTCATCTTACGCCTCCCACAGATTGATAAACCTTAGGTCATCCACTTGAGGGAAATTTGCTACTGTCCTACAAACCTCTGCACTTGGAGGTCCAACAACGTCTACAAGAAGAAGCTTGCGTAGTAGACATCATGCCCCCCTCCCATGTATATAAAGGAGGGAGGGAGGGTGCGGACGGCCTAGAGGAGGCACACCAAGGGACGAGTCCTACTAGGACTCCAATCCTAGTTGGACCAGGATTCCCTCTTTTTCCCTTTTGTGGAGAAGGAAGGAAGGAAGTGAGAGGGAAGAGGAGAAGGAAAGGGGGGGCGCCCCTCCCCTAGTCCTATTTGGACTCCCAAAGGGAGGGGGCGCGACCACCCCTTGTGGGCTTCCTCCCCTCTCCCCTATGGCCCATGTAGGCCCATTGCTTCCCCAGGGGTTCCGGTAACCCCTCGGTACTCCAGAAAAAATACCAGAATCACTCGGAACCATTCCGATGTCCGAATATAACCTTCCAATATATGAAACTTTACCTCTCGACCATTTTCAAACTCCTAGTTATGTCCGTGATCTCATCCGGGACTCCGAACAAACTTCGGTCACCAAAACACATAACTCACAATACAAATCGTCATCGAACGTTAAGCGTGCGGACCCTACGGGTTCGAGAACTATGTAGACATGACCGAGACACATCTCCGGTCAATAACCAATAGCGAAACCTGGATGCTCATATTGGATCCTACATATTCTATGAAGATCTTTATCGGTCAAACCGCATAACAACATACGTTGTTCCCTTTGTCATCGGTATGTTACTTGCCCGTGATTCGATCGTCGGTATCATTATACCTAGTTCCAGATCCTTACCGGCAAGTCTCTTTACTCGTTCTGTAATACATCATCTCATGACTAACTCATTAGTCATTTGCTTGCAAGGGTTATTATGATGGGTATTACCGAGAGGGCCCAGAGATACATCTCCGATACTTGGAGTGACAAATCCTATTATCGATCTATGCCAACTCAACAAACACCTTCGGAGACACCTGTAGAGCTTCTTTATAATCACCCAGTTACGTTGTGACGTTTGATAGCACACAAAGTGTTCCTCCGGTATTCGGGAGTTGCATAATCTTATAGTTAGAGGAACATGTATAAGTAATGAAGAAAGCAATAGCAATAAAATTAAACGATCATTGTGCTAAGCTAACAGATGGTTCATGTCCATCACATCATTCTCCTAATGATGTGACCCCGTTCATCAAATGACAACACACGTCTATGGTTAGGAAACTCAACCATCTTTGATTAACGAGCTAGTCAAGTAGAGGCATACAAGGGACACTCTGTTTTGTCTATGTATTCACACATGTATCAAGTTTCCGGTTAATACAATTATAGCATGAATAAAAGACATTTATCATGATATATAAGGAAATATAAATAACAATTTTATTATTTCCTCTAGGGCATATTTCCTTCAGTCTTCCACTTGCACTAGAGTCAATAATCTAGATTACATGGTAATGGTTCTAACACCCATGGAGTCTTGGTGCTGATCATGTTTTGCTTGTGGAAGAGGCTTAGTTAACGGGTCTGCAACATTCAGGTCTGTATGTATTTTGCAAATCTCTATGTATCTCTCCTTGACTTGATGCAGATAGAGTTGAAGCGTCTCTTGATGTCTTTGGTTCTCTTGTGAAACCTGGATTCCTTCGCCATGGCTATTGCTCCAGTGTTGTCACAAAAGATTTTCATTGGACCCGGTGCACTAGGTATTACACCTAGATCAGATATAAACTCCTGAATTTGCTGATTCTGAAGCAGCTATGTACTCCGCTTTACACGTAGATCCCAGCACGACGCTCTACTTGGAACTGCACCAACTGACAGCTCCACCGTTCAATAAAAATACATATTCGGTTTGTGACTTAGAGTCATCTGGATCAGTGTCAAAGCTTGCATCGATTTAACCATTTACGACGAGCTCTTTGTCACCTCCATAAACGAGAAACATATCCTTCATCCGTTTTAGGTACTTCAGGATGTTCTTGACCACTGTCCAGTGATCCACTCCTAGATTACTTTGGTACCTCCCTGCTAGACTTATAGCAAGGCACACATCAAGTCTGGTACACAACATTGCATACATGATAGAACCTATGGCTGAAGCATAGGGAATGACTTTCATTTTATCTTTATCTTCTGCAGTGGTCGGGCATTGAGTCTGACTCAACTTCACACCTTGTAACACAGGCAAGAACCCTTTCTTTGACTAATCCATTTTGAACTACTTCAAAAATTTATCAAGGTATGTGCTTTGTGAAAGTCCAATTAAGCATATTGATCTATGTCTATAGATCTTGATATCCAATATATAAGCAGCTTCACCGAGGTATTTCATTAAAAAAATTCTTATTCAAGTATCCTTTTATGCTATCTAGAAATTCTACATCATTTCCAATCAACAATATGTCATCCACAAATAATATCAGAAATGCTACAGAGGTCCCACTCACTTTCTTGTAAATACGGGCTTCTCTGAAAGTCTGTATAAACCATATGCTTTGATCACTTCATCAAAGCGTATATTCCAACTCCGAGATGCTTGCACCAGTCCATAGATGGATCGCTAGAGCTTGCACACTTTGTGAGCACCTTTAGGATTGACAAAACTTTCTGGTTGCATCATATACAACTCTTGTTTGAGATATCCATTAAGGAATGCAGTTTTGACTTCCATTTGCCAGATTTCATAATCATAAAATGCGGCAATTGCGAACATGATTCGGACAGACTTAAGCATCGCTACGGGTGAGAAAGTCTCGTCATAGTTGATGTCACTTAAAGCTACGTCGGTTTTTCCCCGAAGAGGAAGGGATGATGCAGTACATCGATGGTAGGTATTTCCCTCAGATGTGAAACCAAGGTTATCGAACCAGTAGGAGAACCAAGCAACACAACGTCAACAACACCTCCACACAAATAACAACACCTAGCAACCCGACGTGTTAATGGGGTTGTCAATCCCTTTCGGGTAACGAACGTGAGAGAGAGATAAATATTGGTAGATTGGTTGATAAATAAGATAAATTGCAACAAGGTATTTTTGGGTTTTTAGTTTAGTAGATCTGAAAATAAAAGGAAAGGCAAATAGATCGCAAAGGAAAATATATGAGAAAGAAGACCCGGGGGTCATAGGTTTCACAAATGGCCTCTCTCAAGAAAATAGCAACGGTGGGTGAACACATTACTGTTGGGAAATTGATAAACCTTCAAATAATCATGACAATATCCAGGCAATGATCATTACATAGGCATCACATCCAAGACTTGTAGACCGACTCCTGCCTGCATCTACTACCATTACTCCACACATCGTCCGCTATCCAGCATGCATTTAGTGTATTAAGTTCATGGAAAAATGGAGTAATGCATTAAGAACGATGACATGATGTAGGCAAGATCCATTTAACTATGGCGTTAGATATGGATCTCGTCGTTTTATCCTTAGTGGCAACGATACATACGTGTCGGTTCCCCCTCTGTCACTAGGATCAAGCACCGTAAGATCGAACCCACTACCGAACACCTCTGTCCCATTTCAAGATAAATAGATCAAGTTGGCCAAACAAAACCCAATATCAGAGAAGAAATAGGAGGCTATAAGCAATCATGCATATAAGAGATCAAAGAAACTCAAATAACTTTCATGGATATAAAAAGATAGATCTGATCATAAACTCAAAGTTCATCGGATCCCAACAAACACACCGCAAAAAGAGTTACATCATATGGATCTCCAAGATACCATTGTATTTATAATCAAAAGAGAGAGAGAGAGAGAGGAAGCCATATAGCTACTAACTACGGACCCAAATGTCTACAAAGAACTACTCACGCATCATCGGAGAGGCACCAATGGAAGTGGTGAACCCCTCCGTGATGGTGTCTACATTGGATCTAGTGTTCCTAGACTCTGCGGCGGCTGGATGAATATTTCGTCGACTCCCCTAGGGTTTCTGGAATATTGTGGTATTTATAGAGCAAAGAGGCGGTCTGGGGGGGCACCCGAGGCGGGCACAAATCACCAGGGCGCGCCTGGGCCTCCTGGCGCGCCCTGGTGGGTTGTCCCCTCCTCGGGACTCCCCCAGGTGCCACCAGGGCCCATAGTGTTCCTTCTGGCCCAGAAAAAATCTCCAAAAAGTTTTGCGGTGTTTGGGCTCCGTTTGATATTGATTTCCTGCGATGTAAAAAACATGCAGAAAACAGCAACTGGCACTTGGCACTATGTCAATAGGTTATGTCGGGGAAACTGATCGCCCACGAACACCTATGGGACCGGAGCCCCTTTTCGGTACGGCAAGGGAGCGAAGGGAGCACGAAGAGCAGATCGAGGGGCACACGCGAGCAGTTTACCCAGGTTTGGGTTGCACGGATGCGTAAAACCCTACCCCTGCCTTGGTTTTATTGAGTTCTTGGATCGGGAGCAAGAAGATCTACAGTACTAGCTACACCGAGCGTGGGGAGTGATCAAGTTTCGGAACCCCCTCTACGTTGTGCATGGGTGTCGGTGTACTAAGATAGGGGTACCTTAGTACCCCAACTTGTGCACGGGCAGTAGCAGCTTCCCGCGGCAGGGTCTACCACGTGCTTGCCGGAAACCTCTCTGGTCCTTATTAAGCCATTCAAAAACAAAGTATACAAGACAGAAGATCAAGGCCCCGGCAAGTGGAGCTTGCCGGGAAGGCCGTCCCAGGCTCAAGATTACCTCATTAGCTCAAGACCCTGGCAAGAGGAGCTTGCCAGGAAGATCAGAAGATTGCCTCTTAGAAGACATGCCTCGGCGCACCCTGCGCCCCGGCAAGACCCGGGGAGCGACAAGCTTCCCGGCCCGACAAGATCAAGACCCCGGCAAGGTGCTTGCCGGGGGAAGCCTGCGCTGTGTGCCTGCGCTCCAGCTCATCGGCCCATGCGTCGCCCTGGGGCCCGTCCAGGGACGCGTGGCGGATGGCTGTGCAGCCTGGGGGACACGGTGGCACTCCACGGTGACAAGGCTATCGCCGTGGCGAACGGAGACGCAATGGCGGGCGCTTTTGGGGTCGACGGCGACGGGCATTTAATGCTCTTGTCCCCCACTGTCAAAGTAGGTGATGACCACTGTTCATCCACTGTTCCCGCACTGTTACAACTACCACTACAATTACATTTTTGCCCTTTCTTCTACGTTGACACCTGTCGGTGACCCCTTGAGCTATAAAAGGAGGCCCATGCACAACGTAGAAAGGGTTCGGAACCTAGACAGCTCTCTCGCTCGGTGTAGCTAGTTCTTCAAGCTCCCGAGCTCCAACACTCAATACAATCTAAGCAGGAGTAGGGTTTTACGCGTCCATCGCGGCCCGAACCTGGGTAAACTGCCCGTGTGTGCTCTACGATCTGCTCTTTGTGCTCCCTCCGCTCCCTTACCGCAACGTACAAGGGGCTCCGGTCCCATAGGTGTTCGTGGTGGACAGTTTCCCCCGACATCTTTGGTGCACCAGGTAGGGGGCGCCGAGGTTGTGCGAACCTGATCCGGCGTTCACGCGGGCGCATTCTTCATCAACCTCTCCAGCCACATCAACTTCACCAGCAACAGCGACATGGCCCCGAAGAAGAAGGCTTCGGAGGTCGGAGGCCCGTCTGCGTCTGTTCCACCGCCGCCAGAACCAATGGTGGGTGGTGGAGACGCCGGCGGAAGGGTGGTTGCCGGCGAGGAAACTCGCGGCACCGCCAAATCCAAGGACAAGACGGACGACCGAGCCTCGGTGTCCGTAGATGCGCCACGTCCATCGCAACAGACGACAACCCAGCAGCGCCGTGGTACAGGAGGTACCATCCGCTTGCTGGGGCAAGGACAGACTGGAGGTTCGCGGGATGCTCCAGACCACCGTCCTGGCACGAGCAAAGTGCGGTCGCCGGGGCGGGAAACTGCTCCTTCTAACCCTGTTAGGAGTCCGAGCATATCCCGCTCCTCGCACCGCTCGCCCCCGCTCCCCTCCTCTCCAGCAGAAGCACTCGCAAGAGCGCAACTGCTCCTCGATTTCCCTCCAGCGGCAGACAAGGCCGAAGACTGGAGGGCAACGATACAAAGCCTCATCGCTTTCGCCAACAACGACACGCCGCAACAGCCGGCGACATCACGGCCGCGGCAAGTCGAGAAGACGAAGGCCGATGCCGACAAGACTGCCGGGGGTGCAACCACCGTGCACTCCCCGCCGCGGAAGCAGAGGACGCCTCCCCGCCGGATTAACGTCAACGACGACTCCACGGCGTCGTCGGATCCGCGGGCTCGTCGGGACCAGCGCCAAGTCCTTGACGATCGGCGACAAGAAGATGCTTGGACGACGATCGAGCGCCGCCGAGAAGCCCGGCGACAATCAGATCAGCGCGCCGGGACCGCTGTCGACACACACGCGCCCGGTGAGCCAGGCGACTTGCCGTACGCGGTAGGTTGCCCTGCGTTTACCCGTGAGCTGCGATGTGTCCAGTGGCCCAGCATGAAGAACTTCAAGCCCGACGTACCAGAGAAATACGACGGCAAGACGCACCCCTCGGAGTTCCTCAGCATATACACCATCGCGGTGCAGGCTGCCGGGGGGCGCGACGAGAAGATACTGGCAAATTACTTCCCGCTGGTGCTTAAGCCAAATGTTCGTTCTTGGCTTATGCACTTGCCGGAAGGCTCCATTTCTTCGTGGGCAGATTTGTGCCACCAGTTTGTTGGCGCCTTCACGGGCGGCCACAAACCTCACGGCCAGGAGAGTGATCTCCACATCTTGGCCCAGAAGGAAGGAGAACCCCTGCGCAAGTACATCCAACGATTCAGCCGCGTGCAGCACAACATCCCCGACGTCCACCCTGTTGCGGTTATTAGCGCGTTCCACCAGAACGTGCGTAACCGCCGCATGCGTGAGGAAATGGCCATGACCAAAATACGGGATGTCAGCGAGCTCTATGCTCTGGCTGACAAGTGCGCGTGCGCCGAAGAGGGGAGGATGCTGGCGCAGGGGGAAGCGACAGCGAAGATGCCGCCCCGGCAAAGAAGAGTCGGCGGCGGAATAATAGAAGAAAGAAGAACAAGGAAGTGCTTGCCGTCGAGAAGTCCGGCAAGGAGGCTCCCGCCAAGCAAGCACAGGCTGGCGGCTCCGGCAAGGAGCCTGCCCCTGTGGCGGCAGCCGACAAGCAGGACGGCTCCGACAAGCAATACTGCAAGATCCACCGCACCAAGGGCCACGACCTCTCCAACTGCAAGCGCGTCGAGTACCTCGTCGAGCAGCAGAAAGCTGAATACGAGCGGCGCGACAAGGAGAAGGCCCAAGGTGGCGGAGGAGAACCAAGCAAGAAGCGGCCATTCAACGGCCGGGGAGGACGCCGCGGCAAGGCCAAGCAGCAGCAAGGTGATCGACCTCCCCGGGGCCGCGACAAGGATGAAGAGGACGACGACGACGACATGGAGGAAGGTGATGACAGCGAGCAGGAGTTCCAGAAGGCCACGGAAGTCCTGTGCGTCGACGGCGGCGCCTCTCTGCATACTTCCCACCGCCAACTCAAGCAGTGGGTGCGGGAAGTAAATGCAGCTGAGCCGCCCGTGGAGTCGCGCAGGCTCCTCAAATGGTCCAGCACGCCCATCATTTTTGATCTTGAGGATCACCCTGACCGCACCACTGCGGTCGGGTGCTTGCCGATGTTGGTCTCACCAACTATCCGCAACCTCAAGGTCACCAAAATGTTGGTTGATGGCGGGGCCGGGCTGAACTTGATCTCCTCAGCTGTGATCAAGAAACTCCAGATCCCAGATGGCGAGCTCGAAGAGACCGGTTCGTTCCAAGGAATAAACCCGGGAAGGAGCAAGCCCAAGGGGAAGATTACTTTGCCGGTGACCTTTGGCGGGGAACTCAACTTCAGGACGGAGAGGATAACCTTTGATGTTGCCGATATCCCATTGCCATACAATGGGATACTTGGACGTCCTGCCCTCGCCAAGTTCATGGAAGCTTCCCACTACGCCTACAATGTACTCAAGATGCCGGGGCCGATAAGCGTCATCTCTGTCCATGGCGACAAGAAGGACGCGCTTATCTGCGCCGACAAGATCTACCGGGAGGCAGCAGCCGCAGCGGAGAGCAGCCCACTTGCCGCTGAAGCTCCCGGGGGGAAGAAGACCAAGACCAAGTCCGGCAAGTGCTCTGGGACCCACTCCGGCAACCGCACCTCTTCGGAGTGCTGCGCTGCCGTCGAGGACGTTCCATTGAGCTCCACCGGCAAGTGCAAGAAGGGATGGCCGCTCCACCGGCAACCAAGAAGGTGTCCGCCAAGGAGGACGGCACTGGTGGTACCTTCACCATCAGTGCTACCCTTGACAACAAATAGGAAAGCGCGCTCGTTGCCTTCCTGCGGGCGAATGTCGATGTGTTTGCGTGGCAACCATCTGACATCCCCGGCGTTCCCAGGAAGGTAATTGAGCACAAGCTTGCTGTTTGTCCTCATGCGCGGCCCGTCAAGCAGAAGGTCAGAAAGCAAGCCGTGGAGCGCCAAGAATTTATTGCCGAAGAAATCAAGAAGCTAGAAGCAGCAGGCCTGGTTAGAGGCGTGATCCATCCGACGTGGTTAGCAAATCCAGTTGTCGTGCGTAAGGCCAACGGGAAGTGGAGACTGTGTATAGACTTCACCGATGTCAATAAAGCATGTCCCAAGGATCCATTTCCCTTGCCGCGCATTGACCAGATTGTTGACTCCACTGCTGGATGTGAGCTGCTTTCCTTCCTTGATGCATATTCAGGCTACCACCAGATTTTCATGGCCAAGGAAGATGAAGAGAAGACTGCATTTATCACTCCATGTGGCACGTATTGCTTCATACGCATGCCCTTTGGATTGAAGAATGCAGGCTCTACATTTGCAAGGGTAGTGTACACTGCTTTTGAGCCACAGATCCATAGAAACGTAGAAGCCTACATGGATGACATAGTGGTCAAGAGCAAGAGCAAGGATACACTGATCCAAGATTTGGAAGAGACATTTGAGAATCTGCGCAAGATCCAGCTTAAGTTGAACCCCGAGAAGTGCGTCTTTGGAGTCCCCTCTGGCAAGCTTCTCGGGTTCTTTGTGTCACAAAGGGGGATTGAAGCCAACCCCGACAAGATTAAAGCCATCGAGCAGATCGAAGCCCCGAAGCGCGTCAAGGACGTAAGGAGGCTTGCAGGTTGTGTAGCTGCCCTCAGTAGGTTCATTTCAAAGTCGGCAGAACGCGCCCTTCCTTTCTTCAAAATCTTGAAGAAGGCAGGTCCTATGAAATGGACTCCGGAAGCGGAGGCAGCGCTGCAAGACTTGAAAGGATACCTATCCTCCACTCCAATACTTGTCGCACCTAGGCCACAAGAGAAGTTGCTGCTATACCTAGCAGCAACCAATCAAGTGGTTAGTGCTGCGGTAGTAGCGGAGAGGGAGGCCGACGAGGAGCCCGCACCACCGGCAAGCGAATCCAGCGACAAGCAGGGGGCTCCCCCGACAAGCTCTGGCCCCGACAAGGACAACTCTGCGCAGAAGGAAGGAGAAGTGCGAAGAAAGATGGTGCAGCACCCAGTGTATTTTGTGAGTTCCCTCTTGCAGGGGGCTAGATCAAGATACTCTGGGGTGCAAAAGTTGCTTTTCGGTCTCCTCATGGCCTCGAGAAAGCTGCGCCATTAATTCCAAGCACATGAGATAACAGTGGTCACTCGCTTTCCGTTGAAGAGGATATTGCACAATCCAGAAGCAACAGGCAGGATCGTCGAGTGGGCACTGGAGCTGTCAAGCTTCGGCCTCAAGTTTGAGAGTACTTCAACCATACAGAGCCGAGCTTTGGAGGAATTCATAGCTGAATGGACCCCAACGCCCGATGAAGAAGTTCCAGAGACAAGTGTTCCCGTACAAGAAGCGATGAGTGAATGGGTAATGTACTTTGATGGTGCCTTCTCGCTGCAAGGCGCCGGTGCCGGCGTGGTACTCATAGCGCCCACCGGAGAGCACCTCAAGTATGTTATCCAGATGCACTTTCCCAGGGAGCAAGCGACAAACAATACTGCTGAGTATGAAGGCTTGCTCGCCGGCCTCAGGATTGCGGCCGAACTTGGGATCGAGAAGCTGATTGTGCGGGGAGATTCTCAGTTGGTGGTCCGACAAGTCAACAAGAGTTACCACAGCCCTTTGATGGAAGCTTATGTAGATGAAGTGAGAAAGCTTGAAGAAAACTTTGAAGGTCTGCAAATGGAGCACGTTCCAAGAGCTCAGAATGATATTGCGGACGGCCTTTCAAAGTGTGCTGCAATGAAGTTACCTGTGGAACCAGGGACCTTCCTGCTCAAGCTGACTCAGCCATCCGTTACACCATCAATTGGGCAGCCCAAGAAGAGAAAGTTGGTCTCCGGCGACTACTTGCCGGCGGATCTTCCCGAAGCAGCCGCCAAGGTTCCCAAGATCAACGACCAGAACGCTGAGGAACAGTTTGCTCCTGCAGATCCTAGGATCTGTGCAGTTGAAGCAATCGTTCCCGACAAGCCTCGCCCCGGCGAGCTTGCCGGGGGACCATCAGCTCCGGCAGAACCGGAGGTTCTTGCTGTAGAAGCTGGGGTTCCCACAGCGGCCCTCATGCCTTTAGTCCTTGCTGTTGAGCCTCGGGCTCCAGCATGGGCGCAGCAGATCGTCTGTTTTCTGCAAACTGGAGAACTTCCCGACGACCCAGAAGAGATAGAGAAGATAACCAGGCAGTCAAGTATGTACCAGTTCGTTGACAATGAACTGTACAGAAGAAGACTCAATGGTGTCAGGTTGAAGTGCATTTCCAGAGAAGATGGACAGAAGCTGTTGGCAGAGATACATGGAGGCATATGTGGTCACCACATAGGCGCAAGGGCACTTGCCGGGAAGGCGTTCCGGCAAGGGTTCTTCTGGCCAGAAGCCCTCCAAGATGCAACTGCACAAGTAACCAAGTGTGAAGCGTGCCAGTTCCATGCCAAGCAAATTCATCAGCCAGCTCAAGCTCTCCAGACGATTCCTTTGTCCTGGCCCTTCTCGGTCTGGGGGCTCGATATCCTCGGCCCCTTTCCCCGTGCTGTCGGGGGCTTTGAGTACTTGTACGTCGCAATCGACAAGTTCACAAAGTGGCCAGAAGTGGAACCAGTGAGAAAGGTGACAGCACAGTCAGCGGTCAGGTTCTTCAGGTCGATTGTTTGCCGTTTCGGAATCCCTAACAGGATCATCACCGATAACGGCACACAATTCACTAGCCGCACCTTCATGCAATATGTCCAAGACCTTGGCGCCAAGGTCTGCTTCGCTTCTGTTGCTCACCGGAGGAGCAACGGTCAAGCGGAGAGGGCAAATGCTGAAGTGCTGCGCGGACTCAAGACAAGGACCTTTGACAGGCTGCGCAAGTGCGGAAGAAACTGGATAGAGGAGTTGCCGGCGGCTCTTTGGTCAATCAGAATGACACCAAGTCGAGCCACCGGACAAACACCCTTTGCTCTAGTCTATGGAGCAGAGGCAGTTCTCCCCACGGAACTCGTATATGGATCTCCTCGAGTGCTCGCTTATGATGAGCTCGAGCAAGAGCAACTGCGACAAGATGATGCATTTCTCCTCGAGGAGGAACGTCTCCAGGCTGCTGTACGAGCTGCTCGATACCAGCAAGCCTTGCGCCGCTATCATAGCCGCAAGGTCAAGGCCAGGAGTCTCGAGGAAGGCGACCTTGTTCTTCGGCGTGTTCAGTCCGCCAAGAATTCCAACAAGTTGACGCCGAAGTGGGAAGGCCCTTATCGGGTGAGACAAGTAACAAGGCCCGGCGCTGTCCGCCTTGAGACCGAAGAAGGCTTACCGGTGAGCAACTCCTGGAACATAGAGCACCTTCGCAAGTTTCACCCATAAGGTGCAGTTGCCGTGATCCGCTCCGGCAACCACCTTTTGTACAAGTCTTGCCGCTGTTGCATGTAATCCTTTGTACAAAGCCGGGCGCAGATCCTGTGCATCAGTAAAGCTTTTGTGTTTTGCGCTATTTGCCTTTTCCATGCTTTTCTTCGCTATTTGCATGCATTATTTGGCATCTTGTGCAACACACGTATCCGGTAATCATTAGCACGCCGAAAGGCTATATACTTGTTTCCCTCTTATTTTTCTTTCCCTCTTAAGCAGAAGGAATGTTCCTCGCGCACAAGTTTGCCGGGGGGGAAGGAGATGGAAGATGAACCAAGTGCTGTTCAAGAAAGAGAAGCCTTGTCGGGGAAGCAAGCAATATACGAAAGCTAAGTTACCAGAATTTGAGCAGTTCAAATTTTAGTTATCTTCCTTGAACAACCACACTTTGTATTGAAAACCTGTGTGCGGAGGAACCTACCCGTGGCTAGCCGCACCCTTATCTTGTTTTCGAGTACGCTCAACGACTTAAGTGAGCTGCGACAAGTGTCGCGCCCTTGCTTCGTTTTCGAGTTCGCTCAGCAAGCTAAGTGCGTTGCGACTAGCTGCGGCAAGGTTACTTGCCGGTAAGACCTTGGCCAGCAGGCTGCTCAGAGTCCAGCACTCAGCGCTCGCGGCAAAGGCCCCTTGCCGGCAAGTCCCCTAGAAGCGTAGGGTTAAAAGCATACAAAGTAAAGGACCAAAGCAAGGGAGATAACATTGCACTGATTGCTCAAAATAAGATAATATATTACAAGGGATAACTTGTTGCAATGACTGATTAATTCATGTTCATGACGCACTTTGCAGCAGCAAAGGAAACAGAAAGAAAAAGGCCTAGTCTACGCGATCACCTTCACGCCTGGAGATCTTGTTCACCTTGGCGATGATGTGGGCGACCTGCGCCTTCAAGGCCTCCTGATCTGCGTCGGCCGGCAAGCTGCGGAGGACGTTGACGAGATTAATACCAGGATTGTGGTAAACAATCTTGGTCAAGACCCGCTCCAAGGTACCCGCGCAGAGCTGGCGCGACTCCTCGGCCAGCTGCGCGGGGAGCTTCTGCTGCAGACGTGCGAGCGCCGGCGCGATCCCCCTGAAGAAAAGACTGAGCTTGGCGCTGTGAGGGAGATTTGGATCCGGAGAGTATATGAGGTGCTCCACCCTCAGCGCCATCAGCTCCTTGTCGATGTTGCTAGCAGAAGCCACCAGATCTTCAGTCCATATTTCGACGGTCCGGCGGAAGTTGCTAGCTGAAGTGACGGCGCTCTCCGCCAAGCCTCGTTCCTTGCGGAGCTCTTCCTTCAGTTTCGTTTCACGACCCCGGGCGGCGTCCAGCGAGTTGGTCAACGTAGAGACTTTCAGCTCCAGATCACCAATTGAGTCCTTGGCGGCCTTGAGCTCGTCGCCCTGCTTGGAGAGGCGTACCTGGAGTTCTGAGTTGGTATGGGCGTCCTTCTCGTGCTCTATGTTGAGCGCGGTGACCCTCTCCGTGCTCGCCTTCAGGTACTCCTCCAGCTGCACCACCTTAGCTTCGAGGTCCTTCTTGGCGGTCTCCGCGGTGGCAGCGGCGGCTTTCGCTTCCTTCAGTTCTCCGCCAAGGGCCTGCTCCCGGGCGGCAAGGTCTTCCTCGTGGGCGTCGAGGTCGACTTTCCGCTGGGTGAGCTCTCCTTCTCGCCGGTACTGCTCTTCGCCGACCAGCCGCTGCTGCTCCTCGGCCTCAGCCTTCTCCAGAAGAAACTCCTGCTGCTCTCCGGCAAGCCTCTCGCGCTCCTCCGCCAAGTCGCGGAGGGCCGCCTGGTTGGCGGCGCGGATTTCAGCAGCGCGCTTCTCCAACTCTGCTGCAGCCTTGGCGGTGAGGACCTCCCGAGACTCCAGTTTCGCCTGCCTGGCCCGGTAAAGGGCCAGGAGCCTGTGAAGCACTTTCTCCTCCTCGGGCTCGTCGCTCCCGCCAGGCGCTTCGACGATCTTCAACCCCGCGGAGGCGAGGACCTCTCCATCAAAGGCATCTCCCTCCTCGGGGGCTCGCGAAGAAGACCCCCACGGCACTTGTATGAAGACGCCGTTGGGGGCCTCAAGATAGAAGCCCGACTGCTCCTTGCCGGCGGACGGGTCGGCGGCCGGCGCAGCGCTCGACGCTCCTGCCGCCTCCGGGCCGGTAGTGTGGCCGCCGTCCCCCTCCCCGGCCGCAGCGTTTGCGGTCGGGGCAGTCTCCTCTGCGACAGGCTTGTCGGCTCCTGCCATGTCCTCGACGACAGTGGCGTTGTCGGCGTCGCCCTGCGCGCCCTCCGCCTCGATGGTGACCTCCGTCTCCATCTGCTCCGGGGGAGGAGGATCTAAAAGAAGAAGAAGAAAAGAAAGAGATCAAGCAAATATCCAAAAAAAAGACGAGTCCAAGAAGACAAAACTACAAGACTTACCTTCACGGATTTCGTCGACAACTGGCTCCCTCGCCGGGGAGTCCACCCTTGGCGGGGTAGCCACCCTCGTCAAGCTGCTCGTCCTTGGCGGGGTACTCGCCCTTGGCGGAGTACCCGTCCTTGGCGGAGCGCCCTCCCTCGTCGGGGAGCCCGTCCTTGGCGGGGAGGGTGGAACCTGTGGCTCGCCGGAGGCGGTCTCCGGGCGCTCCTGTGGCTGCGGCTCCACCTCTGCACAAGACAAGCAAGACAAACAGAGCAACGAGATGTTAGAACAAGGCAAAAACCTCAAGTGCGCCCGACGAGCAAACAGCTCAAGACCAGACTTACGCTGGGGGCTGCGCTGGGGGCTGCTCCTCGGAGCAGCGGTTGGGTCCGGCAAGTTCGTCGCCGGCGCGTCCCCTGTCGCCGCGACGGGCGAGTCGTCCTCGACCACCACCACGGGAACCTTGGCCTTCTTCGCCGCTCGCTGGGCCAGGGTCCTGAAATCAAAGCAAGAAGCAAAATCAGAATCATCAAAGAAAGAATCAAGACTGGATCGAAGAAATCACAAAATACAAGTGCTTACTCCTGTTCCTCATCGTCGTCGTCGCTCAGGGCGGAGAAGTAGAACTCCACCTGAGGCGCTTCCGCGCGAGGAGCAGGAGGAGAAGGCTCCCTCGGGCGCTTGGCGGTCCCCGGGGCTGGGGGCTGCGAAGACCCAGCCTCTGTTGACGCCGAGGCCCGGGGAGCAGGCGGAGCAGCCGCTCCGCTCTGGGAGGCTCCTCCTCCGCTTGGCGCTGGTACGCGGGGTGCCTCCGTCGCGGTTTGGCTCGCTCTGGTGGCGCGCGCCGCCTGGCGAGCGGGTTGCTGTTGGGGCGCCTGCGTCCTCGTCGCCGTAGCCGCCTTGCGGAGGCGCTTCGGCGGTGTTCGCTTGGGACTTGCCCGGGGCGGGAAGCTCTCCGAGGACGAGGAGACGTCATCGTCGAGCCCCAGAGATCCGCCAGTATCCTCGTCGGCCCCGGCGTCCTCCTCCTCCTCCTCCTCGGTGGGCTCGCTGGGCCCAGCACCCTGCCCCGCGGCCCTGCTCCTTCCGATGGCTCCGCTCCCTCCGGCACCTCTGCTTCCTCCGGCAACCTCGCCTCTTCCGCGGCCTCGCTCACAACCCCGGGGATCCCGGCATGCCTCAGAGAAGGGACCCCGGCGAGCTCGTCGGGCGGAAGTTTGAGAAGTCTCCGGATCTATGCCTCCTCGACCTGGCACGACGCATCCTCGGCCTCTGCCTCGTCAACTGTGAATCCGAAGTCCCCTGCTGCTGCGGCTGCGGCGGCCTCTTCCATCCGGGAAGCAATATAGGCTATGTCCCGCTCCGTGGTGGCCCGGGTGAGACCCTTGATCTCCTCGGAGTTCTTCGGCACCTCCACCAAGTTATCAAAGAAGCTCATGATGGCATCCGGCGTGGGCACTATCCAAGTGGGGTCGACGCCGTGAGAATCGCACGCAGGCATCATTGCGCGCAATGCGTCCCGGGCGGTGCTGTTGCATAGTGGTACTACTCTCCGGGGAGGTCTAAACCACTCCGGGTGGGCCGGGTCGTGCTTGAAAAGCTCCCGGAGCATCCCCTTCAGCTCCAGCGCCGTGAAGTTGTAATTCAGCCCCGGGCGCAACCTCATTATGTCCGCCGCATTGCCAAACTCCCATGCTGGCCTTTTCCTTTCCTGTAAAGGAGCAATGCGGCGGCGGAGGAAGTCTGCTCCTACCTCTCCGATGGTCAACTTGGCTACCCGGAGACGAAGAATCCTAACGAGGGCGGCGTTGAGCTTGACATCATCCGGGGCAAACTCGCTCCAGTCCCTGCCGCGCACTATGGCTGTTGAGCGCGGCGCGGTGAAACGCTCCGGCTGGTCCTCAACTATCCAACACCAATCTGCGCGCCACTCCTCCCACTTGCCGCGGAGCTCTCCTTTCAGATAAGATTCCTTCTTGTTCAAGCGGAAGACCCAAGAGATACCTCCGGAGAGGGGAGCACCGGCCTCTGCTCTAGGCATGAAGAAATGCCGAAAGAGCGCTACGTTTGGATAGATCCCTATGTAGTTTTCGCACAGATGTGCGAAAACCGCCATCGTAAGGATGGCGTTGGGGGTGAAGTCTAAGAGATGGAGATTGTAGGTGTTCATGATATCACAGAAAAACTCCGAAAATGGAGGACACAGGCCGTAGTGGAAGAAGACAGCAAAGAAGAAATACCCGCTGGGGTACAGATCTCTGGCGGCGGTAGGGTAGACTCTGGTGCGGGGATGCGCCTTGGTCTCCTTGGCCCAGAACAGATAGTACTTGTTCCAGAGCTCCCTTGCGCTGAGCCTCGGCGCGAAGACGACGTTCCTCTTCCGCAGGGCGACAAGCTTCGCCGCCTGCTCGGATTTCTCCCTCTTGGTCTTCTCCGCTTTCGCCTTCTCGGCCTTCGGAGCCATGGCGGAGGCGGCGGAGGAAGGGGCGGGAAGCTCGACGACGTCGCGGATGCGGAAGAGGGCGGAGGAAATGAGGAGGCGGAGCGCAGAGGGGGATTTCTGGAGGTGGAAGAAGCAATGAAGACGAAGTAAGGTAACGGCCCCTGCTTCCTCTGCTTTTAAGGGGGAAGTGGGGGACGCTCCGCATTTCCCATTAAAGAACGTGGCCACGATCTCTCCCACGACGCCGCAATCGACGCGTGCCGTTAGGGAGGGATGCGGCGGATGCGGAAGGGGAATTACGGCTCGCCGTGGGCCGCGCGTGCTCGTGCACTGTTTTGGGCCTGGCCCAACAGCGCTGGTGTCAGGACCGGTTTTCCAGGATATAAATTTCCCAGTCAATGGTCCTTGTGCTCACCACCCCCAGGATTACTGTTAGCTGATGAGACACAATCTTGATACAGAAATTCCAAGCAAAAAATAAAATATGTAGCACAAGACCATTCTGGTCCATGAGTACAACAAAAGTTTTCTAATGGTTGACGGCGGAAGCGGTTTGCGGATCATCAGCGTCTATGGGACTCCATTTCCCACAGGAACAGCTGACCTGGATAACTCCTATCTTCGCGCGTCTGCTATCTCCATTGCCTAGGTTTCGGGGCTGTCGTCGTTGTGCTCCTTTCCAAGCAAGAGATCTGGCCAAGACAATAGCCAGGGACAAGCCAGTGAGTACTTTGAATGTACTCGCAAACATCATGAAAACAGGTATAACATAGCAGGTGATAATCATGCACTGAAATAATCCACGATCACTTAGTCAGTCCCAAAATAAAATTCATGATGCACATGAGCAGGTCATTTATATTAAACATGAATAAGCAAACAGAGAATGAAGATAAGATAAACCGATCGGGTGTCTGAAGCGATGCCTCGAAAGGATAATAATATAAAGCATGCCTCAGTCGGGCGTCTGAGCGACGCCACATAAAGGGCTTATAAGAAAAATAAATCACATGCGTGCCACAGTCGGGCGTCGGACCGACGCCACCTAAAGGGCTTATAAGGAAAATAAATAATCAACATGCCACAGTCGGGTGTCTGAGCGACGCCACATAAAGGGCTTATAAGGAAATTAAATAACAAGCATGCCACAGTCGGGCGTCTGAGCGACGCCACATAAAGGGCTTATAAGGAAATTAAATAACAAGCATGCCACAGTCGGGCGTCTGAGCGACACCACATAAAGGGCTTATAAGGAAATTAAATAACAAGCATGCCACAGTCGGGCGTCTGAGCGACGCCACATATAGGGCTTATAAGGAAATTAAATAACAAGCATGCCACAGTCGGGCGTCTGAGCGACACCGCATAAAGGGCTTATAGAGAAAATAAATAACAAGTATGCCACAGTCGGGCGTCTCAGCGACACCGCATAAAGGGCTTATAGAGAAAATAAATCACAAGTATGCCACAGTCGGGCGTCTCAGCGACACCACATAAAGGGCTTATATAATAATAATCACAATGAGTATTCTGGAGGTAGAACCATCCTAGGGGTACTCAACAATTCAACAACAATATAAATGGTTAGTCCACAATAATAATAACCACAATCATCATTCGTCACACGTCATGATCAATATTCTGGTTTAGAAGTTGTCCTCCGAAGACCGACGCTAAGACCGACACTTGACCCATCCCAGACTGTAGTCCTTAACCGCGGATACGGCTATTCGAATAGATATAAACTCTGCAGAGGGTGTACTCTTTACCCACGAGTAACGGATTCCTTTAGTCCACCGGGACTAATTCCGCTTACGGTCTTTGAATTGAAAACACACCCAACCAGCACACACCAGCTTAACTTATCGGTGCCTGGAATCACCCACGACACTTGTTAAGCAAAACTCTAAGTGGGGAGGCTACAACCTCGATTAGCATGGGATCAAATTTATATCGCGCGCTACTAAGGGGTGCCCCCCTCTCGGCCCCAACCGGAAACACCCATGCCCCCGGACCATGTGGCATGCCTATCGGATGCACCCGGTATCTTCCACCATGGCCTCTCTGTACGGTGTGTGCCAAGAAAGGGGTTGACAACTTACTGAACCGTACCCTGCCCGCGGCAGGGACAAGTGGTAGCACGAAAACAAGCATGGGGGTTACTGGAACAAGACTCGATCTATGGTCGACTCAGGAGGCTTATGTGTTCCCTGCATGGTTAGCACAACAGATACTTTCCACAGTTTTCCTGACAGGGTCACCACCCCTCATGCCCCATCATGCCTCACTGCACATCCTCGCCACAACGAGATGTCCGTCACGTGGTTGTGTTCATCGGAACACAATCTTCCTTCGGACTCCATCCGAACTATCACCAAGCATATGTGGCATGAGAAGTGGCTACTGTCACCAATATCACACATATAACAGTAAAGATTTTCACCATATGTTGATATGCAAGAGTATAACTTCCACATGAAATAACGCTACTCCATTTTAGCATATTGATGGAGTTCTTATGTTCTAGCAAACAACACACAGCTTATGTCATAATGGAGTTCAAGATGCTTGCCTTCAAGGTGCAGAGAGGTGAGGTGCACTCCAAAACTTTTGAAAGTTTTGATCTTCCCTCCAAATTCCTATTTTTGAAAATATTCAAATTAACACATACTTTAAAAATAGTACAAAAAATTGTCCTAATTATTTTTGAAATAAATCTTAAAATAGACTAGGTGAAATTTGAGAGAGGTAGGAAAAAGAATCAACTCATTTGGAGTTTTATTTAAAATGATATGCCCAGTCAAAGTCCTGGTCAAAATCTGTTTTATTAAAAACCAGAAAAAGGAAAACGCATCGTCTTAGAATACGCTTCCGAGAGGGGGAGACGTACTTCGGGCTTTACGCTTTCACTTAAAACGCTCAGCCGAGCCTGGAGTCACAGACGGGTGGGGCCCTCGGGTCCACTGGTCATATTTGACCAGTCGCCCTTCTCCTTCCTCCCGCGGCCGAGCCGGGGCGGAGGCCCGACGATCCTCGCCGGCGGACGACGGCTCCTAGGATCCATCCGAGGGTGGGGAAAAGATCCGCCGCTCCAGGGTGATCCTTCCAGTGGTCGAAAGGGTCTCGGGGGCGAAGGGGTTCGTCGGCGGCGAGCTCTGGGGCAACGGCGCCTTCGGGAGTAAACGGGGCAGTGGCTTACGGTGCCTCCTAGTCAAGGTTGCGAGGATGGGTGGCTCCGTGGTGTCGAGGGAGAGTGGGTGGTGGCGTGGGAGAGGCTAGGAGACTCTGGGGTTGTCGGATTTAACAGAGATGGCGGCGAGCGTCACTGTCGGAGGCGGGGAAGAAGGCCACTACCAGCCGTTTGGTGGCTTGGAGAGGCTCTAAGGGAGAGGCGGGGCGCTGCGCCAGGCTGGGGAAGCAAGGAAGAGGCCTTTTTATAGGCGTGTGCTGTCGGTTCTGCGGCTTCCGTGGATAAGCACGACGGCGGCGATGGCGGTTCGTCGCCTCTGTAGCCGGGGTGACGTGGCGGAGCTCTGGGAGCATGCCAGGAGCTAGCGGACGGACGAGGCACTGCACAAGGAGGCAGCTGGCGAGCGGAGATGTTTTGGGCGGTGCTGCCGCGGCACAGACGCGCTGCGGCCGAAGGCATGCCGCCAAGAGAGCTCGCTGCGGCGGCGCTGTGGGGTGCCAGAGGTGGACGAGGCTTCTGGCGTGACGCAGCGAGAGGGAGAGGATTAGGACGAGCTCGGGGAGGCTTATCCAGGGGCGTGTCGGCTCGGACGCGAGCACGTGCAAAACGCGCGCTCTGCTCGCGCTCCGGGCATGCACGGCAGGTGCTCGGTGAAATGCCAGGGCACTCCCAGGGATTATAATGCACACGAGGTTTAGCAGGGGTGGGATTTAGGGCAAGACTAATCTATATGACAAGCTGGCAAGGTCATTAGAGCAACTTCGTAATGCAAGTCTAAAAGCATGCCAAATCTGGCCATGCTCCTAAACTGCTTGATAAAATGCCAAGGGCATCTAGGCATCTCTTCTGGTGGCCAAAAACTCCAGGTTGGGGTCTCTTTAGGTGTAGGTGATGGTGGCAAGGTTAGTTTGGCAAAACCAGAAACTTGTTAGTGCAAGTTTTTGAGAAAACCAAATCTGGACAGAAAATGTAGGCTATTATTGCATGGACCAAAATTATTCAAATGGGTCCAATATCCTGGACTTAAGGGTTTGGTAGCAAGCACTAATAGCAGGAAAGATCCCAAGATCACTAGAGGAATTTAAAATAGGGTTGCAGTGCAAAATACCAAACTGGACCAGAATGAAAAAGAGGATGTTTTGCTCAAAATTCATAAAACACAAAGCTGGATTTTTGCATAAAAATGAGTTATATGCATCTACTGTCATCTCCAAATTTTGGTGGAATTTTTAAAGAAATATTTAAATAGGTTGCAGTGCAATGAGAGCCCTTGAAAGAATGGAAAAGCCATTTTAAAAGAATTGATGCTTGGCAAAAGTATTATAAAAATGCTTCCACTTGCATACCCAACAAAAATCAAATGTTTTAAGAAAGCATTCAAGCCCCTCAATATTATCCAAAAGTTTCAGATAAGAGAAAAAAAAAAAATCCAGAGAAAAGAAGTAGCTCTGAAATTAATAGAAAAGCCAGAAAATAGAAAATAAATCTTTCTGACAAAATTCTAATTAATAAAACAAGATTAAATTTTTGGGGTGTTACAACACTACCCCCCTTAAGAAAAATCTCGTCCTCGAGATTTGCTAAGAACGTATTTTGTAAAAAGATTACTCGTACCACGCGGCAACCGTCACATGAAAATAGATACACCACACGCATGATAGGATGGGGTTACAGTAAAAATTGCTGACTAATGTGCAGCTGTGGTATACTAGGGAGATAATTGATTAGGTGATAAAAGCGCGCGGGGTCTTGCATTAAGTGCACGTGGTCTGTGAGTCATATAACGAGAGGGCATGCAAAACAAATTTTTATTGAGGAAAACATTTTTCATGGCAGTGGTCTTTTAAGAAAAACCTTACTATGAAATTTGCTATAATTAAAAACAATCAAATTTTTGTAATCACAAGAAACAACTTCAACCAATGCAATATACTAATACAGAAATTTTTAAAGCACAACACAGTTACCACAACAAGCAGTCAATTTCTGCACAAACTGATATTACCACGGTGCTGAAGGTTCAGGTAATAAGCTATATTTCACGAGGAATTATTCCCTGCAGTGCGATATATCCTTCGTCTACTGGGAGTGGATGGGGGACTCACAAAATGCGTCTCTCTTAGTCTGGCCTCAGGGGTCTACTAATAGCGACTAGGGTTTTACACAGCAAGGGTCTGGAGAAAATCCATCACTTGCTGGGTCAAGCGCTCTCGAGCGATGATATAGTGCACCAGCTTATTTAGCATCAGACCTTTCTCTTCTCAGGTGTAGGGAAAGGATGCGGCTTCTCTGGCTGCTGCACTATTCGGGGAAATAACAATAGCCACGTTCACTGGCATAGGGTGCCATGAATTGAAGATAGGTAACCGCTCCATAAGCAGCGATCTTTATGGTCATTATTGGAGTGGGCATGGATTTTCCTGATGAAGGGAACTTCCGTAGGGTCTTGGTTTGGGTCTACCTGCGGGGTGTGCCTGGCTATACAATATGAGAGTGACCCTCGATTTGAACAGGTTGTACCAGGATGGCTGGAGAAAACCCATGGTACTGTGGTTAAAATCCCACAATAAAATCCCCCGGGGTTGCATCTGGGGTCTTTATATGAATCCCAAGGTGCGACCTGAGAAACAATTGGCTGTGAAGGCAGTGCACAAGGTGAGGGATGCTTAGTAAGGTCACGGAGTGGCCTCATGTATAGCATCTGGGCAGGATGACATATCGTGTTGTGGGGGCAATATTAATTGCCGGTTCTGTTCTCTGGTGGTCGGGGTCATTGTCACAGATATATATATATCGCAAAATGCGATGTATTACTGTGGTTGTCGGTTGGGGCAAACGCTCCCTTTATATAAAGAAAATGGGGTCTTCCTTCGCACACATGCGAATGGGGCAACTCAGGTGTCGATCACGGGTGTGTAGCTTACTGGGCTAGTCTGATAGGTTGGGCACCGACTGCCAAAAGCTGTCGGGGTCACAGTGTGGGCTATCGGGTAGGATAGGCTTGATTGTGATGAGGTTAAGGTCTGGTGGGTGGGTTAACCTAGGTTCATCGACCCGGCCAAGATAGGATTAGCCAATGGTCAGCCTGGCTCTGATACCAAGGTTGTCAGGACCGGTTTTCCAGGATATAAATTTCCCAGTCAATGGTCCTTGTGCTCACCAGCCCCAGGATTACTGTTAGCTGATGAGACACAATCTTGATACAGAAATTCCAAGCAAAAAATAAAATATGTAGCACAAGACCATTCTGGTCCATGAGTACAACAAAAGTTTTCTAATGGTTGACGGCGGAAGCGGTTTGCGGATCATCAGCGTCTATAGGACTCCATTTCCCACAGGAATAGCTGACCTGGATAACTCCTATCTTCGCGCGTCTGCTATCTCCATTGCCTAGGTTCCGGGGTTGTCGTCGTTGTGCTCCTTTCCAAGCAAGAGATCTGGCCAAGACAATAGCCAGGGACAAGCCAGTGAGTACTTTGAATGTACTCGCAAACATCATGAAAACAGGTATAACATAGCAGGTGATAATCATGCACTGAAATAATCCACGATCACTTAGTCAGTCCCAAAATAAAATTCATGATGCACATGAGCAGGTCATTTATATTAAACAGGAATAAGCAAACAGAGAATGAAGATAAGATAAACCGATCGGGTATCTGAAGCGATGCCTCGAAAGGATAATAATATAAAGCATGCCTCAGTCGGGCGTCTGAGCAACGCCACATAAAGGGCTTATAAGAAAAATAAATCACATGCGTGCCACAGTCGGGCGTCGGAGCGACGCCACCTAAAGGGCTTATAAGGAAAATAAATAATCAACATGCCACAGTCGGGTGTCTGAGCGACGCCACATAAAGGGCTTATAAGGAAATTAAATAACAAGCATGCCACAGTCGGGCGTCTGAGCGACGCCACATAAAGGGCTTATAAGGAAATTAAATAACAAGCATGCCACAGTCGGGCGTCTGAGCGACACCACATAAAGGGCTTATAAGGAAATTAAATAACAAGCATGCCACAGTCGGGCGTCTGAGCGACGCCACATATAGGGCTTATAAGGAAATTAAATAACAAGCATGCCACAGTCGGGCGTCTGAGCGACACCGCATAAAGGGCTTATAGAGAAAATAAATAACAAGTATGCCACAGTCGGGCGTCTCAGCGACACCGCATAAAGGGCTTATAGAGAAAATAAATCACAAGTATGCCACAGTCGGGCGTCTCAGCGACACCACATAAAGGGCTTATATAATAATAATCACAATGAGTATTCTGGAGGTAGAACCATCCTAGGGGTACTCAACAATTCAACAACAATATAAATGGTTAGTCCACAATAATAATAACCACAATCATCATTCGTCACACGTCATGATCAATATTCTGGTTTAGAAGTTGTCCTCCGAAGACCGACGCTAAGACCGACACTTGACCCATCCCAGACTGTAGTCCTTAACCGCGGATACGGCTATTCGAATAGATATAAACTCTGCAGAGGGTGTACTCTTTACCCACGAGTAACGGATTCCTTTAGTCCACCGGGACTAATTCCGCTTACGGTCTTTGAATTGAAAACACACCCAACCAGCACACACCAGCTTAACTTACCGGTGCCTGGAATCACCCACGACACTTGTTAAGCAAAACTCTAAGTGGGGAGGCTACAACCTCGATTAGCATGGGATCAAATTTATATCGCGCGCTACTAAGGGGTGCCCCCCTCTCGGCCCCAACCGGAAACACCCATGCCCCCGGACCATGTGGCATGCCTACCGGATGCACCCGGTATCTTCCACCATGGCCTCTCTGTACGGTGTGTGCCAAGAAAGGGGTTGACAACTTACTGAACCGTACCCTGCCCGCGGCAGGGACAAGTGGTAGCACGAAAACAAGCATGGGGGTTACTGGAACAAGACACGATCTATGGTCGACTCAGGAGGCTTATGTGTTCCCTGCATGGTTAGCACAACAGATACTTTCCACAGTTTTCCTGACAGGGTCACCACCCCTCATGCCCCATCATGCCTCACTGCACATCCTCGCCACAACGAGATGTCCGTCACGTGGTTGTGTTCATCGGAACACAATCTTCCTTCGGACTCCATCCGAACTATCACCAAGCATATGTGGCATGAGAAGTGGCTACTGTCACCAATATCACACATATAACAGTAAAGATTTTCACCATATGTTGATATGCAAGAGTATAACTTCCACATGAAATAACGCTACTCCATTTTAGCATATTGATGGAGTTCTTATGTTCTAGCAAACAACACACAGCTTATGTCATAATGGAGTTCAAGATGCTTGCCTTCAAGGTGCAGAGAGGTGAGGTGCACTCCAAAACTTTTGAAAGTTTTGATCTTCCCTCCAAATTCCTATTTTTGAAAATATTCAAATTAACACATACTTTAAAAATAGTACAAAAAATTGTCCTAATTATTTTTGAAATAAATCTTAAAATAGACTAGGTGAAATTTGAGAGGGGTAGGAAAAAGAATCAACTCATTTGGAGTTTTATTTAAAATGATATGCCCAGTCAAAGTCCTGGTCAAAATCTGTTTTATTAAAAACCAAAAAAAGGAAAACGCATCGTCTTAGAATACGCTTCCGAGAGGGGGAGACGTACTTCGGGCTTTACGCTTTCACTTAAAACGCTCAGCCGAGCCTGGAGTCACAGACGGGTGGGGCCCTCGGGTCCACTGGTCATATTTGACCAGTCGCCCTTCTCCTTCCTCCCGCGGCCGAGCCGGGGCGGAGGCCCGACGATCCTCGCCGGCGGACGACGGCTCCTAGGATCCATCCGAGGGTGGGGAAAAGATCCGCCGCTCCAGGGTGATCCTTCCAGTGGTCGAAAGGGTCTCGGGGGCGAAGGGGTTCGTCGGCGGCGAGCTCTGGGGCAACGGCGCCTTCGGGAGTAAACGGGGCAGTGGCTTACGGTGCCTCCTAGTCAAGGTTGCGAGGATGGGTGGCTCCGTGGTGTCGAGGGAGAGTGGGTGGTGGCGTGGGAGAGGCTAGGAGACTCTGGGGTTGTCGGATTTAACAGAGATGGCAGCGAGCGTCACTGTCGGAGGCGGGGAAGAAGGCCACTACCAGCCGTTTGGTGGCTTGGAGAGGCTCTAAGGGAGAGGCGGGGCGCTGCGCCAGGCTGGGGAAGCAAGGAAGAGGCCTTTTTATAGGCGCGTGCTGTCGGTTCTGCGGCTTCCGTGGATAAGCACGACGGCGGCGATGGCGGTTCGTCGCCTCTGTAGCCGGGGCGACGTGGCGGAGCTCTGGGAGCATGCCAGGAGCTAGCGGACGGACGAGGCACTGCACAAGGAGGCAGCTGGCGAGCGGAGATGGTTTGGGCGGTGCTGCCCCGGCAGAGACGCGCTGCGGCCGAAGGCATGCCGCCAAGAGAGCTCGCTGCGGCGGCGCTGTGGGGTGCCAGAGGTGGACGAGGCTTCTGGCGTGACGCGGCGAGAGGGAGAGGATTAGGACGAGCTCGGGGAGGCTTATCCAGGGGCGTGTCGGCTCGGACGCGAGCACGTGCAAAACGCGCGCTCTGCTCGCGCTCCGGACATGCACGTCAGGTGCTCGGTGAAATGCCAGGGCACTCCCAGGGATTATAATGCACACGAGGTTTAGCAGGGGTGGGATTTAGGGCAAGACTAATCTATATGACAAGCTGGCAAGGTCATTAGAGCAACTTCGTAATGCAAGTCTAAAAGCATGCCAAATCTGGCCATGCTCCTAAACTGCTTGATAAAATGCCAAGGGCATCTAGACATCTCTTCTGGTGGCCAAAAACTCCAGGTTGGGGTCTCTTTAGGTGTAGGTGATGGTGGCAAGGTTAGTTTGGCAAAACCAGAAACTTGTTAGTGCAAGTTTTTGAGAAAACCAAATCTGGACAGAAAATGTAGGCTATTATTGCATGGACCAAAATTATTCAAATGGGTCCAATATCCTGGACTTAAGGGTTTGGTAGCAAGCACTAATAGCAGGAAAGATCCCAAGATCACTAGAGGAATTTAAAATAGGGTTGCAGTGCAAAATACCAAACTGGACCAGAATGAAAAAGAGAATGTTTTGCTCAAAATTCATAAAACACAAAGCTGGATTTTTGCATAAAAATGAGTTATATGCATCTACTGTCATCTCCAAATTTTGGTTGAATTTTTAAAGAAATATTTAAATAGGTTGCAGTGCAATGGGAGCCCTTGAAAGAATGGAAAAGCCATTTTAAAAGAATTGATGCTTGGCAAAAGTATTATAAAAATGCTTCCACTTGCATACCCAACAAAAATCAAATGTTTTAAGAAAGCATTCAAGCCCCTCAATATTATCCAAAAGTTTCAGATAAGAGAAAAAAAATTAAAATCCAGAGAAAAGAAGTAGCTCTGAAATTAATAGGAAAGCCAAAAAATAGAAAATAAATCTTTCTGACAAAATTCTAATTAATAAAACAAGATTAAATTTTTGGGGTGTTACAGCTGGGCACCGTGTGTGGCCCAGGCCCGGGGGCTCCTGTCGGTGTACTAAGATAGGGGTACCTTAGTACCCCAACTTGTGCACGGGCAGTAGTAGCTTCCCGCGGCAGGGTCTACCACGTGCTTGTCGGAAACCTCTCTGGTCCATATTAAGTCATTCAAAAACAAAGTATACAAGACAGAAGATCAAGGCCCCGGCAAGTGGAGCTTGCCGGGAAGGCCGTCCCAGGCTCAAGATTACCTCATTAGCTCAAGACCCTGGCAAGAGGAGCTTGCCAGGAAGATCAGAAGATTGCCTCTTAGAAGACACGCCTCGGCGCACCCTGCGCCCCGGCAAGACCCGGGGAGCGACAAGCTTCCCGGCCCGACAAGATCAAGACCCCGGCAAGGTGCTTGCCGGGGGAAGCCTGCGCTGTGTGCCTGCGCTCCAGCTCATCGGCCCACGCGTCGCCCTGGGGCCCGTCCAGGGACGCGTGGCGGATGGCTGTGCAGCCTGGGGGACACGGTGGCACTCCACGGTGACAAGGCTATCGCCGTGGCGAACGGAGACGCAAGGGCGGGCGCTTTTGGGGTCGACGGCGACGGGCATTTAATGCTCTTGTCCCCCACTGTCAAAGTAGGTGATGACCACTGTTCATCCACTGTTCCCGCACTGTTATAACTACCACTACAATTACATTTTTGCCCTTTCTTCTACGTTGACACCTGTCGGTGACCCCTTGAGCTATAAAAGGAGGCCCATGCACAACGTAGAAAGGGTTCGGAACCTAGACAGCTCTCTCGCTTGGTGTAGCTAGTTCTTCAAGCTCCCGAGCTCCAACACTCAATACAATCTAAGCAGGAGTAGGGTTTTACGCGTCCATCGCGGCCCGAACCTGGGTAAACTGCCCGTGTGTGCTCTACGATCTGCTCTTTGTGCTCCCTCCGCTCCCTTACCGCAACGTACAAGGGGCTCCGGTCCCATAGGTGTTCGTGGTGGACAGTTTCCCCCGACAATGGGCCTCCTTTTATAGTTCAAAGGGGTCACCGACAGGTGTCAACGTAGGCGAGGGTAAAAGAGTAAAATTGGTGGTAGTTGTAACAGTGCATGTACAGTGTACGCACAGTGGTCTATACCTAAACCAGACGGTGGGGGACAAGGGCATTGAATGCCCGTCACCGTCGCCCCAAACAGTGTAAAAAAACGTCCGTCCGGGCGTCTCCGTTCGCCACGACGGAGGCCTCGTCATCGCGGCTTGCCACCGTGTACCCCAAGGCTGCACAGCCATCCGCCACGTGCCCCGGGAAGGGCCCCAGGGCGACGCGTGGCCAGGTGAGCTGGAGCGTAGGCACACAGTGAAAGCTTGCCCCGGCAAGCACCTTGCCGCGGTCGCTACCTTGCCGGGCCCAGAAGCTTGCCGCTCTCCGGGTCTTGCCGGGGCGCGCGATGCGCCACGGCATGTCTTCTGAAATGATGTTCTTTGGCCTTCCTGGCAAGCTCCTCTTGCCAGGGTCTTGTGCAGAAGGGATGATCTCGAGCCTGGAGCGGCCTTCCCGGCAAGCTCCTCTTGCCGGAATCTTGTTTCTTAACTTGAATACTTTGTTCTTGAATGGCTTCAAGGGAACCAGAGTGGGCTTTGGCGGGCGCGTGGTGAGCCCGACCACGGGACGCTGCTACTGCCCGTGCACAAGTCGGGATACTAAGGTACCCCTACTTTAGTACACCGACAGGAGCCCCCGGGCCTGGGCCACACACGGTGCCGAGCGCTGTTGGGCCAGGCCCAAAACAGTGCACGGGCACACACGGCCCACGGCGCGTCGTTTCCCACTCCGTATTCGCCGCATCCCTCCCTAACGGCACGCGTCGATTGCGACGTCGTGGGAGAGATCGTAGCCTGTTTCTTTAATGGTAAAATGCGGAACGTCCCCCACTTCCCCCTTAAAAGCAGAGGAAGCAGGGGCAGTTTCCCCCCATTGCTTCATTGCGTCTTCAATCTCCAGAAACCCCCGCCGCTCTCCGCCTCCCCAAAGGTCGACAGAGAGCCGCGCTCCACCCTTCCTCCGCCGTCTCCAGCATCCTCAGCGCCGCCGACCCCCCCTCGCCGTCCCCGCCATGGCCCCGAAGAGCGACAAGGCGAAGAGCGACAAGGCGAAGAAAGCGAAGTCCGATAAGGCGGCGAAGCTGGCAGCGATGCGGAAGAGGATGGTGGTCTTCCCGCCGAGGCTCGGCGCGAGGGAGCTGAGGGACAAGTACTACTTGTTCTGGGCGAGGGAGATGAAGGCTCACCCGCGCACCAGGGTCCTCCCCGCCGAAGCCTGCGACATGTACCCGGGAGGTTACCATTACTTCGCTCTGTTCTTCCATTGCGGTCTCTGCCCTCCGTATTCTGAGTTCTTCTGCGACGTGATGAACACGTACGGATTCCATCTCCTAGATTTCACCCCGAATGCTGTCATCACTATGGCCGTTTTCGCACATCTGTGCGAAAACTTTGTCGGGGTCCACCCCAACGTAGCTCTCTTCCGCCACTTCTTCACACCTAGAGTAGAGTCTAGGTCTCCACTCTCCGGTGGCATTTCCTGGATCTTTAGGCTCAACAAGAAAGAGGCGTACTTGATTGGAGAGCTCCGCGGCAAGTGGGATGAATGGAGGGCCGATTGGTGCTGGATTTTGGAAGAGGAACCTTAGCAGTTTACATCACCTTGCCGGGCCGCAATAGTGTGCGGCAAGGACTGGAGCGATCTGGCCCCAGAGGACGAGAGGCTAAAGATTGCCCTTACTAGGATCCTTCGTCTCCGGGCCGCCAACCTTACTGTAGGTGAGGTCGGGGCGGATTTCCTTCGCCGCCGCATTGCCCCCTTGCAAGACAGGAAGAGGTCCGCTTGGGAATTTGGCAACGCGGCAGACTGCATGAGGCTGCGCCCCGGCCTGAATTACAACTTCACCGTCTTGGAACTCAAGGGAATGGTCCGCTCGCTGTTCAAGCATGACCCCAAGCATAAGGAGTGGTTTACCCCGTCACGGGGAGTAGTTCCATTATGCAACAACTCCTCACTTAGTGCCATCCGTGCGGTAATGCCTCTGTGCGATTCCCACGGGGTGGATCCCACTTGGCTGGCGCCTTCAGAAGAGACCGTGCAAACTTTCTTTGGTAACTTGGTTGAGCGGCCGGTCAATCCCGAAGATAAGAAGGGTCTCACCCGCACGACCACCGACCGAGATGTGGCGTATATCGCTAGCAGAATGGAGGAGGCCGCCGCAGCTGAGGCCGCGGGTGAGTTTGGTTACTCTGTGGAGGAGGCAGAAGCAGCGGATGCAGTGAGCAGGGCCGAGGAGGAAGAGATCCTCAAGCTGTTGAAGCCCGCCAGGGAGCCTGCCGGGGAGCCTGCCGGGAGGGGCGAGGCTGCCGGGCAGGGGACCGAGTCCAGTGAGCCCGCCGAGGAGGACGCCGAATCGGGCGATTCCGACGAAGACTCGGGCGGGTCACTAAACCTCGACGACGCTTCTTCATCCTCGGAGAATTCTCCGCCACCGCCAAGTCCTCCGCCACAGCCAAAGAAGCGCCTCCGCAAGGCCACTAAGACGGCGGGGCAGCCGGCGCCGCGACAGCAGCCGAAGCGTCGCTCGACGCATGCCCCCATGACGAGCGAGGTCGTCAAGGAGGCGCCTCGCGCCTCAGCGACAAGCGGAGGGGGATCTTCCCGAACCGGTTCCGGCGCTCCTTCCGCCCCTCGGTCTTCGGCGACGACCGGAGCGGGGTCTTCTCAGCCCACGGCTCCAGAACCCGCCAAGCGCCCGAGGTAGCCTACTCCTCCAGCTCCTCGCGCTTGGACGCACGAGGCAGACTTCGACTTCTCCGCCCTTAGTTCCGACGAGGAGGAGGAAGAGTAAGCATTTGCAACTTTCATTTCCTTTGATTCTTGTCTTGAATTCTCTTTGCCTAACTCTGATCTTGTTTGGCTTCCAGGACCCTGACCCAGAGGATGGCGAAGAGGGCCAAGATCCCTGTAGTTGATCTTGAGGGGGACGAGCCCGTCGCAGCGGCAGGAGATGCACCCGCGACAGGCTTGCCGGACCAGCCTGCTGCTCCGGAGAGCAGCCCCCAGCGCAGCCCCCAGCGTAAGTCTCTTGTTTACTTTTCTGCTTGACGGGCGCGCTTGAGCTTCTTATCCTTACTAATGTCCTGTTCGCTTGTTGACTTGTGCAGAAGTGGAGCCACAGCCGCAGGAGCATCAAGACGCTGCTCCCGACGAGCCGCTCGTCCCACCATCCCCGCCAAGGAGGAGTTCCCCGGCGAGGGAGGGTGCTCCGCCAAGGGCGAGTACCCCGCCAAGGGCGAGCACCCCGACAAGGGTGGGCACCCCGCCACGGGAAGGCGCCAGCGGCCCTCCGCCGGCGGGAGCCACTACTACGCCGCCAAGGGAGGATTCCCCGGCAAGGATCCTCGTAGAGGACGAGGCCCGCGCAGGTAACCCTTGTACTTTCCTTCTCTTGAATCCTTCTTTTTGGATATTTGCTTGACGATTCTTCCTTTCTTTTTCTTTTGTCAGATCCGCCCGCCCCGGAGTCGATGGAGACAGAGGCCATCGCCGAGGAAGACGTGCGCGGTAATGCTGGTGACGCCGCCACCGCTGAAGGGATGGCCGGCGCCGACGAGCCAGCCGCCGACGAGACCGCTGCGGCTGCTGACGCGGCAGCTGGGGAAGGGACCGGCGACCGCCCTGCTGGCCCTGAGGCCGCAGGAGCGCCGGCCGCCGACCCCTCCGCCGCCGCGGCTGGGTCGGGTGTTTATCTGGAGGCCGCCAACGGGGTCTTCATCCAAGTCCCGTGGGCGTCCTCATCAAGGGCGCCCGTGGAGGGGGAGGGCTTCGACGGAGAAGTCCTCGCCTCCGCCAGGCTGAGGCTTGTCGACGCGCCCGGCAGCAGCAACGAGCCCGAAGAGGAGCAACTCCTGCACCGGCTTCTGGCCTTGTACCGGGCCAGGCAGGCCAAGCTGGAGTCCCGAGAGGCTCTGGCTGCCAAGGCAGGTGCCGATCTGGAGAAGCGCGCCGCGGAGCTCCGTGCCGCCAACCAAGCGGCTCTCTGGAACTTGGCGGAGGAGCGCGAGGAGCTCGCCGAAGCACACCAGGCGTTCATCCTCGAGAAGGCCGAGGTTGAGGAGCAGCAGCGGCTGGCCGCCGAGGATCTCGCTCGGCGGGAAGGAGCGCTGAACCAGCGGAAGGTCGACCTCGATAGCCACGAGTACGACCTTACCGCGTGCGAGCAGTCCATTGGCGGGGCTCTGCAGGAGGCGAGGGATGCCGCTGCTGCCGCAGAGACCGCTAAGAGGGACCTAGAGGCGAGGGTGGCGCAGTTGGAGATGAGCTTGAAGAAGAGCGAGGAGAGGGTTGCCGCGCTCAATTTGGCGCGGGAGAAAGACGCCCACACCCACTCGGAGCTGCAAATCCGCCTCTCCGACAAGGGTCGGGAACTCACCGCCGCCAAGGACTCCATCGCAGACTTGGAGTTAAAACTGTCCACCCTCACCGAGTCGCTTGACGGGGCCCGGAACAGGGAGTCCAAGTTGAAGTAAAATCTCCGGGCTGAAAGGGCGCTGCTGGACAGCGCCGCCCTTACGCAGAACAACTTCCAGCGGACAGTGGAGCAGTGGACCGAGGAGCTCGTCGCCTCTGCCGCCAACATCGACAAGGAGATGGTGGCGCTGAGGACGGAGCACCTCGTGTACTCCCCCGACGAGAGCCTCCCCCACAGCGCCAAACTGAGCTTGTTCTTCAGAGGAGTGGCGCCGACGCTCGCGCAGCTACGGGAAAGGCTCCCCGTACAGCTGGCGAACGAGGCGCGCAGGCTCTGCACGAGTACCGTGGAGCGGGTGTTGTCAAAGATCGTCTTCCGCAATCCCGGGATCAACCTTGACAACGTCCTCCGGACCCTGCCGCCCGAAGCTAACCAGGAAGCGTTGAAGGCTCGCGTCGCCCACATTGTGGCCAAGGTGGGCAAGATGAAGAGGGTCGACGGCGACCGTGTAGACTAGGTTGCTTTCTTTTTGCTTCCCTTGTCGCTGCCAATTAAGTCATGGATAGTAGTTTGTTAGAACAGCGACAAGCCTTCTTGTAATATAACTTTATTTTGGGTAGTCAATGCAGTGTTATCTCCCTTGCTTGGTTCCTTCACTTTGTATCTTTCTCACCCTACGCTTCTAGGGAACTTGCCGGCAAAGGGATCTTTGCCGGGAGCGCTGAGTGCGGGACTTTAGCGGCCTGCTGGCAATGCCCTCGCCGGCAAGAAACCTTGCCGCAGCTAGTCGCAGCACACTTAAGTTGTTGAGCGAACTCGAAAACGAAATAAGGGCGCGACACTCGTCGCAGCTCACTTAAGCCGTTGAGCATGCTCGAAACAAAGTAAGGGCGCGGCTAGCCACGGGTAGGTTCCTCCGCGCACAGGTTTTCCATACAAAGTGTGGTCGTTTAAGGAAGATAACTAAAAATTTTAAAATTTTGAATGTTCAAACTTTGGCAACTTAGCTTTTGTGTTCCGTTTGCTTCCCGGCAAGGCTTTCCTTCCTTGAACAACACTTGGTCCACACCACTGTCTCCTTCCCCCCCGGCAAACTTGTGCGCGAGGAACACTTCTTCTGCTTGAGAGAAAAAGGAAGAGGGAAGGAAACATAGATATGGAGTCTTGCGGCTTGTTATTACTTACCGGGATCGTGTGTTGCACAAAGTGTCAAATAGTATATGCAATGAAACCAAGAATGCATGAGACGACAAGCCGTGCGAAGCACAAAAGTTTTACTGATGCACGGGGTCTGCGCCCGGCTTTGTACAAAGGTTTACATGCAACAGCGGCAAGACTTGTACAAAAGGTGGTTGCCGGAGCGGATCACGGCAATCGTGCCTTATGGATGAAACTTGCGAAGATGCTCTATGTTCCAGGAGTTGCTCACCGGTAAGCCTTCTTCGGTTTCAAGGCGGACACCGCCGGGCCTTGTCACTTGTCTCACCCGATAAGGGCCTTCCCACTTTGGCGTCAACTTGTTGGAGTTCTTGGCGGACTGAACGCGCCGAAGAACAAGGTCGCCTTCCTCGAGACTCCTGGCCTTGACTTTGCGGCTATGATAGCGACGCAAAGCTTGCTGGTATCGAGCAGCTCGTACAGCAGCCTGGAGACGGTCCTCCTCGAGTAGCAATGTGTCATCTTGCCGCAGCTGCTCCTACTCAAGCTCATCGTAAGCGAGCACTCGAGGAGACCCGTATACGAGTTCCGTGGGGAGAACTGCCTCTGCTCCATAGACAAGAGCAAAGGGTGTCTGCCCGGTGGCTCGATTTGGTGTCGTCCTGATAGACCAAAGAGCCGCCAGCAATTCCTCGATCCAGTTTCTTCCGCACTTGTGCAGCCTGTCGAAGGTTCTTGTCTTGAGTCCGCGCAGCACTTCAGCATTTGCCCTTTCCGCTTGACCATTGCTCCTCGGGTGAGCAACAGAAGCGAAGCAGACCTTGGCGCCAAGGTCTTGGACGTATTGCATGAAGGTGCGACTTGTGAACTGCGTGCCGTTGTCAGTGATGATTCTATTAGGGATTCCGAAACGGCAAATGATCGATCTGAAGAACCTGACTGCTGACTGTGCGGTCACCTTTCTCACTGGTTCCACTTCTGGCCAGTTTGTGAACTTGTCGATAGCAACGTACAAGTACTCAAAGCCCCCGACAGCGCGGGGAAAGGGGCCGAGGATGTCGAGCCCCCAGACCAAAAAGGGCCAGGACAAAGGGATCGTCTGGAGAGCTTGAGCTGGCTGGTGTATTTGCTTGGCATGGAACTGCCACGCTTCACACTTGGTTACTTGTGCAGTTGCATCTTGGAGGGCTTCTGGCCAAAAGAAACCTTGCCAGAACGCCTTCCCGGCAAGTGCTCTTGCGCCAATGTGGTGTCCACATATGCCTCCGTGTATCTCTGCCAACAGCTTCTGTCCATCTTCCCGGGAAATGCATTTCAATCTGACACCATTGAGTCTTCTTCTGTACAGTTCGTTGCCGACGAACTGGTACATACTTGACTGCCTGGTTATCCTCTCTATCTCTTCTGGTTCTTCGGGAAGTTCTCCAGTTTGAAGAAAACGGACGATTTGATGTGCCCATGCTGGGGCCTGAGGCTCAACAACAAGGACTAAAGGCATCAGGGCTGCTGCGGGAACGCCAGCTTCCACGGCGAGAACAAGCGGCTCTGCCGGAGCTGAGCATTCCCCGGCAAGCTCGTCGGGGCAAGACTTGTCGGGAACGCCTGCTTCAACTGTACGAACCCTAGGGTCCGCAGGAGCAGACTGTTCCTCAGCAACTCGGTTGTTGATCTTGGGGACCTTGGCGGCGGCTTCAGGAAGATCCGCCGGCAAGTAGTCGCTGGAGACCAACTTTTGCTTCTTGCTTTGCCCAACTGATGGTGTAACGGATGGTTGAGTTAGCTTGAGCACGAAGGTCCCTGGTTCCACAGGTAACTTCGTTGCAGCACACTTTGAGAGGCCATCTGCGATATCATTCTGAGCTCTTGGAACGTGCTCCATCTGCAGGCCTTCAAAGTGTTCTTCAAGCTTCCTCACTTCATCGACATAAGCTTCCATCAAAGGACTCTGGTAGCTCTTGTTTACTTGTCGGACCACCAACTGTGAATCTCCCCGCACAATCAGCTTCTTGATCCCAAGTTCGGCTGCAATTCTGAGGCCGGCAAGCAAACCTTCATACTCTGCAGTATTGTTTGTCGCTTGCTCCTTGGTAAAGTGCATTTGAACAACGTACTTGAGGTGCTCCCCGGTGGGCGCTACGAGTAACACACCAGCACCGGCGCCTTGCAGCGAGAAGGCACCATCGAAGTACATTATCCATTCCTTGCTTGCTTCTTTGATGGGGATGTTTGTCTCTGGAACTTCTTCGTCTGGTGTTGGTGTCCATTCTGCTATGAACTCTGCCAAAGCTCTGCTCTGTATAGTTGAAGTGCTTTCAAACTTAAGACCAAAGCTTGACAGCTCCAGTGCCCACTCGACAATCCTACCTGTTGCTTCTGGATTTTGCAATATCCTCTTCAGCGGAAAGCGAGTGACCACTGTTATCTCATGTGCTTGGAAGTAGTGGCGCAGCTTTCTCGAGGCCATGAGGAGACTGAAAAGCAACTTCTACACCCCAGAGTATCTTGATCTAGCCCCCTGCAAGAGGGAACTTACAAAATAAACTAGGCGCTGCTACATCTTCTTTCGCACTTCTCCTTGTATCTGCGCAGACTCGTCCTTGTCGGGGCCAAAGCTTGTCGGGGAAGCCCCCTGCTTGTCGCCAGATGCGCTTGCCGGGGCTGTGAATTCCTCATCTGCCTCCCTCTCCGCTACCAACGCAGCACTAACCACTTGATTGGTTGCTGCTAAATACAGCAGCAACTTCTCTTGCGGCCTAGGTGCGACAAGTATTGGAGTGGAGGACAGATATCCTTTCAAGTCATGCAGCGCTGCCTCCGCTTCTGGAGTCCATTTCATAGGACCTGCCTTTTTCAAGATTTTGAAAAAAGGCAGGGCGCGTTCTGCAGACTTTGAAATGAACCTGCTGAGGGCAGCCACACAACCAGCAAGTCTCCGTACATCCTTGACGCGCTTCGGAGCTTCGATCTGCTCAATGGCTTTGATCTTGTCGGGATTAGCTTCAATCCCCCTCTGGGACACAAAGAACCCGAGACTCCAAAGACGCACTTCTCGGGGTTCAGCTTAAGTCGTATCTTGCGCAGATTTGCAAAAGTCTCATCCAGGTCTTGGATCAGGGTATCCTTGTCCTTGCTCTTGACCACTATGTCATCCATGTAGGCTTCTACATTCCTGTGTATCTGTGGCTCAAAAGCAGTGTGGACCACCCTTGCAAATGTTGAGCCCGCATTCTTCAGTCCAAAGGGCATGCGTATGAAACAGTAAGTGCCACATGGAGTAATGAATGCGGTCGTCTCTTCATCTTCCTCAGCCATGAATATCTGGTGATACCTGGAGTATGCGTCAAAAATTAAAGCAACTCACATCCAGCCGTGGAGTCAATGATCTGGTCAATGCGCGGTAAGGGGAATGGATCCTTGGGACAAGCTTTATTCACATCAGTGAAGTCTATACAAATTCTCCACTTCCCATTAGCTTTGCGCACGACAACTGGATTGGCCAGCCATGTAGGGTGGAGTACACCTCTAACAAGGCCTGCTGCTTCCAACTTCTTGATCTCTTCAGCAATGAACTCTTGGCGCTCCACCGCTTGCTTCCTGACCTTCTGCTTGACGGGCCGCGCGTGAGGACAAACAGCAAGCTTGTGCTCAATTACCTTCCTGGGAACGCCGGGGATGTCAGACGGTTGCCATGCAAACACATCGACATTCGCCCGCAGGAAGGCAACGAGCGCGCTTTCCTATTTGGAGTCGAGCGTAGCACTGATGGTGAAGGTACCACCAGTGCCGTCCTCCTTGGCGGACACCTTCTTGGTTGCAGGTGGAGCTGCCATTCCTTTCTTGCACTTGCCGGTGGAGCTCGATGGTGCGTCCTCGACGGCAGCGCAGCACTCCGAAGAGGTGCGCTTGCCGGAGTGGGCTCGAGAGCTCTTGCCGGACTTGGTCTTGGTCTTCCCCCCGGGAGCTTCAGCGGCAAGTGTCTTGCTATCTGCCGCGGCTGCTGCGTCCCGGTAGATCTTGTCGGCGCAAATAAGCGCGTCGTTCTTGTCGCCGGGGACAGAGATGACGCTTATTGGCCCTGGCATCTTGAGCATGTTGTATGCATAGTGAGAGGCTGCCATGAACTTGGCGAGCGCAGGACGGCCAAGTATCCCATTGTATGGCAATGGGATATCGGCGATGTCGAAGGTGATCCTCTCAGTCCTGAAGTTTAGCTCTCCGCCAAAGGTCACTGGCAGTGTGATCTTCCCCTTCGGCTTGCTCCTTCCCTGGTTGATCCCTTGGAAAGATCCGGTTTCCTCGAGCTCGCTGTTGGGGATCTGCAGCTTCCGGATTACAGCAGAGGAGATCAAGTTTAGGCCGGCCCCGCCGTCAACCAACATCTTGGTGACCTTGAGGTTGCGGATGGTTGGCGAAACCAACATCGGCAAGCACCCGACCGCAGTTGTGCGGTCAGGGTGGTCCTCAAGGTCGAAAATGATGGGTGTGCCGGACCACTTCAGCAGCTTGCGTGACTCGACGGGTGGCTCAGCCGCATTCACTTCCCGCACCCATTGCTTGAGTTGGCGGTGGGAAGTATGCAGAGAGGCACCTCCATCGACGCACAGAACTTCTGTGTCCTTCTGGAACTCCTGCTCGCTGTTGTCTCCGTCATCCATGTCCTCGTCATCTTCTTTGTCTTCATCCTTGTCGCGGCCGCGGGGAGGTCTGTCTCCTTGTCGCTGCTTGGCCTTGCCGCGGCGTCCTCCCCAGCCATTGAATGGCCGCTTCTTGCCGGACTCACCTCCGCCTCCCTGGGCCTTCTCCTTGTCGCGTCGCTTGTATTCAGCCTTCTGCTGCTCTACGAGGTATTCGACCCTCTTGCAGTTCTGGAGATCGTGGCCCTTGGTGCGGTGGATCTTGCAGTACTGCTTGTCGGAGCCGTCCTGCTTGTCGGCGGCGGCTACAGTGGCAGGCTCCTTGCCGGAGCCACCAGCCTGAGTTTTCTTGTCGCCAGCCTCCTTGCCGGACTTCTCCACAGCCAGTACTTCCTTGTTCTTCTTCTTGTTATTGTTCCATCGCCGGTTTTTCCTTGCCGGGGCGGCATCCTCGCTGTCCGTTCCTCCTGCTCCAGTATCCTCTCCTGGGAGTCTCCTCCCTTCTTCAGCGCGCGCACACTTGTCAGCCAGAGCGTAAAGCTCGCTGACGTCCCATATCTTGGTCATTGCCATCTCCTCCCTCATCCGGCGGTTACGCACGTTCTGGTGGAACGCGCTGATAACCGCGGCAGGGTGGACATCCGGGATGTTGTGCTGAACGCGGCTGAATCTCTGGATGTACTTTCACAGGGACTCTCCCTCCTTCTGGGCAAGAATGTGGAGATCGCTCTCCTGGCCGTGGGGTTTGTGGCCGCCCGTGAAGGCGCCGACAAACTGGTGGCACATGTCTGCCCAAGAAGAGATGGAGTTCTCCGGCAAGTGCATAAGCCAAGATCTGACGTTTGGCTTAAGCACGAGCGGGAAGTAATTCGCTAGAATCTTCTCGTCGCGTCCCCCGGCGGCCTGCACCGCAATGGTGTAGATGCTGAGGAACTCCGAGGGATGGGTCTTGCCGTCGTACTTCTCGGGTACGTCAGGCTTGAAGTTCTTCATGCTGGGCCACTGGACTTGCCGCAGCTCTCGGGTGAACGCAGGGCAACCTGCCGCGTACAGCAAGTCGCCTGGTTCACCGGGCGCGTGCATGTCGACAGCGGTCCCAGCGCGCTGGTCGGACTGTCGTCGCGCTTCTCTTCGACGCTCGATGCGAGTTCAAGCGTCCTCTTGTCGCCTGTCGTCGAGGACTTGGCCTTGATCGCGGCGAGCTCGCGGGTCCGACGACGCCGTGGAGTCGTCGTCGACGTTGATCCGGTGAGTCGGCGATTTTTGCTTCTGCGGCGGGGAGTGCACGGTCGTTGCACCCCCGGCGGTCTTGTCTCCATCAGCCTTCGCTTGGCTGACTTGCCGCGGCCGTGATGTTGCCGGCTGCTGCGGCGTGTCGTTGTTGGCGAAGGTGATGAGGCTCTGGATCGTAGCCCTCCAGTATTCGGCCTTGTCCGCCGCTGGAGGGAAGTCGAGGAGCAGCTGAGCCCTAGCTAGAGCTTCTGCTGGAGAGGAGGGAAGCGGTGGCGAGCGGTGCGAGGAGCGAGATATGCTCGGACTTCTAACAGCGTTAGAAGGGGCAAGATCTCGCCCCGACGACCGCGCCTTGCTCGTACCGACGCGTTGGCCTTGAGCATCCCGCGACCCGCCGGCTTGGCCACGTCCCAGCAAGCGTATGGTACCCTGGGTACCACGTCGCTGCTGGTCCAGCACCTCCTGAGAGGGGCGTGGTGCGTGCACGGACACCGAGGTTTTGGAATGGGCCCGGTCGTCCGTCTTGTCCTTGGACTTGGTGGCGCCGTGAGTTTCCTCGCCGGCGTCCACCCTTCCGCCAGCGTCTACCCCAACAACCGTTGGTTCTGGTGGTGGTGGGATCGACGCGGACGGGCCTCCTACCTCCGAAGCTTTCTTCTTCGGCGGCATGTCGATGTAGTCGATGAGGTTGATGAAGCTGGTGAAGTTGCTAAAGGTTGCGCCCGCGTGAGCGCCGGATCAGGTTCGCACAACCTCGTCGCCCCCTACCTGGCGCGCCAAAGATGTCGGGGAAACTGATCGCCCACGAACACCTATGGTACCGGAGCCCCTTTTCGGTACGGCAAGGGAGCGGAGGGAGCACGAAGAGCAGATCGAGGGGCTCACGCGAGCAGTTTACCCAGGTTCGGGCCGCACGGATGCATAAAACCCTACTCCTGCCTTGGTTGTATTGAGTTCTTGGCTCGGGAGCAAGAAGATCTACAGTACTAGCTACACCGAGCGTGGGGAGTGATCAAGTTTCGGAACCCCCTCTACGTTGTGCATGGGCCTCCTTTTATAGTTCAAAGGGGTCACCGACAGGTGTCAACGTAGGCGAGGGTAAAAGCATAAAATTGGTGGTAGTTGTAACAGTGCATGTACAGTGTACGCACAGTGGTCTATACCTAACCCAGACGATGGGGGACAAGGGCATTGAATGCCCGTCACCGTCGCCCCAAACAGTGTAAAAAACGTCCGTCTGGGCGTCTCCGTTCGCCACGACGGAGGCCTCGTCATCGTGGCTTGCCACCGTGTACCCCCAGGCTGCACAGCCATCCGCCACGTGCCCCAGGAAGGGCCCCAGGGCGACGTGTGGCCAGGTGAGCTGGAGCGCAGGCACACAGTGAAAGCTTGCCGCGGCAAGTACCTTGCCGCGGTCGCTACCTTGCCGGGCCCGGAAGCTTGCCGCTCTCCTGGTCTTGCCGGGGCGCGCGATGCGCCACGGCATGTCTTCTGAAATGCTATTCTTTGGCCTTCCTGGCAAGCTCCTCTTGCCAGGGTCTTGTGCAGAAGGGATGATCTCGATCCTGGAGCGGCCTTCCCGGCAAGCTCCTCTTGCCGGGGTCTTGTTTCTTAACTTGAATACTTTGTTCTTGAATGGCTTCAAGGGAACCAGAGTGGGCTTTGGCGGGCGCGTGGTGAGCCCGACCACGGGACGCTGCTACTGCCCGTGCACAAGTCGGGATACTAAGGTACCCCTACTTTAGTACACCGACAGGTTAGTACCAAAAAAGTATATAAAATGATTGTAAAACATCCAAGAATGATAATATAACAGCATGGAACAATAAAAAATTATAGATACGTTGGAGACGTATCAACATCCCCAAGCTTAACTCCTACTCGTCCTCGAGTAGGTAAGTGATAAAAACCGAATTTTTGATGTGGGGTGTTGTTTATCAAGTCATGTCATATTCTTTTCTTTATATCATGTACATTTGGACTTTTATATGGTTCAAAGCAATAGTCTAGTTTTGACATAATAATTTAGATACTCAAGCATATCAACAAGCAAGCATGTCTTTCAAAATATCAATGCTAAAATAAGTTCTCCCTAGCCCATCATGCTCTATCAATGATCCATTCATGAAACACACTCGCATATTAGTTACACCCAATGCTCAAGTACGATCATAGTGTTTCTTAGTTGGTGCTTGTAAGAGAAGATGGAGGCTCAAATTCAAAAATAAAAATTGCATAAGTAAAAGAAAGGCCCTTCGTAGAGGGAAGTAGGGATTTGTAGAGGTGCGAGAGCTCAAAGCTTAAATTGAGAGATAAATTTTTTTGGGAGGTATACTTTTCCCACCAATGAGAACAACTTGAGGTTCCCAACACTTTCCATGCTAGATATATCAAGGCGGTTCCCAAACAGAAAATAAAGTTTATTCCTTTTCCACCAAACTTTCACAAGCAATGGCTAGCCGAATCCACGGTTGCCTTACATACCAACACTTTACAAGGAATTTATTATTTGATAACATAAAGTTTTTTTTTCATTTCAGGACTGGGCATCACGAATACCTTTGCCGTACTCTCGTGCGATGACAAGTGAATAAAGACTCATCGTGAGAATAACACATCCAACATGGAAAATATTGGCGAACCCTTACCGCCTCGCGAGCGGTACGGGCACACAAAAGGGAATTTATTTTGCAAATTAGAGATGGCACATACAAATTTGCTTAGAACGGCAAGGAAATACCGCTTATATAGGTAGGTATGGTGGACTCATATGGCAAAACCGGGATAAAGGATTTTGGATGCACAAGTAGAGATCATACTTAGTGCAAAATGAAGGCTAGCAAAAGAGTGGGAAGCGACCAACCATGAAACAAATAATCTCGTAAGCAAACATTGAGCATAAATAACACTCAGTAATGCACCACAAGTAGGATATGATTTCACTGCATAATTATTGACTTTCGTGCTTGCATAGAATCACAAACTTTAACACTAGTATTCTTACTAAAGCACAATTACTCATCAACATAACTCACATATCACATCATCATGTCTCAAAACTATTACAAGGAATCAAGTTTATTTTGTCCAGTGATCTTCATGACATATTTTTATTATATCCTTCTTGGATATCTATCACTTTGGGACTAATTTTCATGTGTTGCTTTTGATAAGCTCAAGCAAATATAAGTGAAGATCATGAGCATTATTTTTTCTTTCTTTCTCTCAAAATAATATAACTGAAGCAAGAGAGAATTTCTTTAAAATTTACTAACTCTCAAATAAAAATCTAAGTGAAGCAAGAGAGTATTTCTTCAAAAATACTAAGCACACCGTGCTCAAAAAGATATAAGTGAAGCACTAGAGCAAGTCCTAGCTCATAAAAGATTTAAGTGAAGCATAGAGAGCTATTCTAACAAGTCATGGCATAATTTTGGCTCTCTAAAATAGGTGTGTACAACAAGATTGATGACTTAAAAAGCAAAATAAAACAAGCAAAGAGTCATATCATACAAGACGCTCCAAGCAAAACACATATCATGTGACGAATAAAAATATAGTTTCGAGTGAAATACGGTAGTTGTTGGAAGAAAGTGGGGATGCCACTTGGGGGCATCCCCAAGCTTAGTTGGTTGCTCATCTTTGGATAATAGCTTGGGATGCCGTGGCATCCCCAATCATAGGCTCTTACATCCTTCCTTCATCCATCGTAAGATAACACAAAACTTGAAAACCTCAATCACACAAACCTTCAACAAATCCTTCGTGAGATCCGTGTAAGAAAGCAAACCACTACTATAAGTACTATATCAAACCAATTTATATTTTGTTTTTGTGTTATATCTACGGTATTCCAACTTTTCTATGGCAAAAACTCATCAAAGAAAACCTTAGAGCCATCAAAATAAGCACACAACACAAAGAAAAAGAATCTGTCAAAAAACAAAATAGTTTGTAGTAATCTGAAAGTTTCGAAAACTTCTGGACATCTAAAAATCTTGAAACAGATAGGGACACGTGAGAAATTTGTATATTAATCTTCTACAAAAAGAATCAACTAAAAAGCATTTTTCTGTTTAAAATGAGAATTTTTGTCGTGAGCGCAAAGTTTCTGTCTTTTTCAGCAAGATCAAACAACTATCCCCCAAGAAGATCCTATCGGTTCTACTTGGAACAAACAATAATTAAAACAAAAAAACACAATCATACCAGTAGCATAATTGTGCTAACACTCAAGAACAGAAAGCAAAAAGCAAAAATAAATTTTATTCATTGGGTTGCCTCCCAACAAGCTCTTTCTTTATAGCCATTAAGATAGGCTCGGATTTCAATGATGCTCACATGAAAGACAAGAGTTGAAGCACAAAAAGAGCATCATGAAGCACGTGACAAACACATTTAAGTCTAACATACTTCCTATGCATAGGCATTTTGTAGGTAATCCATTTATCAAGACAAGAAACATATAACATGTGCAAGGAAGAACAAAGAAACAATAGCAATCTCAACGTAACGAGAGGTAATTTAGTAACATGAAAATTCCTACAACCATATTTTGCTCTCTCATAACAATTACATGTAGGAACATACTCAAATTCAACAATATAGCTATCACATAATATTTTCTCTTCATGATCCACATGCGTATAAGTCTTATAATCTTCCAAGATAGTGGGACTAACATCAACTAAAGTCGTGACCTATCCAAACCCACTTTCAATATTATCGCAAACATAATCATCAAGAGGCTTAAATAAATTTGCAAGATTGTAACAAGAATCACCCCAATCATGATCATTGCAATAAGTACATGACATATCAAAATTAGCATCCCCAAGCTTGGGGTTTTGCATATTACTAGCATAATTGACATTAATAGAATTTATTATAACAACATTGCAATCATGCTTTTCATACAAGGAGCTATCATGAATCACTTCATAAATTTCTTCTTTTATCACTTCATCACAATTATCAGATTCATGAATCTCAAGCAAAACTTCATAATGATAATCTAGTGGGCTCAATTCACTAGCACTTGGTTTAACATAATTGGATCTTTTAAAAAGATTGGCAAGTGGATGAGGATCCATAACAATAGATTTTTAGCCAGCGAAGATGCAAGCAAATAGAAGAGACATGGCAACACAAACACACATTATTGTGGTATTGGAAAAATCACACAACTTAGTGTTCTCCTGCGTCATCTTGACCAGTTGTAAACAAGAACACAAGTGGCGATAGATCCGACCGGAAAAACAGCAAATGGAAAAGAGAGGCGAATAAAACGGTAAATTTTTATGAAGTGGGGGAGATGAAAATGAGAGGCAAATGGCAAATAATGGAAATTGCGAGGAGATGAGATTTGTGATTAGGAACGTGGTTATGTTGAAGGTGCTCCCCGGCAACGCTGCCAGAAATTCCTTTTGATGTCGCTTAAAGCTACGTCAGTTTTTCCCCAAAGAGGAAGGGATGATGCAGCACAGCGGCGGTATGTATTTCCCTCAGATGTGAAACCAAGATTATCGAACCAGTAGGATAATCAAGCAACAGAACGTAAACATCACCTGCACACAAATAAAAACACCTCGCAACCCGACGTGTTAAAGGGGTTGTCAATCCCTTTCGGGTAATGAATGTGAGAGAGAGATAAATATTGGTAGATTGGTTGATAAATAAGATAAATTGCGGCAAGGTATTTTTGGGTTTTTGGTTTAGTAGATCTGAAAATAAAAGGAAAGGCAAATATATCGCAAAGGAAAATATATGAGAAAGAAGACCTGAGGGCCGTAGGTTTCACTAGTGGCTTCTCTCGAGAAAATAGCAACAGTGGGTGAACAAATTACTGTTGGGCAGTTGATAGAACTTCAAATAATCATGATAATATCCAGGCAATGATCATTACATAGGCATCACATCCAATATTAGTAGACCGACTCCTGCCTGCATCTACTACTATTACTCCACACACCAACCGCTATCCAGCATGCATCTAGTGTATTAAGTTCATGGAAAAACGGAGTAATGCATTAAGAACGATGACATGATGTAGACAAGATCCATTTATTTGTGGCGTTAGATATGGATCTCGTCGTTTTATCCTTAGTGGCAACGATACATACGTATCGGTTCCCCTTCTGTCACTGGGATCAACTACCGTAAGATCGAACCCACTACCGGGCACCTCTTTTCATTGCAAGATAAATAGATCAAGTTGTCCAAACAAAACCAAATGTCGGAGAAGAAATACGAGGCTATAAGCAATCATGCATATAAGAGCTCAAAGAAACTCAAATAACTTTCATGGATATAAAAAGATAGATCTGATCATAAACTCAAAGTTCATCGGATCCCAACAAACACACCGCAAAAAGAGTTACATCATATGGATCTCCAAGAGACCATTGTATTGATAATAAAAAGAGAGAGGAAGCCATATAGCTACTAACTACGGACCCAATGGTCTACAAAGAACTACTCACGCATCATCGGAGAGGCACCAATGGAAGTGTTGAACCCCTCTCTCGTGGAATTGTCACGGCATATGTCCTAGGGTGAGGACTTAGTCGTGAGGCCAACACATCTATGTAGTAGCTTGAGAGGGGTTAAGCGGAATCGAGAGACGCAACGCAAGACAAGGAATTTAGACAGCTTCGGGCCCTAGGAAACATCATCTGGTAATAACCCTACATGTTGTTTGTGGCTAGATCTCAGTATGACCTTCATGGAGTTGCCGCATAAGCCGGCTCTCCTTCTTGTGTCTAGCCCTAGAGATTGTTTCTTTCTTACTTGTCCCTCTTGGGGTGCCCCGCCCCTCCTTATATAAGTTGAAGGGGCGGGTTACATGTAGAGTCCAACTCAGACTTAAGACTTAACTATTTTGACTTCTCTTCATGGGCTTCCCTCCATGGGCATCTTAACGTTTTGGGTTTATTAACCCGAGGCGACTCTGTCACAATCTGACTTAAACATCTGGCTTAAACAATCTGCCGGCTTACAACCATCCGGCTTAACATCTGGCTTAAACAATCTACCGGCTTATAACATTCTAGCTTAACATCTAGCTTAAACAATCTGCCGGCTTTCAATCTGCCGACTTAATATCTAGCTTAAACATCTGGCTTCAACATCTGTCTTAAACATCTTAAACATCCGCCGGCTTACAATCTGCTGGGTCTCCAAGGAAACACCAAGTCCCAGCCGGGTCATATCTCCGGCCGGGTCATACCGCGGGGTATATCCCCAACATTAGCCCCCCGTTTAGTTTGGATTTATCCATGTTAAACTGATCATGTAAACAAACACAACAACTTTAACGGGTTGTGCTCCGGGTTAAATATTCTTGTAAACCGGTACCTGATTATCCTTGACTCCTTGTTATTTCCTTCTTCTAGAAAATCCGGGTCAATAAGCCAATTTCATAATCAATTTGCTGACGTTTGTTTCTCACAGAGAAATTGTGAAGAATAATTCATTTGACTCAACTCCCAATGCTTAAAATTATTGGTCTTGAAATACTCATGTGATTTGCAGCCGGCTTAAAAATGTAGAACCTGCCGGTTTATGATTACCAAAATTGTCGGGTTATAAACAGATGACGCCGAGTCATAATTGTTGCCGATGCCGGGTCAAAATTGAGAATTTTGAAGATTTTTGTTCCTCATGTCCATATTACCTGTAGCCCCCAAGTCTTGAGCAGAGCAAAGTGATGACTTAAGACTTGCTTCAATAAATACAACCACTTTGAAGAAATCCATGACTAGTCAAAACTGAGTATTCCACATATGTAGCCCCCAAGTGTCGGGTTTTCATGCTTGCAGCAACCCGGGACTTGTAATTGTCTTATGCTCATGAAAACTTCAACCAGTGTAGCCCCCAAGGGTCGGGTCATTATGCAATAATGAGCAGGGACTTTATAAATATGATCATGTAGACTTGAACAGCAACGTGTAGCCCCCAAGGGCCGGCTCAGTAAGATAATATTGAGCTGGGACTTCATAAAAAGCAACATCATATGATGTAACCCCCACCATGGGGCTTGAACCCGCGTCCACAAGGTTAAGAGCTTTGTGCTTTACCAACTGAGCAGTGGACCCTTCAATATAATGGTGTAAGACTTGTGTACCTTGAATTGTTGACAGGAGCAATTGGTAGCCCCCAAGGGCCGGCTCATTACGATGTGATGAGTCAGGTCTTCAATAAGGCAAGTAAAAGATGATTTTGCATTAGCCCCTAAGTGCCATGGTGCATGCTAGTAGTGACATGGAACTTGCGTATTTGATGTAATCTCAATCTGAATAATGTAGCCCCCAAGTGCTGGGTCGTAAGCCTGCAGCGACTCGGGACTATTCCCTCCACTGCAGAATAAATTATATACATTGATAAAGAAATAATATCCATTACGTTGAAGCGACTTTGAAAACCTCAATCATAATACTGGTTATTGATAACCATAATAGAAATCCAGCCATGTTGGCTATTCCAGATTTGAATAATATAATCCGGTATGAAAATCGGTTCCTACAACATAAACCAGTATATTTATGCATATATGATGCATGCTATGATGATGTAATGACGATGAAATGTATGATGCAATATATGATGATGTATGTGTATGATGCAATGTATGATGATGTGTGTGTGTATGATGACAAAATACTTTAATGAAACTAGCCTGAGCCACAGGAGTATCCTCGCATCTGTAGCGGCTCTCAGGTGACCCAATCGATGTTTAAACCTGGATAAGTTGATATATGACTATCGAGAGTACACGAGGTCCGAGTAGCATCAAGCAAACAGGCAGGTTTAACCAAGTTTCAAGGAAGGTGGCATTTTGAGCCTGGATCTTATCCTGACTATATATAAGCCGTGCTCTCACATGACAGCCGGCGTTTGAACCTTAGCAAGCTCAGGTCTTGGTCGAACATGCCATGAAAGACTGATTGCCAAGAGTTCGCCGGGTCAATCAGGATGACCTGATGGAGTTGAAGCATCCTAGTGACATACTTACGATTTGTGCTCGTCGGGGACCTATGTTTGAGTTGTGCCATGTATCCAACTCTCTTTGGTCCCTGTAATCTTCCTGAGAATCCGAACTTGCGAGAGATTGATATTCTTCTTGAACCGGAGTTGTAAACTGGACATTGAGAGCTTCAGAGCTTTGTGGGAGACAAATTTCCCTGGAACCGGATTTGGAACCGGATATTGAGCTTCTGTGCTTTGTGAGAGGCAATTTTTCCTTGAGCTGGAACCTTCATTTTGTGCCGGAAACTTTCTGACGGCCCTTAAATTTTCATTGATATAGCAGTAATCTCCGGGGCTGGGTTGTCTTTCCTCCAATGACCCGGAGTTCTTGAATTTTGCTGAAACTGGTAATATTTGCTGAGTCTTGTCATCCTAGCCCCCGAGTCTTTAGACGATTCGAAGAGTTGGCTTGAGATTCTTCATACTTTACCATGATATAAACCGGCATATAGTTGAACAACAGATCACTATAATATGCTTAAGTTGGAGGCAAGGTGGAAAATTAATGATCTTCGCAACACTCATTGTATATCCTCGATGTGAGTCATTCCATAAACTCCGTGACATGACAATCACCTTTGCAGTAGATAATTTTTCATGTGTCGTGGAGCGTGAAACTGGGCAGCTCAGAACGAAACCTCCAAGTCATGTTGATCCTGTACTGTACTAGTATTGTAATACTAGTTGCTTTTGCTTCTGACTTCTTGTGAGAAAGTGGAGATGGCAGTGCCTCGTAAAGGGAATTTCTAGAAATCAGTCAGCTGAATTTTTGGTTTGAGGTCAGTCGATGTTTGCATCCTTGGATGGAAAATCAATGGCCCATATTGCTTTCTTTATTCTGATTCTTGTGGCTGGCTTGACCATCATAGTAGCATAGTATTTTCCTTTTATCTTTTGTCCGTTTCCAACAACAGTTTTGAGACTGTGGGAGATCATCATGGTTACCGCTGCAGCCCGCCGCATGCCCAGCGCCAGCACGACCCGGGCGGTGCCAGCGCCATGGTCGCTGAATAGCCGGCTTGATGCATGAGGGACCATGGTGTTGAAGGCGACTGCTTTGGGCGGCTCTTGGCGAAGGAGGCGGGCCACGCTGGCCGCTTGGAGGCGAGGTGAACCACGGCGAGGTCGGCGGCTCGGCACGACGGGGTCACAAGACGGCTCGACAAAGCCGGCGAGACAACTTGGGTGCGGGGTGGCGAAGACAGTCGATGTAGAAGATGCTGGCATAAAAACTTCTCTGCTCAACATGTCTTTGCATATGTACATACTGACGAATTTGTAATGGAGGCAAAGGCGTGCGGCCGGTTTTGACGGAGGTGACCCGGCGCGGAAACGGCTCGGTGGAGCGAACATTGACTGCTGCGGCTTTGAAACACGGGGACGAGCCGGCGGTAATCCTCGGACCGCGGCGGCTGACGGGGCGATTCACGGCGGTGACTGAAGTAGTCTCGTGGCGGCAACTTGGTGTCGGCCAGCCCATGGTTGTAGCTGAAGATGTGCGAGGTGGCGGCTCTCAGCAACCGAAGCAGAGGCGTAACCCGGCAGGGGCCGGCGTGCGGGCCATGCGGCGTTGGCGCGGAGTCGGCGACGACTTGAAGTGAGGCAGAAGTGGAATCGAGCGGGTCTGCAGAAGTGAGGTGGACGTTGAAGCTTCAACGCAGAGGTGGACGGGCAGCTCCCCCACGGCGGATCACGGCGACGGTAAGGCCGCACGGCGGCTCAGAGGCCCCACGGCGACTTGAAAGCCACAAGTGACCCGTCGACGAGACATGCGGCTTGGAATGGCCGGGGTAATGGCGAGGTGGACCGAGGAGGTGAAGGCCACATTGGCCACGACGGCTCAAGGCATGCTGCGGCAAGTCAGCGCGGAAGGCCGAGCGCTCGGGCGGCTCACGTCGCGGCCAGGTTTGACGAGGTCGCAACATGGGAGGCGGCCGGCTCTTATGGTGGCGACTCAGGGCTGCAGTAGTTTTAGCAGGAGGCGGCAATGGCGCAACAGGTAGCTCAGCGGAAGAACGATGCGAGGCCATGGCGGCTTGGAAGTGGAGACAACTCGCAAACAGACGGCGGCTCAAAGGTGTGGTGAGACCAGCGGTTAATGGAGCTAGGTGTTGAAAACGGGGCGACCCAGTGCGGCGGGTCGGAGAGTCGCGTCCGAGTCCGCGGCTTGAGGATTCACGGCGGCTCGCTCGCGGCAACTGTGGCCGGGTAACAGATGCGTCTTAAAACCAATGGATGAGCCGGCAGCGGCTCTGACGCAGGGAGGCAAGGCAACCGTGGCCCTCGGATGGCGGCTTGAGGGCGAGACCAAGCTGTCATGTTGAACCGGCGGGAATGCACATGTCAAAACAGACTACGACAACGGCGGTGGTTGGCTTGTTGATGAAGCGACACCAGCGACTCGAGATGGCGGCTCAAGGCAGAGTCGGCCGCTCAACGAGAACAGCGACGGCTTGATCCCGTTTCACATAGGCGGAGGTGTAGAACGGCGGACTGGCGCCGGCGAGGCAAGCCTCAATAGAACCGCAGCAGGAGGCAGGCCGGCTTGAGGAAAACCACTCTGGCGAAACCGGGTCGCAGCCGTATCCGCATCTGGGTCGTTGCATTTTTTTTCTTTTGAGTCAGGAGTCCTGCCTTGCTTTCCTGGCTGTTGGTACTCTGCGTCAGGAGCGCCTTGGAAACGGCTGAGGTGGAGACGGCAGAAGCCGGCTTACAAGCCGATGCGACAGCAGCTCGGAGTAGTCGAGCGCAACGGCAGCGGAGACGGGCAGCCGCTGGAGAGACGTCTAGCAGCAGGAGAAGGCTCAGAGGCAGCCCTTGACATCATTTTCCTTCTCTTCTACTCTTGACCTCACCATGCGGATGATCCTGTAGTAATTAAGGACATAACACATCTGATCTACTAGTAGCTACTCCCTCCGTCCCATAATGTAAGACGTTTTTTTGACACTACAGTAGTGTCAAAAAATGTCTTACATTATGGAACGGAGGGAGTAGTACACAAGTAGTACTAGCCCTCTTCCCAAAAATAAATAGTTGATGTTGAATTTCACGTGGCAGAGTGCTAGTTTAAACGGTACTAGTACTTTTGCTTTGGTCTTGCGTAACGAAGCGGTGGCCGGTCAGAACCAAACCAACCTTGGGACTTGAAAACACATATATATACAGTAGCAACGCAAACATGGTGGATCAGACCGATGCTTGTGGTATAGTAATCAGACTCGGCCGCTGATTGAGAAAAAAATCCTTACCGGCTCGGTGGAATGGTAGAACGCTGACTTTGGAGAGAAACTTCAGTCAATCTTGGCGGATCAAAAGTGATCAGATGAATCGCCGGATGGTAGTAACGAAGAGACCGTAACCCTAACTTCTTTTCACTCTGCACAAAATCTTGTATCTTGTCGCTATGACTGTTTACCATTGAGACGTTGATTCTTCCGCCTCAGATCTTCTTCCTCCAGTCAATCACGAGCTTCTCGAACCCTAAAATATATCCCTCCAAGAACTCATCATCACCGTGCGCAGGCCCCACGGTGGGCGCCAACTGTCGTGGAACTGTCACGGCAGATGTCCTAGGGTGAGGACTTAGTCGTGAGGCCAACGCATCTATGTAGTAGCTTGAGAGGGGCTAAGCGGAATCGAGAGAAGCAACGCAAGACAATGATTTTAGACACCTTCGGCCCCTGGGAAACATCATCCGGTAATAACCCTACATGCCGTTTGTGGCTAGATATCATTATGACCCTCATGGAGTCGCCGCATAAGCCAGCTCTCCTTCTTGTGTCTAGCCCTAGAGATTGTTTCGTTCTTACTTGTCCCTCTTGGGGTGCCCCGCCCCTCCTTATATAAGTTGAAGGGGCGGGTTATATGTAGAGTCCAACTCGAACTTAAGACTTAACTATTCCGACTTCTCTTCACAGGCTTCTCTCCATGGGTTTCTTAACATTTTGGGTTTATTAACCCCAGGCGACTCTGTCACAATCTGACTTAAACATCTGGCTTAAACAATATGCCGGCTTACAACCTACCGCCTTAACATCTGGCTTAAATAATCTGTCGGCTTACAACCTGCCGGCTTACAACCTGTCGGCTTAGCATATAGCTTAAACAATATGTCGGCTTAACATCTGGCTTAAACATCTGGCTTCAACATCTGGCTTAAACATCTTAAAATCCACCGGCTTACAATCTATCGGGTCTCCAATGAAACACCAAGTCCCAGCCGAGTCATACCGCGGGGTATATCCCCGACACCATCTGTGATGGTGTCTAGATTGGATCTGGTGTTTCTGGACTCTGCGGCGGCTGGATGAATATTTCGTTGACTCCCCTAGGGTTTCTGGAATAATGGGTTATTTATAGAGCAAAGAGGCGGTCTCGGGGGCACCCGAGGTGGGCACAACCCACCAGGGCGCGCCTGGGCCTCCTGGCGCGCCCTGGTGGTTTGTCCCCTCCTCGAGACTCCCCCAGGTGCCACCAGGGCACATAGTGTTCCTTTTGGCCTAGAAAAAATCTCCAAAAAGTTCCGCAGTGTTTGGGCTCCGTTTCATATTGATTTCCTTCGATGTAAAAAACATGCAGAAAACAGCAACTGGCACTTGGCACTATGTTAATAGTTTGTACCAAAAAATGATATAAAATGATTGTAAAACATCCAAGAATGATAATATAACAGCATGTAACAATAAAAAATTATAGATACATTGGAGACATATCAATAGTCAACTCCTTGAACTTGTCGAAAACCTTTCGCAACAAGTCGAGCTTTGTAGACGGTAACATTACCATCGGCGTCAGTCTTCTTCTTAAATATCCATTTATTTTCAATGGCTTGCCGATCATCGGGCAAGTCAACCAAAGTCCACACTTTGTTCTCATACATGAATCCCATCTCAGATTTCATGGCCTCAAGCCATTTTGCGGCATCTGGGCTCGTCATGGCTTCCTCATAGTTCGTAGGTTCGTCATGGTCTAGTAACATGACTTCCAGAACAGGGTTACCGTGCCACTCTGGTGCGGAACGTACTCTGGTTGACCTACGAGGTTCGGTAGTAACTTGATCCAAAGTTTCATGATCATCATCATTAGCTTCCTCACTAATTGGTGTAGGAATCACTGGAACTGATTTCTGTGATGAACTACTTTCCAATTCAGGAGAAGGTACAATTACCTCATCAAGTTCTACTTTACACCCACTCACTTCTTTCGAGAGAAACTCCTTCTCTAGAAAGGATCCATTCTTAGCAATGAATATTTTGCCTTCGGATCTGTGATAGAAGGTGTACCCAACATTTTCTTTTGGGTATCCTATGAAGACATATTTCTCCGATTTGGGTTCGAGCTTATGAGGTTGAAGCTTTTTCACATAAGCATCGTAGCCCCAAACATTAAGAAACGTCAACTTGGGTTTCTTGCCAAACCCCAGTTCACAAGGTGTCATCTCAACGGATTAGATGGTGCCCTATTTAACGTGAATGTAGTTGTCTCTAGAGCATAACCCCAAAACGATAGTGGTAAATCGGTAAGGGACATCATAGATCACACCATATCTAATAAAGTATGGTCACGATGTTCGGACAGACCGTTACGCTATGGTGTTCCAGGTGGTGTGAGTTGCGAAACTATTCCACATTTTTTTCAAATGAAGACCAAACTCGTAACTAAAATTTTCGGTCTGTACGTTCAGTGATTAACATGTGTATTTTGTGTCGTGCATGAGAGGGCAATGTGTCCTCAAGGTTTTTGTTTCCCAGTAGTAGTGTAGCTTTTAGTAGAGTGACACATTCTCAAATTTTTTGATAACTAACTTCAGTGAGACAAAAGCAAGGTTTTTCGTAATTTAATGGTTACTGTTTTCTCCCTGCCCAGAGAATTGTCTGAATGTGCATAACGCGTATGAAAAATGCCTGAATATGCATAATGCCTCAAGTTGCCTAAACAAAGCAGAGTGTATAAAAATGTCTATAAGAATGTTTATAATGTACACAATAGCTTTTCGACGTAGACTCAATGGTTTTTGTAAGTTGTTCTTTCATGTTTTTTTCAATGTACACAATAGCTTTTCGATGTAGACTCAGTGGTCTTTGTTGTGCTCATGTTTGGTTTACGATTTTCATTTTCCTCTATCACTGCAAGAGATTTACCTTTTTTGCTGGTGCTCATGTTTTTGGCGCAAACTTGTCTTTTCTTAAACAGGAGCTTGCAAGCAAAGATACAAATTCTGACCAGTTCGAGTTGAACAATAATAATCAACAACATGACTCAGGGAATGACAGCGTGACTGACCAGCAGGAGCAAACATCTCATGGCATTTGTTCACAAGCTACGCAAACTATAGTTGATCTGACAAATAGTGATGCATCAAACGGCATGTTGCTTCATGGCTTGAGAACAATTGTAAGTATGTTCTAACTACAGGAAGCTACATTTTTTCCTTTTTGTGTTTGTTTTCCTTTTTGTTGTATTTTTATTTTTCTCCTTTTTGATTTTCATAAGTTGAATTCTCTGACAGAAACTTCATTTATTTGTACAGTTGCAGAAAAGACAAAAGGGGAAGCAGGAAACGTTTTGAAAGAGCAAAGGAACAAGGTACTCGTTGACAAACAAGGCTACTTCAATGGTTTTTTTTTGGTGCTAACAAGGCCCAGGTCACATGCGGCCTTTTTCGTCTCAAACAAACAAGAACAAACAAACAAACAGAAAAGCCCAACAAAAACAAGGGCAGGTGGCGGGGGTTGTTAGCAGAGATTAGAGGATGATGTCAGCTTAGATGTGACCCAAAAAAACGGAATAACAAGATATCCAATAAACAGCTACTATTAGCGAAACGCTATTACACAGCTCAGCTGATAGATAAATGTACAACGAGGCTGATCTGAATAGAGGGATGTAATGTCTGCAATAGGTCAAGGTCTAATCTAGAGCAAGTAGCCAAGTTCCGCATATGGTGACATCAAGTAGCAGCGGATTTTCCGCTTGAGCAGCTGCAGTTCCCGTGTCACCTCGACAGCCATGAGAGAGAGACCATGTTTTGAAGGCTCTGTTTGATTGCCTCTTTCTAGAACGATATGCCTGGAAATGCAAAATCTGCCTCCTCCAAAGTAGGCCAGCTCCACTGGTTTATAGAGCATCATGTATCCAGTGCGCTTGCACCACTCTCTGGGATTGGCCCCCTCCCACACCTGCAGGATCACCGGAGGTCTGGCCTCTATGTCGCAAGCGCAGAATCGGTAGGATGCGGTGCAAAAGCCAAAGAGCAGCTGCCGGCCACCAAAGTCTGAGACCAAAATCGCCCGGCCGAATACGGGCAGCTGCCAGGCGCCGTCCTTGCGCCACCGGCGGTGCACCGTGTCGAAGGAGAAGGTGCCCTGGTTTTGCAAGGAAATCCATACACGCGTACCAGCAACAAAGTATGCAGTCACCTCGCAGTGGGTAGCACGTTGGGGACTGGTGCGGACAGGTGGCTCCCGGAGGGCGCGCCAGGCCCAGCGGGTGGCTGCCGGAGGACCAGTACGGATTAGAGCCTCGTAGTGGGTGCCCGGGTGGTCATTCCTCCACGTGTGTCCGGACATGGCGAAGAACATGTCATCTCCGACAGGGAGCAGGACGGGGCGACACTTGATGCCGTGCATGTTCGGGCCGGATGAGGCGGTCTTGGAGTTGATGTTGTGAAAGAGCGTCCCGCGCTCACTTGAGGCGGAGACGATGAAGTTGGTGCCAAAGGCGGCGAAGGCAAGGCTCTGGTAGGTCTTGGTGCGCGGGAAGCGGGCGACGGGGTCCGGAAAGGAGCGCACTTGTGGGGGCAGTTCGTCGTCGTCGTCGTCGTCATTGCCATTGAATAGATGTTTGAGATTCAGCTTGTAGATAAAGTAGCCCTCCTTGGAGTCGTAGACCATGACGAAGGCCCGGCGGCAGCCATCGCTTCCTCACCCGCCGGAGAAGATCGATCTCTTTTGGGGATTGTGGGGTTGGCTGATCTCGTGTCTCTTCTTTTTTTTTTCTTTTTTTTTTTTTATATAGGTCCTGCGCAACAGGGCGATAGTTATATATAGGAAAAAGTCTAAAACAAACCTTGAACTTGTAGACGAAAGCTAAATCAACCTCTGAACTTGTAATCCCGGAAATCAGCACACCCAACTCTTTGATCCCGGTCTATTTTGAACCTTCAGGGCGTTCCCAAACAGTGATTGTTGACGTGGCAGAACAAATCCGGGATTGTAGGCTGCGGACTCAATCGGGCCGGCCCATCTGACGCGAACTGACGATTTTTTTTTTTCAAAAAAATATATAGACACGTAAGGCGCGACGGCAAAATACCCAAAAATAGAGAGTCGAGCGAATCGAACTTGGGACTTGACGCTGCTGTTCCCCACTTGCTAGCCATAAGGACTTTTGGCTGTTGCCGAAATAATTAGAAGCCCGATCGTAATTAGTCAAAGAGAGCAGCCTAGAGAACTGAAAACATTTTTTAAGAGCAATCAAAATTTCAGAATGTAAATAATTTTCGAAAACCCCAAACGTTTTCTAAAGTGCGAACACTTTCTGAAATTCCGAACACTTTTGAAAAAAGGAATATTTTTTGAAAACACAATCATTTTTTAAAGCGAAAATTCTTTGAAACATAAACATTTTTTTAAAAATGGTATTTTTTAAATCTGGAACAAAATTGGCTCAAAATTTCAAAGCAATTGTTTTTAAAAATATTGTTCATACATATACGAAATGTTGTGCATTTCATAAATTGTTCAGAAGTTAAAATAATGTTCATATTTTCTATTTTTGTCACAATTTGAAAACTGCTTCGTGTTTTTCTAAAAATGTTTGGAATTTTCAATTCTGTTTACATTTTTAAAAATTATTTATGATTTGAAAAGTTGTTCACATTTGTCAAAAGATATTCGGAATTTCAAAAGTTGTTCACATGTTTCATTGCAAAAATATTTAAAGATTATTATCATTACAAAAATAAAAAAACAAAGAAACAAAAAAGAAAAAAGAAAAATAACAGAAAACAAAAAAGTAAAGAAAAATTAGAGCAGCGCGCACGATTGCGGTAATGGGCCAGCCCGATTTCGTCCTAATGTCCAGCCAGCCGGTCAACAATCCTAGGGTTTGACTTGTCACATCAGCGAATCCCAGCTAAACGCCCTCAAGGTTTAAAATAAACCGGGATCAGAAAGTTCGGTGTGCTGATTTTCGAGATTATAAGTTTAGGGTTCGATTTAGCTTTCGTCTATAAGTTCAGGGTTTGTTTTAGGCTTTTTCCTTATATACTCGTATTGCCGCCTCGTGGACGTGAAAGATACAACTCCTACTTTTTCTCGAATACAGATAGTACCTTCGTCCAAAGTTTGTTGCACAAATCCCCTTATACGTTGCTCGTAGACGATTTCTTTCCGTCGCGAGCTCACTTGTAGTCGTCGAACCTAGCAAGCTCCTTGATTGATTCTTGCGTACCTCCTTGATTGATTCTTGCACCAGATGCAAGCGCACGTACAGGCTACGAGCCGCCGGCCGATAGATCGGATCACGCGATTGATTGCCACGGGATATCTTTTCTCAACTCACGGTTTTCAACTTACAGGGCTAGGACATACAGTATATATATATACTACTAGTCTAGTACTAGTAAACCTATACGGTGATGGAGTCCTGATCCGAGCCGGCCAGGATCACGGGTTTGGAACACTACAGCACGGTCGTTGATTGAAGGCATTTTTTTAAGGGCACCTTGAAAACGCCTCGGATTGATCAGTTTTGGAGGTTTTTTAGGAAAGTGCCTCGGATTGATGCAGCTATGGAGGCGTTGTGGGAAACTGCCTCTGATTGATGTAACTACGGAGGCAATTTAGGAAAGTGCCTCGGATTGATGTAGCTATGGAGGCGATTTAGGAAAGTGCCTCGGATTGAATTGATGCAACTATGGAGGCGTTTTAGAAAATTGCCTCGGAATGAAGGTGGTGACAGCAGGTGGCCGAGCTGCTGCTATGTGCATGAATGAGACTCTCGCTCGCGGGTGTCGCCGTTTAATCGCAACGTCGAGGCAGCCGAACGCTGGCGCTGGAGAAGACGGTGACATTGTTTTGGACCGTGAGACATGCCTGTGTATATATATATATGTTAAAAGCCGTCCCTTCCCATTGGAGTACAGACAGCTACCTTGGTCTTGGTGTACTGGTCGGTGATCAACCGTTACACACAAGATGTGCTGTGTGTTCGAACAATCCGACGAGGCCCAGCGGTGTAAAATCGATGATTCATTGTCTCTGAGCAAGGAAGAAATATACAAGTTATGGTCGCCGGTACACGTGTCGCCGGAGTTGGGAGAGAAATACGAAAAATCTGCCTCGTCACTTGCTGAAAACAAAATTAAACGAATTTGTCATCTCAGCCTGAACAGGCGAAGCTAATGATGCATGGTTCCTGAAGATTCATATGATGGAGTAGATGTATTTTGGCGGCGGTGCTGACAAATCAGTTCGTTCGCTGCGTTTCAGCCAAAGTAGTTTTAGTCCCATACTGCTTAGGGAACAGTAGTTTGACCACCTTAAAAAGACAGGGCAATGATGTTGCTTCAGGATAACAGTACGAGAGAAGGAGCTGCGCTAACGGGCCTGTCCATTCCAGCCCAAGTAATACAATGTGACAGCCCAACTGAAGGTACTGAGAAGAGGGACCACTAAGCACTTCGCACCTCAAAAAAAAAAGACCTAAAGGAAATAGATAAAGCGCTTAGCTGGGCCCGATCCACTATTTATGTTTTCCCGTTGCTGCTTTAGCGGCACTTCTGCAAATCGCCGGAAAGCTTTCGAGGCACTTTTCAAAAACGCCGTCGAATTAAGTCTTCCGAGGCATTATTGTTTAACGCCTTGATTAACATTCCCCTCCACGACCATTTATAGCCTTCAAATGTGAGTCGTGTTGTAGTGGTGGCCGGGTAACAGATGCGAAGCTGTCAGGTTGAACCGGCGGGGATGCACCCGTCAAAACAGACTACGACGACGGCGATGGTTGGCTTGTTGATGAAGCGACACCAGCGACTCGAGACGGCGGCTCAAGGCAGAGTCGACAGCTCAACAAGAACGGCGACGGCTTGATCCCGTTTGACAGAGGCGGAGGTGTAGAACGGCGGACTGGCGCCGGCGAGGCGAGCCTCAACAGAACCGCAGCAGGAGGCAGGCCGGCTTGAGGAAAACCACTCTGGCGAAACCGGGTCGCAGCCGTATCCGCATCTGGGTCGTTGCATTTTTTTCTTTTGAGTCAGGAGTCCTACCTTGCTTTCCTGGCTGCTGGTACTCTGCGTCAGGAGCGCCTTGGAAACGGCTGAGGTGGAGACGGCAGAAGCCGGCTTACAAGCGGATACGACAGCAGCTCGGAGTAGTCGAGCGCAACGGCAGCGGAGACGGGCAGCCGCTGGAAAGACGTCTAGCAGCAGGAGACGGCTCAGAGGCAGCCCTTGACATCATTTTCCTTCTCTTCTACTCTTGACCTCACCATGCGGATGATCCTGTAGTAATTAAGGACATAACACATCTGATCTACTAGTAGCTACTCCCTCCGTCCCATAATATAAGACGTTTTTTGACACTACAGTACACAAGTAGTACTAGCCCTCTTCCCAAAAAGGAATAGTTGATGTTGGCTTTCACGTGGCAGAATGCTAGTTTAAGCGGTACTAGTACTTTTGCTTTGGTCTTGCGTAACGAAGCGGTGGCCGGTCAGAACCAAAACAGCCTTGGGACTTGAAAACACATATATATACAGTAGCAACGCAAACATGGTGGATCAGACCGATGCTTGTGGTATAGTAATCAGACTCGGCCGTTGATTGAGAAAAAATCCTTACCGGCTCGGTGGAATGGTAGAATTCTGACTTTGGAGAGAAACTTCAGTCAATCTTGGCGGATCAAAAGTGATCAGATGAATCGCCGGATGGTAGTAACGAAGAGACCGTAACCCTAACTTATTTTCACTCTGCACAAAATCTTGTATCTTGTCGCTATGACTGTTTACCATTGAGACGTTGATTCTTCCGCCTCAGATCTTCTTCCTCCAGTCAATCGCGAGCTTCTCGAACCCTAAAATATATCCCTCCAAAAATTCATCAGCACCGTGCGCAGGCCCCACAGTGGGCGCCAACTGTCGTGGAATTATCACGGCAGATGTCCTAGGGTGAGGACTTAGTCGTGAGGCCAACGCATCTATGTAGTAGCTTGAGAGGGGTTAAGCGGAATCGAGAGAAGCAACGCAAGACAATGATTTTAGAAACCTTCGGGCCCCGGGAAACATCATCCGGTAATAACCCTACATGCCGTTTGTGGCTAGATATCATTATGACCCTCATGGAGTCGCCGCATAAGCCGGTTCTTCTTCTTGTGTCTAGCCCTAGAGATTGTTTCTTTCTTACTTGTCCCTCTTGGGGTGCCCCGCCCCTCCTTATATAAGTTGAAGGGGCGGGTTATATGTAGAGTCCAACTCGAACTTAAGACTTAACTATTCCGACTTCTCTTCACGGGCTTCTCTCCATGGGCTTCTTAACGTTTTGGGTTTATTAACCCCAGGCGACTCTGTCACAATCGGACTTAAACATCTGGCTTAAACAATCTGCCGACTTACAACCTACCGCCTTAACATCTGGATTAAATAATCTGCCGGCTTACAACCTGCCGGCTTACAACCTGTCGGCTTAACATCTAGCTTAAACAATCTGCCGGCTTAACATCTGGCTTAAACATCTGGCTTCAACATCTGGCTTAAACATCTTAAAATCCGCCGGCTTACAATCTGTCGGGTCTCCAATGAAACACCAAGTCCCAGCCGGGTCATTTCTCCGGCCGGGTCATACCGCGGGGTATATCCTCGACACCCTCTGTGATGGTGTCTAGATTGGATCTGGTGTTTCTGGACTCTGCGGCGGCTGGATGAATATTTCGTTGACTCCCCTAGGGTTTCTGGAATATTGTGGTATTTATAGAGTAAAGAGGCGGTCTGGGGGGCACCCGAGGTGGGCACGACCCATCAGGGCACGCCTGGGCCTCCTGGCGTGCCCTGGTGGTTTGTCCCCTCCTCGAGACTCCCCTCAGGTGCCACCAGGTCCCATAGTGTTCCTTCTGGCCTAGAGAAAATCTCCAAAAAGTTTCGCAGTGTTTGGGCTCCGTTTGATATTGATTTCCTTCGATGTAAAAAAATGCAGAAAACAGCAACTGGCACTTGGCACTATGTTAATAGTTTGTACCAAAAAATGATATAAAATGATTGTAAAACATCCAAGAATGATAATATAACAGCATGGAACAATAAAAAATTATAGATACATTGGAGACATATCAATAGTCAACTCCTTGAACTTGTCGAAAACCTTTCGCAACAAGTCGAGCTTTGTAGACGGTAACATTACCATCGGCGTCAGTCTTCTTCTTAAAGATCCATTTATTTTCAATGTCTTGCCGATCATCGAGCAAGTCAACCAAAGTCCACACTTTGTTCTCATACATGGATCCCATCTCAGATTTCATGGCCTCAAGCCATTTTGCGGAATCTGGGCTCGTCATCGCTTCCTCATAGTTCGTAGGTTCGTCATGGTCTAGTAACATGACTTCCAGAACAGGGTTACCGTACCACTCTGGTGCGGAACGTACTCTAGTTGACCTACGAGGTTCGGTAGTAACTTGATCCAAAGTTTCATGATCATCATCATTAGCTTCCTCACTAATTGGTGTAGGAATCACTGGAACTGATTTCTGTGATGAACTACTTTCCAATTCAGGAGAAGGTACAATTACCTCATCAAGTTCTACTTTCCACCCACTCACTTCTTTTGAGAGAAACTCCTTCTCTAGAAAGGATCCATTCTTAGCAATGAATATTTTGCCTTCGGATCTGTGATAGAAGGTATACCCAACATTTTCTTTTGGGTATCCTATGAAGACATATTTCTCCGATTTGGGTTCAAGCTTATCAGGTTGAATTTTTTTCACATAAGCATCGTAGCCCCAAACATCAAGAAACGTCAACTTGGGTTTCTTGCCAAACCACAGTTCACAAGGTGTCATCTCAACGGATTAGATGGTGCCCTATTTAACGTGAATGTAGCTGTCTCTAGAGCATAACTCCAAAACGATAGTCGTAAATCGGTAAGGGACATCATAGATCACACCATATCTAATAAAGTACGGTTACGATGTTCGGACAGACCATTATGCTATGGTGTTCCAGGTGGCGTGAGTTGCGAAACTATTCCACATTTTTTCAAATGAAGACCAAACTCATAACTAAAATATTCGCCTCCGCGATCAGATCGTAGAAACTTTATTTCTTCTTACGATGATTTTCTACTTCACTGTGAAATCCTCTTAACTTTTCAAATGTTTCAGACTTATGTTTCATTAAGTAGATATACCCATATCTGCTCAAATCATCTGTGAAGGTTAGAAAATAATGATACACACCGCGAGCCTCAACACTCATTGGACCGTATACATCAGTATGTATTATTTCCAATAAGTGAGTTGTTCGCTCCATTGTTCCGGAGAACGGAGTCTTAGTCATCTTGCCCATGAGGCATGTTCGCAAGCACCAAGTGATTCATAATCAAGTGATTCCAGAAGCCCATCAGCATGGAGTTGCTTCATGCGCTTTACACCAATATGACATAAACGGCAGTGCCACAAATATGTTGCACTATCATTATCAGCTTTGCATCTTTTGGCATCAATATTATGAATACGTGTATCACTACGATTGAGATTCAACAAAAATAAACCACTCATCAAGGGTGCATGACCATAAAAGATATTACTCATATAAATAAAACAACTATTATTCTCTTAAATGAATAACCGTCTCGCAACAAACAAGATCCAGATATAATGTTCATGCTTAACGTTGGCACCAAATAACAATTATTTAGGTCTAAAACTAATCCCAAAGGTAGATGTAGAGGTAGCGTGCTGACGACGATCACATCGACTTTGGAACCATTTCCCACGCGCATCGTCACCTCGTCCTTAGCCAATCTTCTTTTAATCCGTAGCCCCTGTTTCGAGTTAAAATATGATCAACAGAACCAGTATCAAATACCCAGGTACTACTACGAGCATTAGTAAGGTACACATCAATAACATGTATATCAAATATACCTTTGTTCACTTTGCCATCCTTCTTATTCGCCAAATACTTGGGACAATTCCGCTTCCAGTGACCAGTTCCTTTGCACTAGAAGCACTCAGTTTCAGACTTGGCTCCAGACTTGGTGAAAGTGCAACTATCCCAGGGTGGTTTTGGTAATTCCTAACAACATATAGCTCATTGAACTAATGCTCTTTCAAGATGATCATTTCAGAAAGTTCAATGATTGGCATGGCATGGACTAGGAATGTGGACCCCTCAAAATGCTAAGGACACATATTGGCTCAACCTCAAGACTCTACATTTTCTATTTTAGTGATCCAAGATCACATTGAGTCCATAGGAAAGCCAATACTATTAGGGTTTTTATTTATGTGCCCCTGGTTCCTTAGCTCTACTCATTCATCCCCACTCTGTTAACTTTTGCTCACTTTTCCTCACTCCCTTGCCCGAAATCCTCAGAACAGGTTATAACGGACGTTGCCGTCGGGTCAATGCCGTTGACCGTCGGCTGACGAGTGGGGCCACATATACGTGGGCGCATGCAAGACCGCGGTCGTGCGGTAGCACGTGTCCATGGACATGCCCGAAACATCCCATCATATAAAGAGGGCAACCACCTCCATCGCCCCTACCATTTACCCCCAAATCCCCTCGCTGTTGCATCGTCTTCCTCTCCCCCACCGACGTCGTCTTGCTCTCCTCCACTGCCTCCACCGCACCGTCTCTCTCTCCCCCACCGCATCCTGTTCCTCACCTTCATCGCCTCCATCAGTCAGATGGCCGACGCTCGTGGCGACGTCGGCGTAGCGGCCGGAGATGTGGTGGAGCTACAGGGTCACGGCGCGGTGACCGCGCATGTCGGCGATGTCCATGGCGGTGCAGGGAAACTCGCAACCGCTGCAGGAGGTGACGGGTGGGGCTCCGCCTCATTGCTGCAGGAGGTGACGGCGCTGTCGAGCGGCGCAGTCCATCCGGATGCCCCCGTTGTGCCGCCCGCCATGGAGGAGCAGGTATTTGCACTTGCTTAGCTTGTAGAGTTCATTGCTCCCTAGTTGCATTGGTTAGATTGTGATTCATACAGTAGTCCAGATGGTTAGAGTAGTTGATTTGACGGATGGGCCGGGGTTTTTTGTATGGGTTGGGGGGATGGGGTTTTTTGGACTAGGGTTTGTTGGATAAATGCTAGCTAGATGTTGTGAAGTATGATTTTAGGTGCTGCAATGATTGGGGTTTTTAGATGTGGATAAATTCATTGCAAAAATGCTAGATGTTGTGAACATATTGGAGTTTTTATTGCTATGATGCTTATTAGATTTGTTTTTAGTGCTCACAGATTGGGGTTTTTAATGCTATCATGCTTATTAGACTTGTTTTTGATGCTTATTAGATTCGTTGCAAAAATGCAAGATGTTGTGAACAGATTGGGGCTTATTAGATTGATTAGGAAGTTATTTGATTCAAGTTATATTAGCTCTGTTGTTCACAATATATCCACAATATGTAGTTATATTAGCTTTGTTGTTTAATGTGTGTGCATGACAATGGAAAATGCAAATAGGATCATAGTATATTAGCACTATGATCAAGTGTGCATATCTAAATTTCAATATGTAGTTATATTAGCTCTGTTGTTCAATGTATGTGCATGACAATGAAAAATGCAAATATGATCATAGTATATTAGCCCTATGTATTTACTAGTGATGGATGTAATTGTATATTCAGGACGATGATGGTTGGGGGAAGAAGAGGAAGATAGACTATACTTTCGACGACCCGTACGATCCAGCGTATGGTGACGACGAAGAGTGTGAGGTAAGCCTACTTGAAATTTAGATTGTTCATTTAGTTCGTTGACATGGTGTATTCCCATGAATCTATAATGTACTAATTTAATTCATTTGTGTGTCCAGTATGTCTCTGGGGAAGATGTGGATGTGGACCGCGGCAACTTCACCTCCTTCAAAGAGAAGGAAGAGGAGAAGATCAGGGTCAAGGGTGTGGGTTACTACTACAAGAGCGAGACCAAAACTTGGCGTTGCCCCTACTGCACCACCAAGACAAAGCCAAAGTCCGGCAGCTTTGCTCACCTTCTAGCTCATGCAGAAGATGTGGCCATCCACGGCGAGGACTACAAGATCATGGAGCAACATGCTGCCCTAGCTAAAGTCCTGTCTCCCCATCCCTGATGTTATGTTATGATGTGTTTTAAATACTTTAGGTTGTTTGCTGAACTATGTTTGTGGGTATCCATGTTTGTGAACAGGATGTGGGTTAACTTTTGGTGGTTTGATGAATTTTATATGCATGTGGCTATCTATGTTGGGTATTTTTGTGTTTTTAAATTTATCTGCTATGATTTGTTTGAGTGTTTTGAAAGTTCAGGTGCTGAAATGATCACACATATGTTGCAAATATGCTGCAATCCATCATTTTATCAAATATTCCAATAACAGAGCAAAAAACAACATTTTAATGAAGATGTATTATCAACTATCTATGTTTGTGTAGGAGATCATGTGTGCAAAATTTGAGGTGATTTAGAGGAGGTCAAAGAAATTTGAATTTAAGAAATGTGCTCCAAATAAGCTCCGAGGCTAGGGTAAATAGCCCATTTGTAATCAAGTTTTTTTTGGACCTACTCTAAATGAGCCAAATGTTTTTTATTAACACCTATTCAATCTATATAGTGTAGATTCGAAGTCTCACTATATTTTTTAATTAATCTTCATATTTTTACATTTTGTTTTGCAAAAAATGTTTTAATATAAAAACTATTAAAAACACATTTAAAATATGAAAATGGAAAATTAACTTCAGATCCTTCTTATTCACTTTAAAACAAAGGTTTAGTGATTTTTTTTATTTTTTTTTATTTTTCAAAAACCACCTCCTCTCCTTGAACTCTATGAAATCATGTAGGTGATAGCTCATATGTGTGAAGGTTTTCTCTTGAAAATGACCTTAGACCAAGTTTATGATTTTTGGTTGGTAACATGTCACATAAGACAACATTGTGCGGATGCTTTATTTTTTTAAAATTAATGGTGCTCATTTGACCTCGATCGTTCCCGCTAGGGTTTTTTCATGAAAATGACCATAGACCAAGTTTAGTATTTTTCCTCGTTAGTGTGTCTTATAAAACGACGAACGATGAAGGTTTCATATTTTTCCATTTTTTAAATTAGTTATGCTTAGTCAAAGCCTTCGAAACCCCGTTGACCAGCTCAAAACCCCTCCAAACCCTGCGGGGTTACGCCTAACCCTAGCTCCCAACGTCAGCCGTCCGATCATACCCTCGCGCCAAGCGACAACCCTCATATATGGCCTTCTAGAAGGAACTAGGTGGGCTGGCTGTGTGCACGCTCCACGCCGTTGGATCACAAGGACGGCTCCGCTTCGTTGGATCGTGGGACGATCCGCGAGAGGGATCCTATTCGTTGTGCTTGGCTGCTCGCCTACCACTGACTCCGTGAAAAAAACATTGTTATTGGGCCCAAAAGGAAACCAAGCTCTGGTTAAGCCGTCGAATTGCGTCGTTTTTTTTCATTGTTTGCTCTGTTTTTTATGAACATGCTGGCTCTGTATTTTTGCATCGTTTGCTCTGTTTTTTGTGAACATGTTGGCTCTGTATTTTTGTGAACGTGTGGGCAATATTAAAGTGGAGAACCGCAAGGAACTTCACTGAGTTCTTCCTCGCGTCTGGCTACCACCACCGACCCCGTGTGGATCTCCAAGGATGTTCCATGTCGAGCAGGTCATGCAAAACGGGGTGGTGGTTTCTCTCCTTGCCCACTTCACCAACACGTTCGACGCCTTCTACCTCCTCGGCCGGGTGTTTTGGTGTGGCTGCGAGTTCATCGCGTTCACCACCCACAACATGTTCACGGAGTACACCAACATCTTCTCCACCGCATCCCGCATGCACACTCTTCCGTACCCCATCGACAACGCCCCGGAGGAGCAGCGAAGGGCGCCCGGAGGAGGAGCGAGGTGGAGAAGGCGGTGTCTAGGGTTTTGAACCCTCTATCTATTTTTTGAGTCTATGGTATGTTAAGTTGTAATCCCGTTGAACTATGTGAGAGATGCTATGGGCTTGTTGGCCCTTTTATCAAGTTCTATTATTAAGTTTTCTATCTATTCTATTATGATGTTCCTCCTAGTTTCAACTATGTGATCATGCTATGGGCTTGATGGCCCTATCTACATGTATGTTGATTGTTTTCTTAGAGAGCTCGCTTTGTTAGTAACTACCTAGTGTATGCAGCCACAAGGAACCCTTCTTTTCTTACACAAGCCACAAATATGTAGCCACCTAGCTAGTGCATGCAGCCACAACATATTTGTTCAATTTATTTGTCGTAGCAAATTGGGTTCTAAATCGAGGAGACAAGTGTGCGAGAAGAGAAGAACCAGCGGCAGCGACCGTCGCTGCATCCGTGGCGGTTGGCGTGCATGAAAGCGACTCGGTCAGTGCATCGGGGTGGCACACATCAGCGCATGCAGGCTCGGTCGGCGCATGCAGGCTCGGTCGGCGCATCGACGCAGGCAGCCAGGCTCGTTGGGTGCATGCATATCAGGCTTCTGTCGTGGCGGCGCGCGCATGCATTTAATGCAAGGGACGGCCCAACGAAACCACGGCCCAATGGTCGAACAACTACACCCCCAAAGCGGCCCCACTCATCAGAGTTAAGGGTCAAAGCACTGACCCGACGGCGATGTCTGTTGTGACCTCTTCTAAGGGTTTCAGGCAAGGGAGTGGGGAAAACTGAGCAAAAGTTAAGAGCGTGGGGATGGATGAGTAGAGCTAAGGAACCAGGGGCACACATGTAAAAATCCCATACTATTAAAAGGGGATGAGGTGTTTCTTAATGGGTTTCTTGCTCAAAGTGCTTACTGATATGCTCCAAAACCCTCAAACACTTTCTCACATCCACATACGTCCCAAACCAAAAGTCAAACTCGGCCCTACCGAAACCTCCTATCCGGCGCCACTGAGTTCAGTTGAGATAGCCACTGCCACAAACCCTAATCAATTTGGTCTCACCGATAGGGATCTCGGTCTCACCGAGATGGGATGGCAAACTCTCTGTTTCCCTTCGTAACATTTCGGTCTAACCGAGATGAGTGATCGGTCCCACCGAGTTCGCAATGCAAACTATGTGTTTCCCCTTCGTAACATTTCGGTCCAACCGAAATGAGCGAATCGGTCCCACCGAGTTTACCTGACCAACTCTCTGGTTAGCTTATTATCAAAATCGATCCCACCAAGTTTGTGTAATCGGTCTCACCGAGATTACGTTATGCCCTAACCCTAATGAAATCGGTCCTACTAAGTTGATCATATCGGTCCCACCGAAATGCCTAACGGTCACACTATGGACTAAATCGGTCCGAACGAGTTTCATGATTCGGTCCCACAAAGTTTGGTAAATTGCGTGTAATGGTTAGATTTTGTGTGGAAGCTATATATACCCCTCCACCCACTCTTCATTCGGGGAGAGAGCCATCCGAACAAGCCTACACTTCCATTGCTCATTTTCTGAGAGAGAACCACCTACTCAAGTGTTGAGTGTCGTGGTTCTAAGTCTGACAGTACGAGTAGGGGGTACGAATGGAGAGGCAAGGCCCTAGCTATGGTGGAGTTGTACACAAGGTGTTCGCGAGTTCAGGCCCTTCTCGAAGGAAGTAACAACCCTACGTCTCGGTGCCCGGAGGCTGGTCGACTGGTATGTGTATATGTGAGTTACAGAGGTGCGAACCCTTGTACTGGAGGAGGGGGGGGTGGCTTATATAGTGCGCCAGGACCCCAGCCATGCTCCACGTTACCAAGGGTTCAATGTACATTAAGGCAGGCGTTACTGATAACGCCTACAGTAAAGAGTAATTAAGGCATTCACTACGGCGAGTAAATACCAGACCGTTATTGTCCTAAGGGACCCTTCACCTTCGAGGGTCGAGTGCCTTGGGTTGGTCGAGTGGGGTTGAGTCGTCTTGTGGATGTGGTTCAGTCGAGTGGAATGTCCTCTTGGACTGTCTCAGTTGACTGTCTCTATCGTCATAAGTTTTGTCTTTTGATCTTCCAGGGTAGTGACCTTGGGTGGGGTACCTTGGCCGGGCCTGTGACCCTACCCTAAGTCTGTAACCTCGTCAGTAGCCCCCGAATGGATTGAGGCTCGAGCAAGAGAGTGCTGAGGGAAGCTCCGTTTCTGGCTCGACGTCCCTGGGGTAGATTGCTTTTGAGCTTGCGGACTAGGCAGTCTTCCTCAGTCTCGTCTTGGTCGCCTTGATCGATTCTGGAGTCGTCGAGTGGGTTAGTCGCTTCTTGCGTCGACTGAACTTTGCGCTAGGCGTCGGGCGTCGTTAGCGCGTGTAGTTTTCGGCGGGGTTGGTTGCCCTTCGGCCGCCGAATCCTGCGGGGTTTCGAAATTTGGGGAAGCGCGCGGGGCGGAACGCGCCGTAGCAATCGGAGGGATACACTTGAGACGCCTCGATCCTTGCGCCACCTTTTTCGCCACGTATCGCGTCCGCGCGTGCTACGGGATTTGATAAGATTGCTCGGGGCCACCGGTCAGCCACTCGACCGGGCCGTTATAAGAGCGCGCCGAGCCCGAAGCAGGGGCACTGTGCGCCCAATCTCTCTTCCTCCGCCTCTACTCCTTTGCTGTGCTTCTGCTTCTTCTCGCCTCTCTCCACAGCGACCGCCGGCGCGCGAGCCATGGGCAAGGACAAGACCGCGGCGATGGAGCGTTCGAAGAAGGCGGCGACGGGGAAGGGGAGGCGGTCCGGCCGGAGCGGATTGTTGTCGAGGTCTGGACTCCCCGCCGGCTGGATCCAGGGGGATTGGATCCGGTCCACGGTCGTGGCGGAGGATCTGGAGGAGCTGGAAGAGGAAGGACTGATCGCCCGCGGTTCTTGGTGGGTGCCACAAGGAGAACTCGAGCCCCGGCCGCGGGAGGGCGAGTGCGTCCTCCTTGCGACCCACGTCGACCGAGGTTTTTCCATGCCTCCGCATCCCTTCTTTCGCGCTTTCTTGATTTTCTTCGGCGCTTAGTTGCATTACTTCACGCCCAACTCCATCGCTTTCCTTTCTGCGTTCGTTTCCATGTGCGAAAACTTCCTCGGTTGCCGGCCGCACTGGGGCTTGTTCAAACACATTTTCACCTGCCGCTCGCAAACTGTCAAGAGGGCGAATCTGAGCGACGATAAGACACACGTCCTCCAGGCGTGCGGCGGGCTCGGAGTCCAACTTAGGAATAGGAGCGCCTTTCCCCCTATGACCTTTCCGGAGTCAATTCGGGGATGGCAGTCGATTTGGTTTTATTACAAGGACAGTCCGACCCCGGGTCAGTCGACTGGTCTTCCTCCTTTCTCTCTGGGCCGAGCCAGCCAGCCTCCTTCAATGATAGTGGGTAAGGCCGAGAGGGCCGAAGTAAACATGTTGGTGGAGCGGGTCGTCCAGTTGGTGCGCGAGGGGGTAACGGGGATGGATCTGTTTGAGGTGTACATCATGCGGAGGATCCTGCCGCTCCAGGCTCGGGACCACCCGATGTGGTTGTACTCCGGCATCGATGACTCGTCGTGAGTCCACCCAGAGGCGGCCGACGTGAAGTACGTGGCGCAGTGCCTGAAGTGCATCACGGGGAACAAAGACAACCCCAGGGGGTCTGGGAGGGTCATCCCATTCGACGCTGACCATCTACCTCACAAGGTTAGCCTTTTGCTCCTGAGTGATGTTTCTGCCGCTGGCTTGCGATTTGTACTGACAGATCCGACTGATATTTGGCCAAACTTCTCTCTTTGTAGATCTACACCAAGATGTACTCGCTGCCCAACGGGGACTTTGTCCAGGAGGGCGAGGAGGGCGTGGGTGACGCCGCCGAGTGGAAGTCGGAGGAGGAGACCGAGGAGGAGAGCGAGGACTATAGCAGCGGGGAGGAGGTCGAGTCACCTCCCCGTGATGAGCGACGGTCTAAGGAGAAGCACGACCCAGGGGCCGCACACCCTCAGACGGGTCCTTCAGGTTCTCGAACGCCCAAGCGCACTCGCACGGCCACTCCTGACCCCTCTGAGAAGGTGCCCAAGTAGCCCATGGTTACCACCACTAAGCCCCGGAAGGCCCTGCCCAGGATCAAGGTGGATGTTCCCATCACCTCCACGTAAGTATCGCTTGGTCTTGTTTCTTTCTGTTTTTCTTTTTGGAAGTTGACCGTATCTTCTGTCGACTCATCTTCGAGGGATCCCTTCAGCGCCGCTGCTTCCACGACCTCAATGGACATTGACAAGGGTCGGGACGATGAGGAAACCGCAGATGCCGCGACGTCGCGCGCAGGTGCGGGTCACAGATCGTGTCTTGTTTTTCTTTCGCCGGTTATGGTTGACGGTCGACTGAACTTCGTTTATTGTTTGTCTTGAAGTGCCGCGCCACATCATAGAGCTCCCAGATGACGATGATGAGATTGATGAGGAGCGTTTGGGAGGAGACCGACGACGCACAGGGAAGAAGGGCCGGAAGGCGCTCTCTGGCTCGGAGGCCCAGCCACGGGAAGATGCGGCCCGAGCCACGGTCTCCTTTCCCGACCCTGTGTCGACCGTCTGACTCGCTTCATCGACTGGAGGGGCCATCGGCCCGGTGCTAGCCCCAGCCGTCGACCCGGCGCCCGCTCCAGCCGTCGACCCAGTGCCTGCTCATGTCGTCGACCCAACGCGTGCCCCTTCGTCCGTTCTCTTCTCTTCTTACCGCCTCCCGGAGGATCCTGTGGGAGCGGCTCAAGAAGCCGTTCGCCAGGTGGGGCTGATGATGGAGAGGACGAAGGCAGCGTACGAGGCCAGCATGGCTGCTTATGACGCTAGTTCTGCTCTTCGGGCCAACGTCTAGGTTCGTTTTCTACACTAGAGTAGTCTTTGGCTTCGAGTGAATCTGCTGCTTTGTTTGTAAGATGATGTCGCACCCACTGGGTGAGTTCTTGATGTGTTTGCTTTCGACTTCTCTTGAACTTGAGCGAGACTGATCCCGGTCGAGTGAGAGCCGGTGGGGGCACGCTCAGTGCACCCACTGGGTGTAGTCCCCGAGACCGTGGTCGACTGCTGGCGGTCGGCCATGGTCTGACGATAGAACATTTTCTTCCTTGTTGTTGTTTTTTTGAGATCGAGCCGGAAAGATCTTGGCCGAGTGAAACCAGTGGGGGCACGCTCAGTGCACCCATTGGGTGTAGCCCCCGAGACTGCGGTTGAGTGTTTTGACTCGACTGTAGTCTTAGAATCTTGTTTTGTCGCGTTGATGCAGAAATCTTGCGAGTTTGGGGCCAAATTTGCAGACCTTGAGAAGAAGCAAATCCAGCTCAATCTCGACTTGCAGTTGGCTCGGGACCACCTGAAGAAGACGCAGGATGATGCGGCTGGTAATCGACACCGATCTTTTGTCGACTGACTTTTGATAGATATGCCTTGTGTTCCCTCATGTTTATCTGTCCAGTGGTGGCTTTGGTAGGTCAACTGAAAGCGGCCTTGGAGCAGAAAGATCTCGACCTGGCGGCGGCGCAGCAGGCGGCTCAAGAGAAGGCGGAACTAGCGGCGCAAAAGTTGGCTTCTGTAGGTGCGCTCGAGGCGGAGATCGTCAGGCTGAGAGGTTCACTCGACGCAGCTAATCAAGATTTGACTCGGCTGAAGAACTCCAAGACTGTCTTGAACGACAAGTACGAGGCTCTTTTCCGGAAGAGGGTTGATCTGGAGGCCTATCTCGGTGATCTTACCAAGAAATGGTACCTCGTTCTCGAAGGTATGTCTCTTTCGGCTCGGGTTAGGCCAGATTGGTCAAGCCATATCTTGTTCGCTGACTCGACTTGCTATCTTCGGCGCAGAGTTCTGCCATAACTTTGAGGAAGAGACTGGGCGGGTCGAGCCCGGCTTGGATCCGGCCAATTCCATCGTGAAGGATGAGGTTGCCATGAACGTCTTGAGGCTGGAGTCCCGCCTTACTGCAGCCACAAATTATCTGGGACGGCTGAAAGCGGTGATGGCCTGAATCAACACCGCGCTCTGGAGGGGGGTCGTGCAGGAGAACGACCTCGAGTCTCTGATGACTCAACTCAATGAGATCCCTAACCGAGTGCAGGAGTGGAAGAAGTCATCCGCCCGGAGTGGAGCCGACGTGGCGCTGTCCTTGATCCGCGTGCACTGCAAGGAGGTGAAGGAGAGAAGGCTTGCGGCGCTCAAGGTTGCCAATACGAAGGAGCCCCAATTCCAGTCGTTTATGGAGACTTTCCTGGAAGCTGCCACCCGCATCGCCGATGGGATCGACCTGGACGAGTTTTTCGCACCCGCAAGCCCGCCTCCTCCTGAGGAATGTCTTTGATACTTTAATCCCATTCGCCTCGGAATACCGAGTGGTCTTGTAATCGTTAAACTCTGGTGGGCCTGGGGCCCAAGTACTCTTGCCCGAATCTTGCGAGACTTTTATTTGATTTTGATCTTTTGGTTCGCGGCTCTTTTTTGATTGCTTGAATCTTTGAGTCGACATCCGCAGCTAAGCCTCCGAGTGGGAAGGTTGCTTTGCACTCAGAGTAAGCGTTTGAAACCTAGGCGAGTCACGGGGTCGCAGCTAAGCCCCCGAGTGAGAGGGTTGCTCTTCACTCGGAGTGGATGTTTGTAACTTAGACGATTCCAAGCTACGTTGTATTTGTGGCGGAGCTCGGAAGACAGAGCCACATTATACTTGTGCCGTAGCTCGGAGGACCGCAGCTAAGCCCCCGAGTGAGAGGGTTGCTCTTCACTCGGAGTAAGCGTTTGAAACTTAGGCGAGTCATGGGGTCGTAGCTAAGCCCCCGAGTGAGAGGGTTGCTCTTCACTCGGAGTGGATGTTTGTAACTTAGGCGATTCCAAGCTACGTTGTATTTGTGGCGGAGCTCGGAAGACAGAGCCACATTATAC